>CM068346.1:44170024-44457524 GCA_034769755.1 Odontamblyopus lacepedii
TTTCCAGTCAGACAGATCCTGCGGACACTGCTGACCTGTCACATTTTAATATGTTTTGATTTGTCTGTCTGAAAATGTGCATGAACGCTGTGCACTCCGGGTTCCCTTTTTCCACTGTGTTTTTATGCTGCAAACGGCAAATGAACTGAAAAGAACTGAGAAAAAAACACAACAGTCCAATTTCAGGACGTGTTTATGCAGATCTGAACTACAGGGAGGGCAGTTTTTATGCAGAAAAAGACAGAATTTTGCTGTTGGTGGAGGAAATAATGGTACTAACTGTGTAGAATTTGTGATTTTGATTCGATTGCAGTGAATCCAACCCTGAAATTCACTTTAACCGAGCGATTTCAGTTCAAACACGGCAAAAAAGGCCCATCAAAAATAAGAAAAAAATACCAATTTTGAGGTAAAAATGCCCCATTTTAAGTGAAATTTTCTGCCAGTGCAGTAAGAAATTTTCACTTACCAAGTTTTCTTAAAACAAGACGAAATATGAATCTTGTTCTAAGTTTCAAGTGTTTATGGACAGATTTTTTCCCTTATTGGTTTGAGAAGGAAGTGAAAGAGGCTTAACCTGCACCGCAAAAAAGGATTTTCTAGTAGTTAAACTGACTTGAATTAAGCAGATTCATCTTAAAAGATCAATTTTAAGATTTTTTTTTACTTATAAGGTGAGATTTGTATTACTTGTTTCACTTTTTATATTAAATGAAGCCAGGTTAAGCCTCACATTGTTATTTGATCTGGAACAAGCTCCTCCCACCGTGAGAAATGCCACATCCATTCAGATGTTCAAATCCAACTGAAAACAGCCTTTTACTAAATATTACACATCCAACCAGTAAACCACTTTGCAGGGAAGACTTTCAGGTAGGGCTGGGCGGTAAACCGTTTGAACCGGTATACCGGTAATTTTTATTTTTATGATATGAATTTTTTATTTACCGCCATACCGTGTGTGCGCGCATATGTCGGCAACACAGAGCGGCGGAACGTCGCACAGCGGTAGATTGAGCGGGGGCTGTTTTTCAGTGTTACACCAAACAAGCCAACTCTGCAGGAGAGCGTGGTAGTGGCAGCAGGGGTGTAGTGGGCGTGGTACGCGGGGGTACGCCGTCCACCCACTTCTCCTGACGCCACGTTCAATTTTTATTTCGGTTTTAGCCCTGCACTAAAATGACAGAGAAAAAGCAGAAAAACATTGATTTTTATTTTCGGAAAGAGAAAGACGCCACCAGTATCCAGACACCCAATTCAGAGACTTTGTGTGAGCAAGTTGAGCAACCAGTCAGCGCCAACACCTAAGTCACTTCGTCAACTAATGCTAGCCATGGTGATGCTAGCACGGAGGTGGCGGGGAGCTCCAGTAGCTCACCGTTCGCGATTTGGAGTGAAGACATGTGGAAGAGAAAGAAGGAGGCCTATCCCTGGATCGATGATAAGGACGGGAAACTTGGCTGCAAGGTGTGCTCGTCCATTAGTGATTTGTCTGTATTCAACCCAGTGTGGCGGTTTCTTTGACAGTCAATGAAAACATCAACTGTAAGGTACTCTGTTTTTTTGCTTTCGAGGCAGCGCTGTCTGCGGGTTATTGAAATGTTTGTTGATCATTGTTCTAATGCGAGTTATGCTTAATAACGTTGGCCTGTGATTATTTTGGAGTAGTAAAACATTAAATTTAACGTTAGTTCAACTGGTGTTGTAGCCTATAATTGATGTTCTGTGTGTATAGAACATCCCAGAAACGCGTACACCCACTTCCCCACTGCACCACTGAGTGGCAGAGACTAGGGTGGTAAGGATAACGAGTTGAGCGGTGAGCATGGACGAAGAAAATGACACAGACACAGAACTCATTCCGAAAAAGGAGCCGTGTCTGTTGTTTGGAAATACTTCGGTTTTAAAAAATCTGACGCGGATCAAACACGCATCATCTGTAAGTGTTGTCGAGCTAATGTTTTAGCTGCAGGAGGCAACACAAGCAACTTGCTTCACCACCTCCGCCACAATCATATCCTGGAATACGAAGATTGCATGAAAGTAAAATCTGCATCTTCTCCCCAACCTCTGCGTAACGTTGGCACTGCAGCACAAAACACTACACAGACGTCCCTGGGAGGCGCGTTTGCTAAAGGGACCGTCTATGACAAGAAAAGCAAACGTTGGAATGATATTACCAACTCTATCACACTCCACTTAGCCAAAGACAAAAATACCGTTAAATACCGTGATACCGTGATAATTAAAAAAAAACACCGTGATATCAATTTTTGGTCATACCGCCCAGCTCTACTTTGAGGTATGTATGTATGTATATAAGTGTGTGTGTGTGTGTGTGTGTGTAGGTGAGTGAATGCACATGTACACGTTTGTATAATTTATAATTTTTCACTCTGTGCTCTGTTTTCTGTCGTTTTTTCCCCTGCACATCGCCGTCAGTCACTATATATTGTTGTAATTTTGTTGTAAATATTTTAATCTCACACAGACGCTGTGATTTTGCACTTTAAACATCAATAAACTTAAACCATCCAAAAAGAACGGCTCAGAATTCCACCATCACCATCACAATTTATGACCAAACGGGTTAAAAAAGTGAACTCCTCGATGTCGGGACTCGTCGCCGACACAAACCGTGGATTCTGACTCCTGACCTCAGGCTGATGTTTCACAGCTCTGAGAAGTTCCATCTGATTATTCCTGTGCTCAACCTGCTTAATATTTACTGATTTTTTTGTAAAACGTCAGAGGAACTGAACAAGATCCTGTGTCACAACATCTCCCAAAACAAAAGTGCCATAAGATCGAGAAAAACGATCCTGTGAGATGTTTTTCCAGGTGTTTATTTACATTAAACCAGGTCTAAACCAGAACTAAACCAGGACTAAACCAGGTCTAAACCAGGACTAAACCAGGACTAAACCAGGTCTAAACCAGGACTAAACCAGGACTAAACCAGGTCTAAACCAGGACTAAACCAGGACTAAACCAGGTCTAAACCAGGACTAAACCAGGACTAAACCAGGTCTAAACCAGGACTAAACCAGGACTAAACCAGGTCTAAACCAGGACTAAACCAGGACTAAACCAGGACTAAACCAGGTCTAAACCAGGTCTAAACCAGAACTAAACCAGAACTAAACCAGGTCTAAACCAGGTCTAAACCAGAACTAAACCAGGTCTGAACCAGGACTAAACCAGGACTAAACCAGGACTAAACCAGGACTAAACCAGGACTAAACCAGGTCTAAACCAGGTCTAAACCAGAACTAAACCAGGTCTGAACCAGGACTAAACCAGGACTAAACCAGGTCTAAACCAGGTCTAAACCAGAACTAAACCAGGTCTAAACCAGGTCTAAACCAGGACTAAACCAGGTCTAAACCAGGTCTAAACCAGGTCTAAACCAGGTCTAAACCAGGTCTAAACCAGGTCTAAACCAGAACTAAACCAGGTCTAAACCAGGACTAAACCAGGTCTAAACCAGGTCTAAACCAGAGCTAAACCAGGTCTAAACCAGGTCTAAACCAGAACTAAACCAGGTCTAAACCAGGTCTAAACCAGGTCTAAACCAGGACTAAACCAGGTCTAAACCAGGTCTAAACCAGAACTAAACCAGGTCTAAACCAGGTCTAAACCAGGTCTAAACCAGGTCTAAACCAGGTCTAAACCAGGACTAAACCAGGTCTAAACCAGGTCTAAACCAGGACTGAACCAGGTCTAAACCAGGACTCAGTGTTCCCCGTAGAAAATCGGTAAGTCGAGGCAGTGACCTGGTTTAGTCCTGGTTTAGTCCTGGTTTAGTCCTGGTTTAGTCCTGGTTTAGCCTGGTTCAGTCCTGGTTTGGATTTGATTTAAAAAAGAAAAGTAAATGTCGACGAGTTATTTCTCTGGAAACAAATAACATGAGGCCAAAACTGGAAACAGAATCGTGAAACTGATTTATTTAGAATGTGTTAAAATCTCGTCTCGTTCGAATGTGTAAATCCAAAATATCTGATAAGAAACATGTGAATAATCACAAAGACAAACGACATAAACAGATAAATAGATTTATTGGTTCTTGTTTCAAAGTAGAAAAATAAACGACCATAAACACAGAGCAGTGAACTCATCGTTAAAGGGGAATTAAAACTGTGCCCGAGAATAAGTTACATAAATACAGAAACAAATACTTCAGTTTTACCATCAACATTCTTCAAGTTTAAATACGAAAACCTTTGCAAAATAAAAGTGAATAAAGGGAAACAAAACACAAACACATTTTAACATTATTCTGAACAAAAGTGCAACTAAAATCTAAGAATTGTCGTATAACTTAATTTATAATAGTAAATACTAAACCAGACGTCACAGAATAAAACTTTGGCTCCAATTATTTGACTTTATAATGAATCAAATCTACATATTTGGATAAAAGCCCAAAGTTTCTACTATTTCTCCTATTACCAGAAAATGCAATTAAAATACAAAAGTAAAGGAGCTGTATCAATAGTTTTAACTCCATAATTCCTGATATTGTTCCGTCCGCCTCGATTGTCACTTTTCACGGCTCTTTAGGTCGAATTATACATAAATAAGACTTAATTATAAAGTGTTTTATTGGTCGATAATCAGGAAAGAGAAAAAGGCCTCAGGGTCAGAGGTCAGAACTTTAACATTTAAAATAAACTAAGACACGATTATCACAACTGATGCTTTTCTACAGCAAAATCCCCGAGACCTGGTCTAAACCGGGTCTAAACCAGGTCTAAACGGGGTCTATACGGGGTCTAAACCAGGTCTAAACCAGGTCTAAACCAGGTCTAAACCAGGTCTGAACCAGGTCTAAACGGGGTCTAAACGGGGTCTAAACGGGATCTAAACCAGGTCTAAACCAGGTCTAAACCAGGTCTAAACCAGGTCTGAACCAGGTCTAAACCAGGTCTAAACCAGGTCTAGACCAGGTCTAGACCGGGTCTAAACCGGGTCTAAACTGGGTCTAAACTGGGTCTAAACCAGGTCTAAACCAGGTCTAAACCAGGTCTAGACCAGGTCTAAACCGGGTCTAAACTGGGTCTAAACCAGGTCTAAACCGGGTCTAAACTGGGTCTAAACTGGGTCTAAACCAGGTCTAAACCAGGTCTAGACCAGGTCTAAACCAGGTCTAAACCAGGTCTAAACCAGGACTCAGTGTTCCCTGTAGAAAATCGGTAAGTCGAGGCAGTGACCTGGTTTAGTCCTGGTTCAGTCCTGGTTTAGTCCTGGTTTAGTCCTGGTTTAGTCCTGGTTCAGTCCTGGTTCAGTCCTGGTTTAGTCCTGGTTTTGTCCTGGTTTAGTCTTGAGTTTCCTTCAGGAAACGAGAAACCGCCGTGATCCATTTTTTCCATGATTCAAACACTTATTAAACACTGAAAAAACTTTTTTCCCCATTGTTTCATTTTGTTTTTGGACACAAATAATGAAGAAAAGAGTTGTTTTCGTTTTCTTATTTTTGGTTTTATATTATATTTTATATATTCAGCTTCTTCCTAATTTCCTGCTTCCAAATATCGGGTTCAGTTTGTCCTTTTCCTCTACATCTGCCTCACGCGCCGCTCCAGCTCGTCCAGCTGCTTCGCCATCTCGTTGGGCAGATCCACGTTCACTTCCCTGGCGAAATACTCCCTCACTTTTCCCACTTCCTGTTCCCAAAAGTCCTTATCCAGCCGGAAAAGCTGCCGCAGATCCACGTCCTGGTGCATGCGGCTGAGGTCGAGGGAGTGCGGGCAGGGCAGGTACCCCACGGCGGACGGCATGGCGCCCGCCCGCCCCGACACCCTCCGGAAGATCCAGTCCAGCACCCGGATGTTGTCTCCGAACCCGGGCCACAGGAAGCCGGCCTCCGGGGACTTCCTGAACCAGTTGACGTGGAAGATCTGGGGCAGTTTGGCGTCGCGGCGCCGGGACATGCCGAGCCAGTGCGACAGGTACTGGCCGAAGTTGTAGCCGAAGAACGGACGCATGGCGAACGGGTCGTGCATGATGACTTTACCTGCGGCGAAACGAGACGGGGTCAGGACGAACGGGACAAACTCCAACTTTGCCCTTCAGGACGAACGGGACAAACTCAGACTTTTCTCTTTGAGAATAACGACGTTTAACTTTTCACACTTTAAAGAAATGAAAACTGAGGCGGAAATGTGGAAACAACCGAAACAACCACAGTTCAACTTCAGAGTTAAAGGAGCGGGTCTAAAGGTCTAAACCAGGACTAAACCAGGTCTAAACCAGGTCTAAACCAGGTCTAAACCAGGTCTAAACCAGGACTAAACAAGGTCTAAACCAGGTCTAAACCAGGACTAAACAAGGTCTAAACCAGGTCTAAACCAGGTCTAAAAACCAGGACTGGACCAATACTCAGTCTTTCCCATAGAAAATCAGTAAGTCCTGGTCCAGTCCTGGTTTATTTGTGGTTCAGTTATAGTTCAGTCATAGTTCAGTCCTGGTTTAGTCCTGGTTTAGTCCTGGTTTAGTCCCAGTTTAGTCCCGGTTTAGTCCTGGTTTAGACCTGGTTTAGTCCTGGTTTAGTCCTGGTTTAGTCCTGGTTTAGACCTTGTTTAGTCCTGGTTTAGACCTGGTTTAGTCCTGGTTTAGTCCTGGTTTAGACCTGGTTTAGTCCTGGTTTAGTCCTGGTTTAGTCCTGGTTTAGTCCTGGTTTAGACCTTGTTTAGTCCTGGTTTAGACCTGGTTTAGTCCTGGTTTAGTCCCGGTTTAGTCCTGGTTTAGACCTTGTTTAGTCCTGGTTTAGACCTGGTTTAGTCCTGGTTTAGTCCTGGTTTAGACCTTGTTTAGTCCTGGTTTAGACCTTGTTTAGTCCTGGTTTAGTCCTGGTTTAGTCCTGGTTTAGACCTTGTTTAGTCCTGGTTTAGACCTGGTTTAGTCCTGGTTTAGTCCTGGTTTAGTCCTGGTTTAGACCTTGTTTAGTCCTGGTTTAGACCTGGTTTAGTCCCAGTTTAGTCCCGGTTTAGTCCTGGTTTAGACCTGGTTTAGTCCTGGTTTAGTTCTGGTTTAGTCCTGGTTTAGACCTTGTTTAGTCCTGGTTTAGACCTGGTTTAGTCCTGGTTTAGTCCTGGTTTAGACCTGGTTTAGTCCTGGTTTAGTCCTGGTTTAGTCCTGGTTTAGACCTGGTTTAGACCTGGTTTAGTCCCAGTTTAGTCCCGGTTTAGTCCTGGTTTAGACCTGGTTTAGTCCTGGTTTAGTCCTGGTTTAGTCCTGGTTTAGACCTTGTTTAGTCCTGGTTTAGACCTGGTTTAGTCCTGGTTTAGTCCTGGTTTAGACCTGGTTCAGTCCTGGTTTAGACCTGGTTTAGTCCTGGTTTAGTCCTGGTTTAGACCTGGTTCAGTCCTGGTTTAGACCTGGTTTAGTCCTGGTTTAGTCCTGGTTTAGACCTGGTTTAGTCCTGGTTTAGTCCTGGTTTAGTCGTGAGTTTGTTCGGGAAAAGAGAAACCGTCGTGATCTGTTTTTTCCATTATTCATTTAAACACTGAAAAAAGTTTTTGTTTTTTTTCATTTTTTCATTTTAGTTTTGGAAACAAATCATGAAGAAAATAGTTGTTTTTGTTTTCTTATTTTTGGTTTTATATCGAAAACCCAATGAACGAATGACACATGGATTGTTAGGGGTCTTTAAGCAACATTTTTCCAACCAAACTGTTGTGACTGTAACTGGATTTATGGGGGAAACATGTCGTAGCCAAAATACTGAGTGATACTTTTCCAAAACTCCAGAGAAACCCGGATGCCCTACCTTGGTGCTCAGCTGCAGCCGTGGCCTCGGACCTCATGGCGGCTCCCACGAACACCCCGTGCTCCCAGCTGAAGGCCTCGTACACCAGCGGCACTCCTGCAAACCCAACACACCAAAGGCTCAGCTCACAGTCTGGGCTCTGGGCTCTGAGCTCCAGGCGTTAGTCCTCACCCTCCGGCCTCCTGCCCCCAAAGATGATGGCCTCGATGGGGACGCCCTCGGGAGACTCCCACTGCGGGTCGATGATGGGGCACTGCCCGGCCGGAGTGCAGAACCGGGAGTTCGGGTGGGCACACGGTTCTCCTGCAGGACAATATAACGATATAAAGACGATAAAATACATTAATTTAAACTTTTATCTTCCGTCATGAACCTTCTCTAGACACAGGCACAGCGCGATTTTTACGATAAACATCTCGCGTCCAAGAAATTGCTCTTCTCTTTTTTACTTTCACTTTGCACGGGGCTGATTTTGACAACCACCCGCCTGTACCCGTCATACTCCACATCCGACCCGTTTGCCGACAAAAATGTAATAAAATTCCGCACCTGAACCGACACAATATAAATACAAACCTCCACCTGAACCGACCCAATATAAATACAAACCTACACCTGAACCGCACCTGAATGAAAATCAGTCCGAGAGCTGAAAAAGAGCCACAACTTTACACTCTCCACTCACTCATTTTCTCTTCAGCTCCGCGGGTCATTCAGAGCTGCAGAACACTGCAGGTGCAGTTTGATAATGAAAGATTTCCCTGAATGTGTGCGGCAAAAACACGGATTTTACATCTAATCCTCTTTTTGGCGTTTCACTAAAGCACAGTCCTGTTTTTGGTTCGCACATCACGTCCTGTAAACCACAGATTAGACCCACACTCTCCTGCGTCCGACACAGCACAACATTTTTCACCCGTTTCGTTAAAATTCGAGGTTCACCCGTCGAGTATCTGTGGGCATCTGGACCTGTGCAGGACTCTGACGACATGACGGAAATAAAAACGATAAAATACCAACGCAAAGATTCCCTAAAGACAGAGACTTCTGTGTGGAGACGTCTCCTCACAGTTTCTCTCTCCTCTTCTGAACGTTAACATTTATAATATACGTATAATGTGCCGTATTTTTCGAACTATAAGAAGCACCAGCCAAAAAATTCACAATGGAGAAGAAAAAAACATATAGAAGTCGCACTGGACGATAACGGGGAAATTTATTTTATAAAATCAGAGACGAAGAACTGACATTTCATCTTGAAAGGGCGAGTTATAGAAGTTATAGTAATAAAAACGACCCAATAACAGAGAAGAATCCGCGTATCATTTGTTTGTTCATTTTTAAATATAGAACCAAAAATAAGAAAATGAAAAAACAATTGACCAACGATTTGTTTTTTCAAATCTATGGGCTCACTGCAAAAAAGGCCCATCAAAAAATAAGAAAAAAATACAAATTTGGAGGTAAAAATGCCTGTTTTAAGTGAAATTTTCTGCCAGTGCAGTAAGAAATTTTCACTTACCAAGTTTTCTTAAAACAAGAGGAAATACAAATCTTGTTCTCAGCAGAAAACACGAGTTTCAAGTGTTTATGGACAGATTTTTCCCCTTATTGGTTTGAGAAGGAAGTTAAAGAGGCTTAACCTGGACTGAGTTAATATAAAAAGTGCTTAGAATAAGTTGTAATATCGAGATAAGATAAATCAGGATGAATATCTTGAAACAAGTAAAAAAATCTCATCTTATTCAGTAATTTTTTTTAATTGATCTTTTAAGATGAATCTGCTTAATTCAAGTCAATTTAACTATGCTAGAAAATCCTTATTTTTAGTGCTCAGTGTGAAAAATGTAAAATAAAAGTCGCCCAAACCCTGAAAATTTATAATCCGAAAAATCCGGTACTTGTCCAGCTCAGGGGACAAACCAGAAGAGCCCCAAACCAGAGCTCCTCACGTCCTGCACCGACCGCACGAACAGCCTGAGCTCCTCACGTCCTGCACCGACCGCACGAACCACCTGAGCTCCTCCTCCTGCACCGACCGCACGAACAGCCTGAGCTCCTCACGTCCTGCACCGACCGCACGAACAACCTGAGCTCCTCCTCCTGCACCGACCGCACGAACAGCCTGAGCTCCTCACGTCCTGCACCGACCGCACGAACAACCTGAGCTCCTCACGTCCTGCACCGACCGCACGAACAACCTGAGCTCCTCACGTCCTGCACCGACCGCACGAACAACCTGAGCTCCTCCTCCTGCACCGACCGCACGAACAACCTGAGCTCCTCACGTCCTGCACCGACCGCACAAACAACCTGAGCTCCTCACGTCCTGCACCGACCGCACGAACAACCTGAGCTCCTCACGTCCTGCACCGACCGCACGAACAGCCTGAGCTCCTCACGTCCTGCACCGACCGCACGAACAACCTGAGCTCCTCACGTCCTGCACCGACCGCACGAACAACCTGAGCTCCTCACGTCCTGCACCGACCGCACGAACAACCTGAGCTCCTCACGTCCTGCACCGACCACACGAACAGCCTGAGCTCCTCACGTCCTGCACCGACCGCATGAACAACCTGAGCTCCTCACGACCTGCACCGACCGCACGAACATCATGTGATCCTCAAGTCCTGCACCGACCTCACGAACAACCTGAGCTCCTCACGTCCTGCACCGACCGCACGAACAACCTGAGCTCCTCACGTCCTGCACCGACCGCACGAACAACCTGAGCTCCTCACGTCCTGCACCGACCGCACGAACAACTTGAGCTCCTCCTCCTGCACCGACCGCACGAACAACCTGAGCTCCTCACGTCCTGCACCGACCGCACGAACAACTTGAGCTCCTCCTCCTGCACCGACCGCACGAACAGCCTGAGCTCCTCACGTCCTGCACCGACCGCATGAACAACCTGAGCTCCTCACGTCCTGCACCGACCGCACGAACAACCTGAGCTCCTCACGTCCTGCACCGACCGCACGAACAACCTGAGCTCCTCACGTCCTGCACCGACCGCACGAACAGCCTGAGCTCCTCACGTCCTGCACCGACCGCACCAACAGCCTGAGCTCCTCACGTCCTGCACCGACCGCAAAAACAACCTGAGCTCCTCACGTCCTGCACCGACCGCATGAACAGCCTGAGCTCCTCCTCCTGCACCGACCGCACGAACAGCCTGAGCTCCTCACGTCCTGCACCGACCGCACCAACAGCCTGAGCTCCTCACGTCCTGCACCGACCGCAAAAACAACCTGAGCTCCTCACGTCCTGCACCGACCGCATGAACAGCCTGAGCTCCTCCTCCTGCACCGACCGCACGAACAACCTGAGCTCCTCACGTCCTGCACCGACCGCATGAACAGCCTGAGCTCCTCACGTCCTGCACCGACCGCACGAACAACCTGAGCTCCTCACGTCCTGCACCGACCGCACGAACAGCCTGAGCTCCTCACGTCCTGCACCGACCGCACCAACAGCCTGAGCTCCTCACGTCCTGCACCGACCGCAAAAACAACCTGAGCTCCTCACGTCCTGCACCGACCGCATGAACAGCCTGAGCTCCTCCTCCTGCACCGACCGCACGAACAGCCTGAGCTCCTCACGTCCTGCACCGACCGCATGAACAGCCTGAGCTCCTCACGTCCTGCACCGACCGCACGAACAGCCTGAGCTCCTCCTCCTGCACCGACTGCACGAACAGCCTGAGCTCCTCACGTCCTGCACCGACCGCACGAACAACCTGAGCTCCTCACGTCCTGCACCGACCGCACGAACAACCTGAGCTCCTCCTCCTGCACCGACCGCACAAACAACCTGAGCTCCTCACGTCCTGCACCGACCGCACGAACAGCCTGAGCTCCTCCTCCTGCACCGAGCGCACGAACAACCAGAGCTCCTCACGTCCTGCACCGACCGCACAAACAACCTGAGCTTCTCACGTCCTGCACCGACCGCACGAACAACCTGAGCTCCTCCTCCTGCACCGAGCGCACGAACAACCAGAGCTCCTCACGTCCTGCACCGACCGCACGAACAGCCTGAGCTCCTCACGTCCTGCACCGACCGCACGAACAGCCTGAGCTCCTCACGTCCTGCACCGACCGCACGAACAACCTGAGCTCCTCCTCCTGCACCGACCGCACGAACAGCCTGAGCTCCTCACGTCCTGCACTGACCGCACGAACAACCTGAGCTCCTCACGTCCTGCACCGACCGCACGAACAACCTGAGCTCCTCCTCCTGCACCGACCGCACGAACAACCAGAGCTCCTCACGTCCTGCACCGACCGCACGAACAACCTGAGCTCCTCCTCCTGCACCGACCGCATGAACAACCAGAGCTCCTCACATCCTGCACCGACCGCACGAACAACCTGAGCTCCTCACGTCCTGCACCGACCGCACGAACAGCCTGAGCTCTTCACGTCCTGCACCGACCGCACGAACAACCTGAGCTCCTCACGTCCTGAGCTCCTCACGTCCTGCACTGACCGCACGAACAACCAGAGCTCCTCACGTCCTGCACCGACCGCACGAACAACCTGAGCTCCTCCTCCTGCACCGACCGCACCAACAGCTTGAGCTGGTGTCTCACCGTCGTCTCTGGTCCAGGGTTTGTTCTTCCAGGACGTGACGGTGACGCCCTCGGGCAGATCCTGGTCCATGCCCTCCCAGAACACGCCGCCGTCGCTGGTCTCGGCCACGTTGGTGAAGATGGTGTTCTGGACGATGGTGGACATGGCGTGGGGGTTGGTTTTGGCCGACGTGCCGGGAGCAACGCCGAAGAACCCGTTCTCCGGGTTAATGGCGCGAAGGTTTCCTGTTGGAGGCAAAACGAGCGAATACTTTATTTCTCCCACGGGTTAAAGCGACGGCGACTGAGCAAACAGACGTGTGAACATTAACTTCAACATGAACATCGATAAAATAAGAGCTGGACTTTGGGATGATACTGATAGATTCTTGAGGAGTTGTACAGTTTGATCATTTAATGAACAGTAAACGTTGGTGCTGTGGGGTTTGTGTGGACTGAAGTGGGACAAATATTTATGATAATGTGAATTTAACTTCTTATTGCCGACACAGTGTTTATTGTCTATAGTTTTTATCTCCGAATGATGTTAATAAAATAATACGTGAAATTTCATATGAGGATTTGATGATGAATTGATTGGGTTTTTTTACGGGAAATAATGATAATAATGACTATTTATGTAGTTTTAATAAGATTCAATACAGATGAGTTTATCGTTGTGTAAATTTGATTGTTATTTCTGTGTATTGATGAAATGATAATTGTAAAACACTTTTGCTTTGGCCTTATGTTGAACTGTGCACTGTCCTTAAGAGTCAGAAGTAAGAATACGAGACAGAAGAGAAACTCTGACTAACCTGGTCAAAACAAAACTACATTTGACCTGAAGAACAACACAAAACTGAAACTAAACACAGCTGGAAAGTCTAAGTCTGGTCTAACAAGAGTCGTGTCTAATTTAGAAAGTTTTGTGGCTTAAACCAGGACAAAATCATAAAAAAAGCACCACAAATGCGACGCTACTTCGTCTAAATGTTCTGATAACGCAGTGACGTGTTCTTCTTCTGACCTTGGTCGTCGAACTTCATCCAGGCGATGTCGTCCCCCACACACTCCACCCTCCAGCCGGGCAGCGTGGGCCTGAGCATGGCCAGGTTGGTCTTTCCACAGGCCGAGGGAAACGCAGCCGCCATGTACTTCTTCTCTCCTGCAGGGTTGGTCACCCCCAGGATCTGACAGCAGCACAAAGATGCACAGGTTTAACTCAGCGCCACTGTGTTCGGAAATGTTACACAGGAAAAAAAATAATCCCTCGGTGAGTTAAAATGACTTAAATTAAGAAGATTTTACTTTATTCGAGTCGAATCATCTTGACAATGGGTCAATGCCTGTTTAATATAGAAGAGCTCACACGGGTTGGCACCACCGCCTTTAAAAGAACACTTTAAATACAAAACTGCATCAGGAACCACCAGAGCCACACGTAGGGGTGACTGTGAGGTTCCTGTGAGGAAAACTACTTTCGGTCAGAATGTTCTGTCACACAAAGGCTGTGGACAGTGGAATATTCTGCCCACTTTTACTACATTTAAAAGGTACTTAAAGGAGTGGCTGAGATCAACACAAACATTTGAACACAATTCATAGGACTACTTTTTTTTATACCATTATATAAAATTCAGGACTTGCACAATACACTTTGCACTTTAGAACTCGTGCAATACACTCTGCACTTTAAAACTTGTGCAATACACTCTGCACTTTAGGATAAATGTATCAATATGTGCATTTTATTCATTGCACTTTATATAAAATCTCCTATAATATTGTTGAAACCCTCCTGAGTTTATGTTTTTGACTTGGCTTCTGTTTTGCTCTGTGTGTATTTATTTGTATTTTGTTTGTTTTTATTGCACTTTATGTTATATTACATGTGGCCTTAAAGGTACGAACAACCTGTCCAGGGACTGCAGATGGAAACGAGCCTGTGGCTAAAATCTGTCATATTTACATATGTCTCATGTGTTCATTAATATGCACTGTCCCTTCTAAATAAATAAATAAATAAATAAATAAATAAGTCAAATGATCTGCTGTGGAATAAGTGTTTTTTTCTTAATTCAAGCTACATTTGATTTAATTTCTTATTTTAAGTACAAAAATCTTATTCCACTGCAGATCATTTTACTTGTCAAGTGAAATTTACTCAAATCATGGAAAAACTTTCTTATTTATTATGACCTTATCTTAACATTTTATCCTGACTAGAGTTTGTTTTTTGTAATGCATAAAGAAAGAGGTGGTCACCAAAATGTAAAATATAAGTATGTCAAGTGGTACATTTAGAATACATATTTCTAAGAGTGCTCCAGTACTTATTGTGAAACATTTTTCAATAATTATTATTATCGGTTTTGTTTTAAAGTGACAGTTTGTGTTTCTGACATGAGTCTGTTCGTCACATCAGCTCTGACTTTCCTCCCGACAGCGTCTGAGCCGAGTTCTTCTGGTTTTGGTGCTGATGAAAGTTTCCTGGAGGCTGGAGTCATGAAAATAAAGAGTTTTTCTTCTCAAAAAACGGGAGAAAAGTCAGAGCTCAGAATCTCTTGGTGCTATTTTCTCTCCAGTCGTATCACTACTACCTCCAGGTGGCGCCGTACGAATCCAATACTTTTTTCAGTAGCTCAGAGCGATGACACCGCGACACCAGAGAGTGAAGCTACAGCCAGAAGTATATAAGCCTGTAGGACTCTAGAAGATTCTATATAAAAATGGAGCTTGTGATTCTCCAGGACCAACAAAACTCCAGGTTCTTCAGGTTCTGGTCCCTCTGTCCCTCCTCTGTCTCTGCTGTTCTGACTCCATCTGCTGAATTTGGGCTTCAGGATATTCAGGTTCATACAGATCTCCCCTTGGCTCTGTACTAAAGGCGTCGTCTTCATCGCCGCTGTCGGAGTCACACATGTCGTCGTGAACTTTCCGAGAGAAAAAAATAGCACCAAGAGATTCTGAGCTCGGACTTTTTCCCCGTTCACGTTTTGTGACTCAAACGTGTCGCTCTTTTGAACGCAGATTGTGTTAAGAAGAAAAACTCTTCATTTTCATGACTCCAGCCTCCAGGAAACTTTCATCAGCACCAAAACCAGGAGAACTCAGCTCAGACGCTGTCGGGAGGAAAGTCAGAGCTGATGCGACTCTGCTGACGGAGACGAACAGACTCATGTCAAAAACCTTTCCCTTTAAAGAGGTAAAATTCTCCAGCTGAGGAAGTTCTGACAAACTCTATTTCAAGATCTGGGCCCCTGGGTTGGTCCAGCAGTATTGAAGAATGGGTCAAATACAGAGGAGAAATTTCTCAACAGGGACAATAAAATGTGCTGTAGAACCTTAACAGCCCACATATCTGATCCAACCCAAGGACCTTTCAGAAGATGGTCATGGACTTAGCTGAAGGACCTACTGAATATCCACCCAGACATAAAAGAACAGTCAGACCCCATTCTCAGGCTCTCCTCACTATTATCCTCTGGACGTTTCTCGTCGTGTCTCACCAGCATGTGTTCGGCGAGCCAGCCCTCCTCCTTGGCGATCCTGGAGGCGATGCGCAGGGCGAAGCACTTCTTCCCCAGGAGAGAGTTTCCTCCGTAGCCGCTGCCGAAGGAGATGATCTGCTTCCTCTCCGGGATGTGGCCGATGAGCGTCAGCTCGGGGTTACACGGCCAGTTATTCACCAGCGGCCCTGCAAGAGGAGGAAATCATGACGACCTGGTTTGGAGGGACAGCACCTGTGGGAAATCATTCGTTTTTGGCAGTTTGTCGGGAAGAAAAAAAATGTATAAAGTCATCTTAAATACGCTGAGGATTATAAGGTTTGTGTGTTAAACATGTGAATGAAACAAAACGTGACAAGTCCTTAAAGCAAAGTTCTTGTGTCTTACGTTTGAGCGGCAGAGGACATCCGACCGAGTGCAGGCAGCGCACGAACTCCCCGTTTCCCAGCTGGGACAGGACGCTCTTCCCCATTCTGGTCATGACCCTCATGCTCAACACGACGTACGGCGAGTCCGTCAGCTCCACGCCGATCTTAGCCAGAGGAGAGCCCAGCGGACCCATGCTGAAGGGGATCACATACATCGTACGGCCTGCAGGGGGCGACACAGAGGCTCAAACTGGTGCTGACGACGGTGTCCGTGAGTGCAGATTTACAGGGTTCCCACAGGTTTCTTCAAGTTAAATTCAAGTCGTTTTAAGACATTTTCGGAAGATTTTAACCCAGCTGCGTTCTCAGCTATTGTTTCCGCCGCTCTTTATTTAGGCGACGTTATTCAACCAAATAATGATGTTTGACAAATTAAACTTTTGAGGAGAAATGTGATACGGAGAAGTGACATATAGCACAAATTTTAAGACTCAGATATAAAGATTCAAGACTTTTTGAAGTGTTTTTAAGGAATTATTTCCAAATTCAGTTCAAATTAAGACTTTTTAAGACACTGTAGGAACCCTGGAGCGATTTGTGGCCGAGGAAGGTGTTGCTTTTGCATTAAGCGCTTTGTGTTGGATTTTTTGTATGAAAAGTGCTCTATAAATAAAGTTTGACTGATTGATTGACACGTTGGGCAGCGTTGGGCCACAAAAATGTGCAAGTAAAAACCTTTTTGGGGTCATGCACCACTGAGCACGGCCACTGAAAACAATACGGCACATTTTGGATTCATCTTCCAGATTTTATTATAGCGACACAATGTGGTGAGATTTGTGGTCGGGTCATTTTTCAATTTAAAAATGTCAAAAGTTGAGGGGAGAAAGTGGACAACCTTGTCGAATTTCATGAAAACGAGGGGTGTTCAGATGAATTGGTTAATTGATAATTGTATCACAATTATCAAGTAAAATCCCCCAAAGTTTGTTTTTTTATCGCAACCAATACTTCAAAACGTGTATCTAAATGTAAAATGATGTGAAGTCACATCTACAATACTCAATAATTTTGAAAAATAGTCAGAAGATCAATCAGACAAAGTGAATAACGATGAATTCAGTATTTCAGCAGCATTTTTTCATAATGTCAACAGAATCTCTATAACTGTCGGACTGCACATTGTTCTGGTTTATGGTTTTCATCTTTGTGATTTCTTCTATTCACATGGAATAAAAATGCAAAGACGTAAAGTTCAACCACTTTTGTTGGCACAAATAAACAAAAGTGATTTTCTTTTCAGAATATCTTCAGAACGTAACACCATAATTCAACGATTCTACGACTGTTGAACCATTTTCTATTATTTAAACAGGGAAACAGAAGCAGGAATTACCCGGGGATAGAATAATAATAATTGCATCGCAGTGAGTTCTTCGGGTTACGTTCCTTCGTTTTCCTCTTTCTCACCTTTCATGCATCCAGGAAACCGTTGCGTCACAGCTTTGTCGAACTCCTCGTGGGACATCCACCGGCCCAGCTGACTGTTCCCTCCCCCGACAGGAGAGGGCGCCGTGTCCCGCTGCTCCCGGGTCACGATCACGGTTTTGCTCTCCACCCGGGCGACGTCTCTGGGGTCCGTACGCGCCAACCAACTACGACGGACGACACAGACGACAGCGCGTGACAACGGTGAAGATTACAATAAAGACATGGTTCTGAACACGTTATATTTCCAAAGACAGATGTGTTTGATGAGTGACCGTGCTGAGCCGCTCCCCCTTCAGAGCGCCGCCACCACACAATCAACATGGATTTAAGATATTTAAACCTCTGCACATCGCATCACGTTTATGATGGTGGTGTATTGTATCACACGTTTGTGTATTTATGAGTAATTGTGGCTGCGTAAATATTATCGGCCTATAGAATGTTCTGATGTCACTTGAAACCTGCAATTTATGGAATAACTTCCAATAGACGATTCTCACAACAGCAGGAAGTGTTGTGATGTTGAGTCGTGCAGCTTCCGGTCGGATGCTTTTCTTTATATTTCTTTATATTTTTGAGCAGCTTCATAAATCTGCCCCAACACCAAATCTACATCCAACAAGGAACAAAGAACAGATTCTGTCCATGAAGAATTTATCCACAACGATCAAGGGAAGAAAGACGGTCCTTCAGCTGAGCCCTGATGAAGACCAGTCATGGTCGACACGTGTCGGCTTTGGCCATTCGAGTAAAGAGCTTTTAACTCTACTTATTTTGGTTGTGTTTAAGTTTTTGCCCCTTTTTTTCTCTCTCACTGATCGGTCCACCTGTAGCAAACAGCCACATTCTTCCATCCATCTTCTTCCGCTTATCCGGGGCCGGGTCACGGGGGCAGCAGTCTAAGCAGGGGCTCCCAAGCTTCCTTCTCCCCAGCCACTTCCTCCAGCTCCTCCTGGACCCCGAGGTGTTCCCAGGCCGAGAGACATAGTCCCTCCAGCGTGTCCTGGGTCTTCCCCGGGGCCTCCTACCGGTGGGACATGCCCGGAACACCTCCCGAGGGAGGCGTCCAGGAGGCATCCGGACCAGATGCCCGAGTCTCAGCTGCTCCTCTCGACGTGGAGGAGCAGCGACTCTACTCCGAGCTCCTCCCGTGTGACCGAGCTCCTCACCCTATCTCTAAGGGAGCGCCCGGCCACTCTGCAGAGGAAACTCATTTCGGCCGCTTGTATCGGCGATCTCGTCCTTTCGGTCATTACCCAGAGCTCATGACCATAGGTGAGGGGAGGAACGTAGATTGAGGTAAATCGAGAGTTTCGCCTTTCGGCTCCGCTCCTCTTCACCACATTCTTGTTTTTTCAAAAGTATTTTATCGTTTTGTGGCCAGGATCGATGTCACTTCCACTGTGGTTTTATGTTGTGTTGTGGTCGTGAGCCTCCGGCCGCCGCAGTTTTCACTTCACAAAACACAAATAACATTTTCTTCATGAAAAATTGAAGCTATGAAGAAACTTAAAGATGCACGTCGTCACTTGTTTGGTTTGGCGTCCATCACCTGCTTGTTTCTATGAACATGTCACTGCTCTGGAATGTTCCACAGTGTGACATTAAACAGCTCTACTTTACAGTTATTAAATTACAGTTCGTTTTACTGCTCAAAAATGCCTAGAAAAACAGGAATTCTGACGTGTAACTTGGTCCGATTTGGTTTACTTGAAAATATAAATGTTTAATACCGTATTGTGGAACATTCCAGACAAAACAATAACATTTCCACGGAGCAAAGCGTTTAATAGACTCTCCACAGGAAAAGTGACGCAACGCAGCTTTAATTTGCACCGTGACTTCAGAATTGTGGCCGTGCGAGTCGCGTTTGTCTCAGAGGAAAAACGTCCACACTCAAAACACGTCGACGTCAGCGTCTGTTTGGTCCCATAACACCGACACCACAGGGTCAGAGGTGTCACCGAACCGGAGACGATTACACAAACACCATCTGACGTCCAGGTATGTGGGCGTTTTTAGAGGAATTTATGAGCAGAACGTGCAAATAAACACGTTAGAAAAAGCGGCGTTCAAACCAAAACAACAGCGTGACACCTGCTCCACTGCAACAGGAAGCTTCTGTGTGTTAGGCTCTTTCCTGATCTACGTTTTATGCTTTTTCCTCATCAAAAACATCCCTGGGATTGTGTTCCAAACAGAAAACTCTCTGTTCCACCTTGTGACGTCATCATGTGGTGATACAGGAACAGGAAGTGCTCCACTGTGGTTTTAAGCTCCGCACAGCTTCACTAGAATCACTCGGATCATCCCAGAGCTGGAATTACTGATGGAGACTGAACGAAAGGTAAAAAATGTAGAAGATAAAAATGGGAAAACTGCCACTTCATGACATCACAAGGTGGAGCAGAGCATTTGGAGCTCTGGAGATAAACAGAATAATAAAAGGATAAAACAAAACAGAACTCTGAGTATGTTCGAGGAGATTACGACATTACGACCATGAACAAAACCAAACAATAAAAAAATAAAATAAATAAATAATAAATAATAATAAATAATAATAATATTAAAAAAATATATAAAAAAAATAATAATAATACATTTTATTTATTCCGCGCCTTTCTGGACACTCAAGTTCGCCTTACAACAACATAAACTAATTAAATATGATTAAAAAACACAGTTAAAGTGGGGCAGTATTTAACTGATTGACTGTATTTAGTGCTGTATTTTATTCGTATTTAGTCATGAATTACACAGTATTTGAGTTGATTGTTTGTATTATTATAACATATAACAATAATTTAAAAAAAAGTATTTCTGACAGTAAAATTCAGAGTGAAGCAGCAGCAACAGATATTTGTGCATTAAAGGCTTGAAAAATATAACGTAAATGTATTTGTGAGTGAGATATTAGGAAAGCGCCTCCACTTTAGGCTCACATTACTCTTTATGTGGCATTTTTTTGTATTAAAACTGCTCTATAAATAACGTTTTTAAAGAGTGATTTATTGATTGATTAATATACAAAAAACAACTTTTTGCACTTAAAATACGAAACAAAATTGAATGTTGCTTGAATTAAGGAAAAAACACTTATTCCACTGCAGATCACTTCACTCGTCAAGTTAAATCGGCTCAAATAAAGTAAAATGTTCTTAATTTAAGTCATTTTAACTGACGTCCCACTTTTTTATACCGTCTATGATTATTAAACCTCACTGCAAAAAAGGATTTTCTATCATAGTGAAACTCACTTGAATTAAGGAGATTCAACTTAAAAGATCAGATTTAAGATTTTTTTCACTGACTAAGACGAGATTTTTTTGACTTGTTTCCAGATATTCATCCTGATTTATCTTATCTCGATATTACAACTTATTCTAAGCACTTTTTATATTAACTCAGTCCAGGTTAAGCCTCTTTAACTTCCTTCTCAAACCAATAAGGGGAAAAATCTTGACATAAATACTTGAAACTCGTGTTTTCTGCTTAGAACAAGATTCAGATTTCATCTTGTTTTAAGAAAACTTGGTAAGTGAAAATTAGGGCATTTTTACCTCAAAATTGTTTTTTTTTCTTATTTCTGACAGGCCTTTAGTGCAGAGCTCAGAAGACGCACATTTTGCATAACACGGAGCTTTAATGTTAAATAAGGACATGATTTTGATGCAGTGTGTTCTAATATTTCTCACCAGTTGTGGTACTTGGGCAGCTTCTTGAGCAGCCCCTGTGCCTCCAGCTGCACCAGCAGAGCCTCGTTCTCCTCGTCGGACCCGTCGCAGATGTGGACGGACTCGGGCTGGCAGAGCGCCGCGTTACTCTCCACGAAGTCCCGCACGGCCGGACTGAGCGCGCCCAGATCGCCCTGCACCACCTGCGGACCCGTCTGGGCCTGGGACTGCAGCTGAGGAGGCATCCTGAGGAGACGAGGACGGAGGAGGTAGGAGGTAGGAGACGAGGAGGAGTGGATGCACCTGCAGAGAAGGTGAAATAACACTTAACAAGAGCTCCGCCAGCGGGGCAAAATACGCCCGTAATAATCAATAGGGAAATCTGGCTCTTGCAGTAGGAGTATGAGTATGACATCATCACATTCTAGAATCGGAATTCCACCAATCAGATCACAGCAACAGAACTTAAAGACACTACAAAGCTTTAATGTGTCAAAGCTCAAAGAAGCAGAGAATGTGGGTTGTTCTCGCTTTCAGCAGCAGAACATTTGAGAAGAGAGTTCAGATCTACGGCACGTAACATAAAAGGACAGAGATGGAAGATAAAAAGACAGAGATGGAAACGATCACAGTTAGCAAGAGCGACGGGCAGGTTTTCGCAAAGGGTCGGGCCGTGACCTTGACCTTTGACCCTGTGACCTTGAAATCAATAGGGAACATCCTTGACCCATGGGGTGTCCAGCCATGAAGTTTGACATTCCTAGGTGAGACGGGCGTATAAAAAGTGTGAAAAAACCTGAAGTCACATAAAATTGATACCACTGACCTACAGCATGGATCGATACAAAAATATACAATAAAATACACAAATACAGTAGACCTCATATATATATATATATATATACCTTATATATATATCGGCCCCACATGTTTTGCCTCTTCATGAAGACAAAGCTTCAAAGACTTCAAAGCTTTGAAGTGTCCACAGACGGACGGACGGACGGACAGCGCCAGACCATAATACGTCCCGTTTTATCACGGGCGTATAAAAACTAGAGTAAAAGAAATCTGAAGCGATATCTTTTTTTACTCGCTAATTTTTATACGCCCGTGATAAAATGGGACGTATTATGGTATGGCGCTGTCCGTCCGTCCGTCCGTCCGTCCGTGGACACTTCAAAGCTTTGAAGTTGAAAGTTCAAAGGTGACACACAGTTCCAGCTGCAGCGGTTGCTAGGCAACGGAAGAGAGAGAATACAAGACAACTACACATTACCTTGTCCGCGCTCTAGCTCGACAACCGTCTCACCGAGGAATGTCAAACTTCCAAACTGCACCAACAATTCATCTTTAACTAGGTTTGACAAATTCTAACTTAATTCTATATACAGTAATTCACGTACGGGCGTATTTTGCCCCGCTGGAGGAGCTCTTGTTTTATTTCAAACAAACAAAACAGGTTTGTGACAGCGTCAGGATCTGATGTTCTGTGAACTCAGTGACTGAAACGCTTCAGCCGAGTTTTGAAAAAAGCCACAGAAAAGAAAGAAGAAACGCAAAACACGTGAGGAAAAACGACTTCCCGACAAAACCAAATGAAGTTCTGAAAGACAAGAGGCAAATATCTGAGTGACCCAAACGAGCACCTGACAAACTCACAGAAACATGAGGAAATCAGGGAAACAAGTGATAAACATACAGAAAAATCCTTTCCTAAAGTACGAGTCACATTTGATCAATGACATCATTTTAATTGGGAACAAATCTGTGATTATTTCACTTCAGTGATTAAAGTTCGAACGACTTCAGCAAAAAACTGTCCTGGAAAAAATAAAAGCACCAGATCAGATAAAGCAAAAGTTAAACCAGGACTAAACCAGAACTAAACCAGAACTAAACCCGGACTAAACCAGAACTAAACCAGAACTAAACCAGAACTAAACCCGGACTAAACCAGAACTAAACCCGGACTAAACCAGAACTAAACCCGGACTAAACCAGAACTAAACCAGGGCTAAACCAGAACTAAACCCGGACTAAACCAGAACTAAACCCGGACTAAACTAGATCTAAACCCGGACTAAACCAGAACTAAACCAGGGCTAAACCAGAACTAAACCAGGACTAAACCAGAACTAAACCCGGACTAAACCAGAACTAAACCAGGGCTAAACCAGAACTAAACCCGGACTAAACCAGAACTAAACCCGGACTAAACCAGAACTAAACCAGAAGCAAAGTAGAACTAAACCAGAACTAAATCAGAACTAAGCAAGGACTAAATCAGAACCAAATTATAATTTAAACCAGGACTAAACCAGGACTAAACTAGGACTAAACCAGGACTAAACCAGAACAAACCTGAAACTAAACCAGAACAAACCTGAAACTAAACCAGGACTAAACCAGATCTAAACCAGGACTAAACCCGGACTAAACCAGGACTAAACCCGGACTAAACCAGGACTAAACTAGGACTAAACCAGGACTAAACCAGGACTAAACCAGGACTGAACCAGGACTTTGCTTCTGTGGGTGATGCAACGTTACCCACACACATACCTGTTAAAATACTTTTGCACAGTACTTCCTTCCCAGAATAAGTATTATTATTATACACATATATACTTATATTTATATTTATACACATATATACTTATATTTATATTTATACACATATATACTTATATTTATACACATATATACTTATATTTATATTTATACACATATATACTTATATTTATATTTATACACAAATATACTTATATTTATATTTATACACATATATACTTATATTTATATTTATACACAAATATACTTATATTTATATTTATACACATATATACTTATATTTATATTTATACACATATATACTGATACTTATATTTATACACATATATATTCTGTTCATGCTGCGTGTTATAATTCAGATGTTTTCTTTTTTTTCTGGCTGTTTCTGGTCAGTGTGAAGCAGTGAACAGGGGCAATAGGGGCAGTAAAACAGACAGTACAGAGCTGCTTATATCAGGCAGACACAGACACAGACACAGACACAGACACAGACACAGACACAGACACAGGCTGTGAAAAGAACTCATGATCTGCAGCACAAATACTAACGAGTCTGTACTTTTCTATATGTTTCTAACTCCTCCACTGTGCAAATATATATATATTAAACATAATTATCCTCCTGTAATAATATGAGCGGTTTAGTCCTGACATAGACTTGGTTTGGACCTGGTTTAGTCCAGGTTTAGTTCTGGGTCTGCATATATTTGAAACCCGCCTCTTTAGACTCGTTTACTTTACTTCCTGTAACCAGTAAAACTCTAATTAACCAAAGTTAACTATGACTCAGCCAGGACTAAACCAGGACTAAACCAGGACTAAACCTGGTCTAAACCAGGTCTAAACCAGATCTAAACCAGGACTAAACCAGGACTAAACCTGGACTAAACCAGATCTAAACCAGGACTAAACCAGGACTAAACCTGGTCTAAACCAGGTCTAAACCAGATCTAAACCAGGACTAAACCAGGACTAAACCAGGTCTAAACCAGGTCTAAACCAGGTCTAAACCAGATCTAAACCAGGTCTAAACCAGGACTAAACCTGGACTAAATCAGGTCTAAACCAGGACTAAACCAGATCTAAACCAGGACTAAACCAGGACTAAACCAGGTCTAAACCAGGTCTAAACCAGGACTAAACCAGGACTAAACCAGGACTAAACCAGGTCTAAACCAGGACTAAACAAGGTCTAAACCAGATCTAAACCAGGACTAAACCAGGACTAAACCTGGACTAAACCAGGTCTAAACCAGGACTAAACCAGGACTAAACCAGGACTAAACCTGGACTAAACCTGGACTAAACCAGGACTAAACCTGGACTAAACCAGGACTAAACCAGGTCTAAACCAGGACTAAACCTGGTCTAAACCAGGGCTAAACCAGGACTAAACCAGGACTAAACCTGGTCTAAACCTGGTCTAAACCTGGTCTAAACCAGGACTAAACCTGGACTAAACCTGGACTAAACCAGGACTAAACCAGGACTAAACCTGGTCTAAACCAGGGCTAAAACCAGGTCTAAACCTTGACTAAACCTGGACTAAACCAGGTCTAAACCAGGACTAAACCAGGACTAAACCAGGACTAAACCAGGACTAAACCTGGACTAAACCTGGACTAAACCAGGACTAAACCAGGTCCAAACCAGGTCTAAACCAGGACTAAACCTGGTCTAAACCAGGACTGAACCAGGACTAAACCTGGTCTAAACCAGGACTAAACCTGGTCTAAACCAGGGCTAAACCAGGACTAAACCAGGACTAAACCAGGACTAAACCAGGACTAAACCAGAACTAAACCAGGTCTAAACTAGAACTAAATCAGAACTAAACCAAGACTAAACCAGGACTAAACCAGGACTAAACTAGGACTAAATCAGAACTAAACCAAGACTAAACCAGGACTAAACCAGGACTAAACTAGAACTAAATCAGAACTAAACCAAGACTAAACCAGGACTAAACCAGGACTGAACCTGGGACTAATACTAATACTATACCAAAAAAAGAAAAGTAAAAATAATACTACATAAAATTATTTAAATTACATTTTTAGAGTCCAATATACATTCCTATATTGCAATTCTCCAGTTTATACAGATATGCTGCACAAAATAGTTTCAAGAAAAGTTTAAACCAACTCCATTTCATTCATAAATTCAATACTCTTTTCTCTATTTAAACATTTCCCCAAAATAAATGCCCCCAAATCTGAAAAAATGACAGATTTTTACCTGTGTCTTGTGTCAGGAGCGTGTTCCTGTGGACGGGACCTGCGCTGTATTTATGCGACAGGGGGCGGGGCCAGAGCGAGCGGGGGGCGGGGCCAGAGCGAGCGGGGGGGCGGGGCCAGAGCGAGCGGGGGGCGGGGCCAGCCAGTTCGTATGTAAATGAGTTTGCTGTTCAGACGTCATGGTGCTTGGCCGTGCGCCTGTTGTACTTCGAGTTACACATTTATGACGAGATAAACGAGATAAAGTGTTGTGAATGAGTGACCCGGTGAAGTAAGTCATTCTAGGTTTTGCAAGATTACATGATAAACATGAACAAAAAAATAAAATATATGACTTTAGATGAACCAAATCTGATGAACAATTATCATTTTTATTCCACCAAATATTCATTTCTGAACTGTTCATCAGCTCAAACATTAGTGTTGTGCTGTTTGAAAATGAATCTGATCTGGTTTTCTTCACATTATTTGAGGTCTGAAAACATTTATTTGTCATTTTCTGCAAATAAACGCTCTAAATGACAATATATTTAGTTTTGTGATCAGATTTTTATTCAAATGTTATATGTAATTATACAGGTTGCAGTGGACTTAACATTTTTCTTCTTTTTAAACGCACACCTCCTGCCCTAAAATGGGCAAATACAGAACAAATACACACACACAAATACAATATACATGTCTGTAGTTTATAGAATATACACACACCTGCACATGTACACATACAGGCATGTACAGAGAGTATATACAGTTTTAAGATAGCATTTTATTGTACCTATAGTTTTATAATCCTTATCTTTATAGATCTTTATAGAGTTTGTCTATTTTGAAGTAATTCTGTGCTTCTATTGCTGCTGCTGTTTTCTTGCTGTTCTCTTAACTGTGCGTTGCAACACTAAAATTTCCCCATTGTGGGACAAATAAAGGATCTTATCTTATTATATGCACATATATACACACACACACACATAAAAAAGTCCAGGTTTAAGTTCCCTTTATACAAAACTATTGCAAATTTCCTCCATCAAAAGACATCAGCAGAAATTGTGTTATACGTATTTATTATGTACTAGGGGTGGGCGATATCTCGATATTTAAAATATATAGAGATATTTTTGAAACTCGATATGAATTCTGACATTCTCACGTTTACTTCTGGTTTCACCGCTTCGCTTGTTTCACCTTCTCTGTGCCGCGCTCGCCTCCGCCTCCTGCTTTTGTTCCCCGAGCTCCTCCGCAGAGCCTGGACCTGGACTCAGACTAAACCAGGACTAGGACTAAACCAGGACTAGGACTAAACCAGGACTAGGACTAAACCAGGACTAGGACCAGGGCTCTACAGTGTGCCCTTTTCACTTGCGTTTGCGAGTAAATATTTTGTCGTGCGAACGGGGAAAACAAACAGGCACCTGTGCCAATGCTTCTGCAGCACAATAAGGAGCTGCACACAGACGTAACTGACGAGTTAAACTTTCTAAATGCACGTTTCCCAGCCAGAGCGCAACCACATGACACCTCCGACTGCGCACGACTCCAGCACACGAGCTCCACGTGTGGCCAACCCACGCCCCCTTAAACGAGGAGTGGCACTGCAGCAGGACCCACACCTGCCTAGAGGTAAGATCGGGCCTAAAGAATCCAGCCCGACCCGACCCGCAGGTATTAAAGGCCGACCCGACCCGAGCCCGACCAATTAACTTGATTTGCAGGCCCGAGCCCGAAGCAAACCCGAAATTTTATGCGGACCTGCGGAGGGGAAGATTATTAAGAGGGCGTCGTTCACGTGCGCAGAGCATGTTCTGCTCTGGCTCTGGCTCATGCTCTGTGCACGAATTTAACTGTTTATTTATTTTTAAAAAGTCAGCGAGAGAGAAGCCCGACCTGACCCGAAGCAATGATTGACATTTTAGGCCCGACCCGACCCGAAATTCGGGTCGGGTCGGGCTCGGGCTTAAGATCTTACCTCTACACCTGCCCCACCACTCATTAGACACCCCCGTGCTGCTGGACTTCCTTCTCTAAAGCCAGAGCTTTGTCTTGATCTTGTCTCGGACTCAAGGTCTGAATACTGAGTGTGATCATATTTGTCACAAATTGAACTCTACCCGTTGCCCTGGACCTGGACGAATGAGGGTTTCTACACTCTGCATTTATATATTTATATTTTCCATGACGCCTAAAGCGCTTCAGTTTATTATTTATTCACTCTGCACTCGGTGGTTAAACTCCTGTTGTAGCCACAGCTGCACCATCGGCCCCTCCCACCACCAACACTCACACTCCACTTTCACACCAGGGAATGTGGGCGAAGTGTCTTGCCTAAGGACACAACAACAGTTTTTGTGACTGGCGCCCCCCCTGTGGCACCTGGTTTTCCCAGTGTCTCCATCCAAATCCTGACCAGGCCAGACCGAAAAATCCTGTAGTGTGAAGCGGCCTTTACATAAACTGCACAGCTGAGCTGAAGTGAGCGCTTTGACTTGTTTTCATGCAGTTATTTTTGGAGAAAAAATATTAGGCAAAGATTAATACTGTACACTGTTTTATCAAGGTTAATATTCTCATTTAAATCTTGCAATTGCATGAATTTCGCCCCAAAATTAAAAAATAAAGAAAGAAAAGGACTACGTGACTAAAAGCTCCTCCAAATACTTAATTTTACTGACTTTGTAGTTGGCCATTACAGCAAGACTAAATTTCTGTTTCTTCTTCTTCGGTTTCTTCTCTTGGGGGCCCAGAATTGGAACCTCTGCGTATTAATTCATATTATTGGGGGGCCCCTGTGAGTCCTTCTGCCCCGGGCCCTTAAAGTCTGTCGATGGCCCTGCTCCGTATGACTAATATTGTTTCTTGTAGTATTAATATTCACATTTTGAATAATATGTACACAAAATACATCGGCTGCCCACCAAAAATGCATTTTTCTTTGTCGATTTTTTCAGGGTTTTGCATTAAAAGTTGCAATGAACGACATGACGACTGAAATAAAAGATAAAGAAATAAAAAGATCAATTCTTGTGATTTTTTTTTTTCAGCAAACCAGAACATGAATCAGCCACTTGCAGAAGCTGTCGCGCCTCAAATTAAAATGTCAAACTTCCTGGGCCTGTTGTGTCCCGTCTGCAGTCTCCGCGACCTCTGACCCCGATGATGCAAACGCCGTGATGTGGGCGGCGCCTTCAGCCGAGCGACGGGATTGGCTGAGAGCCGGAGGCCCGGCTCGGTGCAGAGGGCGGTGGTTCGTTCTTAAAGCGACGGTGAAGAGCAGCACTTTCCACCACGTCTGAGCCCAAGTACTGTCACTTAAGAGAAATATTATGAGTGTTTGGAGTTTGGATTCTTGAAAAAGTATTGAAAATCAATCGACATTAAAACTAGATGCTCATGTGATCAATACTGAAAGAGTCACACAGGAAATGAACAAGTATAAGAGCACAGGGGAATATAACACCTACAGTTTCTCTCCAGTTGCAGTTTCTTCAGTTAAACCTCCGAAGACCAAAGGGCAATTTTAGTACATTTCTCCTCGCCTGGATTTTGTTCTTAATTTTGCTTTTCAAACTGCCCCTTTTACCCCTAATGAAGTGTTCTACCTCCTTTTGTTCAGTCCAACCTGTTATTTCACAATCTGCTGCTGTAGTTGTGTCATGAGGCTGTGAGAAAAGCTACAGGACCAGAAATAGAGATGAAAAAAAAAAAAGAAACAGAAAATAAAATTCACTCTTTTATACAAAACCCACAGCAAATATGTAGAAACAACTTTTTGGACATAAAAAATGCTTAATTTAGGGCCTGAGCTACAAAAATGCAAAATCTCAAGTCTGTAAGTAAATTAAAAATCTCCTTATTGCCCTAAAAACAAAAAAAGTGCAGTGGCTCCATGACTTTCCTGGTCCAGTCCTGGAAACAGCTCCTGTCAGGTCCAGGGCCAGAGCCACAGCACTTCTGCATTTCCAGGGTGGAAATTACATTTGGATTTGTTCATTTGGACTGAAATAAACCTTTAAATAAAAATAGAAAGAGATGCACAATTACACACACCAAGATGTGTCATTTTCCATGTGTGTGAGAATTAACTCCACTTAGAGCGACTTTTTCCCTCGTTATAAACACACACAGTCAGAGGAGTCGACCATCTTGACTCACTTCACTCTTTGGCAAAGTTTGGCTCCATCAAAATGGACGGAGCGCATGAGTTTGGGGAAAACAAAGTTCCTATTGGACACTCGTTTTGCTCCCGTCATCACACAGCGTGAGTGTGACGTAGGATAAAGCCGCAGAAATGTACGGAAACCTCTATGTCTGCACTTTCAGAGGGGAAAAGGACGTTTCTGTCTGTTACACTTAGAAAGTTCTGCGGTTATAGAAACATATTCCTCGGTATCGTGTACGATGCTGTAGGTCTTTGAGGATTAACACTGGTCACTTCCTGCTCTTGTGAATGATGCAGGTCGACCCCCACAGTCTGTTCAGCCTCCTGTCCACTGGGAGGAGCTACAGGAGCCTCCGCACCACCAGCCTCATACACCAGGCTGTTAGGATGCTGAGCTCTGCACCTCCCTTATGAAGAACTTTGGACTTTTCCTTTTATTTTATAACTAATTAATTTAGAAGACTGCAGAGAGGGCACTGCAAAAAACTAAATCGAGCTAAGTTAAGAATGTTTTATCACGATTTGAGCAGATTTCACTTGAATTACTACACTTAAAATAAGAAAAACAACAACTTTTTGCACTTAAAATAAGAAACAAAATCAAATGTTGCTTGAATTAAGAGTAAAACACTTATTCCACTGCAGATCATTTTACTTGTCAAGTTGAATCGAGTCAAATAAAGTAAAATGTTCTTAATTTAAGTCATTAACTTACCTACGTATTGTGTTTTTCCACATTATTTCAATTTTTCGTACATTCATGTGGAAATTTGGCAATTAACTTTTTCAATTGAACTGAAATGTATAATTTTGACGCCTAATTTTGTAAACTAATAAATGGATAATGGTTTATGTTTTATAGAGACATAACTGTGCCCTTTTAAACCTCCCCGTGGCGCTTGTATTTATGCATTTTCGTTTTGTAAAAGTATTTCACCAGAGGAAAATGGTGGGAGACCCCTGTTCTAGATATTTCTGAGCCATAAAACCCCCTGTAACTGAATAAATGTGAAGTAGAGCTGCTTAAAGTCACACTGTGGAACATTCCAGGCGACCCTCCACAGTAGTTTTTCTCCTGGTTCACTTGTCGTTAGGACACTGCTCGTTTAAATTACATAATCGCTGTTCAAACGCTTTTCACACTTTATGGACGATTCTCCTGATTGTGCAACAACAGATGCTAATAAACCTTCACTGTCGAGATTCACCGCGGCTTTGACCTCTGTCCGGTAATATTCATATGACCGAACATATTATGTTTTTGCTCTTTGTTATTCTCTTATATCGTGATGTGAGTTCCTGTGTTCACATAATTTCCTTTGTGGATCAGTAAAGTTTGTCTAAGGCCAAGTTTACACTGAAATACAAATGCAAAAGTGCGTTTTCGTCCTCACTCTTATTCCACCTCCTCGTCCACATGAAGTTGGTGGAGTTATTACACTTCTTCATGTCGTTTTGAATTGAGGCGCTGGAGAAGAGGAAGTAGAAGCAGATTCGAGGTTAGTATTGGTATCGGTGCATCTCTGAGTCTGGGACAGTGCAAAAGACCTAAAATTATGTGAGAAAAAACATTTAAAAGTCGGTTGGTGCATTTCCAATATTTATCAGTTAACCCTCGAAGACCTGCGATATCATATACGACACAGAGGAATATATTTTCTATAACCTGCAGAACTTTGTAAGTGTAAAAGACAGAAACGTCCTTTTCCCCTCTGAAAGTGCAGACATAGAGGTTTCCGTACATTTCTGCGGCTTTATCCTACGTCACACTCACGCTGTGTGATGACGGGAGCAAAACGAGTGTCCAACAGGAACTTTGTTTTCCCCAAACTCATGCGCTCCGTCCATTTTGATGGAGCCAAACTTTGCCAAAGAGTGAAGTGAGTCAAGATGGTCGACTCCTCTGACTGTGTGTGTTTATAACGAGGGAAAAAGTCGCTCTAAGTGGAGTTAATTCTCACACACATGGAAAATGACACATCTTGGTGTGTGTAATTGTGCATCTCTTTCTATTTTTATTTAAAGGTTTATTTCAGTCCAAATGAACAAATCCAAATGTCATTTCCACCCTGGAAGAAGTGCTGTGGCTCTGGCCCTGGACCTGACAGGAGCTGTTTCCAGGACTGGACCAGGAAAGTCATGGAGCCACTGCACTTTTTTTGTTTTTAGGGCAATAAGGAGATTTTTAATTTACTTACAGACTTGAGATTTTGCATTTTTGTAGCTAAGGCCCTAAATTAAGCATTTTTATGTCCAAAAAGTTGTTTCTACATGTTTGCTGTGGGTTTTGTATAAAAGAGTGAATTTTATTTTCTGTTTTTTTTTTTCATCTCTATTTCTGGTCCTGTAGCTTTTCTCACAGCCTCATGACACAACTACAGCAGCAGATTGTGAAATAACAGGTTGGACTGAACAAAAGGAGGTAGAACACTTCATTAGGGGTAAAAGGGGCAGTTTTAAAAGCAAAATTAAGAAACAAATCCAGGCGAGGAGAAATGTACTAAAACTGCCCTTAGATCTTCAGGGGTTAACAGTGAGAGGGATGCACCAAGGTGTGTAATGTGTAAATAAGCGGTTCAATTCATGCACCTGAATGAGAAACAGGAGACTCTGCCACAGGAACAGGCAGAACATGCAAACTCCACTCAGAGATCAGGAGTCCAACCCACAACAACAACAGAGGAGATGAATTCTGCGCGGAGTAACAAACATATTTTTCTGTTTTTTCTGTTTTATGGACCTACACACTGATAACACTGTGCTGAGAGAAGGAGCTCTCTCAAGAACAGCTGATAAAGGATTACGCAACATCAGCGGCGGCGACGAGCGAACGCGAACGCTCAGAGAGGAAAAACATGTTTGTGCGCGACGTGGAGAGTGAAGCCGAGTATTTTGAAAACAGCTTATCAGGCAGACAAAATGTACTCGAGGAAGATACGCGACCTGATTCACAATAACGTTCAAAATGTGTGATCCTTTTGACCGTTGTTTAAAAGGCTTTAACTCTTCTGACTGTGTATCTAATGTATGTCCTTATTCTGACCTTTAACTGTTATTACTACGTCTGTGTGTCCTTTCGGTGATTATTTTCTGTATAGGAGCGATGTTGTCAATAATATATGAACGTTCACGGCAAGAAAAAAAGTCAAAAACGAAAAGAAAAGTTGCACTAAATAAACATGAGACTTTTAAGTTAAAACAACTGGATTTACCCTGGGCACTTACAGTAAAAAAAGTACTAAAACAACTAAACTTGTCTTTCCAGTAGCCTGATTCATGAGCCGCTTTGAGGAAACTGTTCGACCTCGCAGCATTAGGATTGGTTTTCTCGACAGTAGGCGGGAACTTTTCTGATTTAAATTAGAACTCGGGTCCGTCTGAAGCTAAAGTCCGTCGCTAGAGGAGGTGGAATTCTGTCAGAAGCCAAAAAATGGCACAGATCAGTGTTTCCTCGGTGGAGATCTCACTGTGGCAGTGAGTCTGTCAAGGCAACAAACTAGTGTAGTGATGGGGGCAAGTTCTGAACTAGTGTAGTGATGAGGGCAAGTTCTGAACTAGTGTAGTGATGGGGCAAGTTCTGAACTAGTGTAGTGATGGGGGCAAGTTCTGAACTAGTGCAGTGATGGGGGCAAGTTCTGAACTAGTGTAGTGATGGGGACAAGTTCTGAACTAGTGCAGTGATGGGGGCAAGTTCTGAACTAGTGCAGTGATGGGGGCAAGTTCTGAACTAGTGCAGTGATGGGGGCAAGTTCTGAACTAGTGTAGTGATGGGGGCAAGTTCTGCACGATGTCGTTTCTGACCCCATTTATTTACCAGTGAATTATATTTTTTGAAAAATGTAAAAAAAAAAACACACATTCCCGAACCATTTTCATTCAACAACTTTCAGTTTCTCTTCTTCTTCACTGTCAGTAGTCGATTCTCACTTGTTGCTTCTGGAGTCGACAGTCGAGTCTTTTGGGCTTTGGCCTGTGCAGTGGGAAATCAGCAGAGGGAAGTGTGAGGTGCTTATAAAGTTGTTTTCTAACGTTTCCAGACACTAATGAGTGAACCAGGCAGAGCGTTTGGTTTGTTAGACTCGTGGCTGTTGTCAGATGGGTTAAAGTGGAGTTAAGCTTCTTCAGTCTGAAGCAAATTGGAGTTTTACGTGGAAGTTCAGAACTTGCCCCCATCACTGCACTAGTTCAGAACTTGCCCCCATCACTGCACTAGTTCAGAACTTGCCCCCATCACTACACTAGTTCAGAACTTGCCCCCATCACTACACTAGTTTGTTGCCTTGACAGACTCACTGCCACAGTGAGATCTCCACCGAGGAAACACTGATCTGTGCCGTTTTTTGGCTTCTGACAGAATTCCACCTCCTCTAGTGACGGACTTTAGCTTCAGACGGGCCCGAGATCAAGTTTAACTGTATTTCAGTATTGATCCTGAGTCGTGTGAGGCTCATTCTACTTTCTGACCGGATAATCGTCTTGAGAACCAAAACATGAACAGATCAGAGGTCTCGTCCAGGGTTTTTGTCATTCAGAATAAATCACCGTTGTTGTCAGTGAAAGCGATATCTGATATGAACATGGTGCTGCGGGTTAAGTGCCCAAAGACACAGCAACAGTATTGACCTGAGAAGAACAGATCAGCTCAAAGGGCCAAACGGAGCTCCGGTCGTCCACGTGCTCCAGTTATCATGAAAGCTCCAGGCCCGTTTATTTCATTGTCTTAACTGCGGCTCACAAACCTGTTATTGTGCTTTCTCCATATCGTATCTGGTTTATGGCGAGCACATGAAAGGCCGTATCTGTGAGGGAAATATGTAAAGATAACTCGGGTTTACGATCTGTCTGAAATCTCTTCATAAACTTTGTGTGTGAAGCAACAGGGAGCAAAGTAGCGCAGGTATTTTTTATGAAGTAATCACTGTAAAAACACAAGTACAAGTACTACTATTATTACTACTACTATTATGATTACAAGTAGTAGTGGCGAAAACAATCTGAGGCTGTGGAAAAGTCTGTTTCAGTCTTTAGTCATTTGCTTTTGATTCATATTTTATATAATAACAGACTTTTCCTCAGCCTCAGGTCGTTTCTCTTCTCTAATTTTGTGGAGTTTGTCTCCGTCAGCTGAGCAGAAATGACGTCCTATAATTACCACAGAAATAATAATGAAGAATTTTCTAAATAAACTCACACAAATGAAACTGTCACAGCACAAAACAGCACAAACCAAATCCAAACGTTTTCTATCATTTTCTTCCTGTTTTGAGGCTGTTTCACATTCTGAGGTTCTGGACGACGTCATCGACCGAAGTAAAACTGTGAATATCTGAAGAACCAGAATCACACAAACTGAACTTTCTGCAGCACAAACGACTGACACAGTTTTCGTGCAGGTTTGCGTTTGATGGGGCGACTTCACGGAGGTTTACTCGGCCACTGCTACTTCTATTACCAGCTCCTACTGCTGATACTGATACTCAGCAGGGGGGTGAACAGGACGGGACAAACGGGTCTGTTGTCCTGTCCTATTTATTCATGTTAGAGGGGCTCATGTGAGTCTTCTTGCCCCAAATTACTGTCGATGGGCCTGATACTCATCACTATTTATATCACATGTTACTAATACTGATATGGTTCTACTACCTTCAGACTACAAGTACTACTGCTACTTCATAAACTACTGTGTGACGCAGCAGGGAGCAAAGGTGCTGAAGTATTCGACCATTTTAATGAAACACTAGCGGCGGCCGAGTGGCTCACGCTCACAGCAGAAGGTCCTGTGTTCAATCCCCGAGACGCCCGGGCCTTTCTGTGTGGAGATTGCATGTTCTCCCCGTGTCTGGATGGGTTTCCTCCGGGCTCCGGTTTTCCCCCCCATCAACTCAAAACATGCAGCACCTGAAGATGAGGAGAAGATGGACTATTGCTAAAAAACCTGGAACAGTCTGAACATGTGAGACTCTGACTCTGTTTAAATCCAGGCTCAAAACGGTTCTGTTCAACTGCAAATGACTGACAGGTTTTCATTTCTCATTCCGCACTCTTCTGCCTAATTCTCTCTAATTTAATGTCCCATTCTCTAATTTTATGGCGCTCATTTATGTTTTGATTTGTTTGTATTGTGATTTTAGTGCATTTCTTATTCTGTAAAGCACTTTGAATGACTTTGTGTACGAATTGTGCTGTACAAATAAACTTGCTTTGCTGCTATTTTGCTACAACCAATTAATTAATCACTCATTGCATTTGTACAGCTCCTTTCAGACACCCAAAGCACTTTACAGTTCATTATTCAGTCACTCCACATTTAGTGGTTAAACTACCACTTTCACACTAGGCAATGTGGGTGAAGTGTCTTGCCTAAGGACACAATGACATAATACTAATAATATAGAATAAATAACCATATAATCATGATACTAATAATGATCATATGATAAGCGGTTGTATGGGGCTGTTTTGTTGTGCTCTGACCCCCCGGTTCCAGTAGTGTCCTCACTTTTGGGCCTAAATGTGGTAATTTTGCGCGTCACGCCGGTGTTCACCCTGATTACACCACCACAGGGGTCAGAGGTCGAGGGGCTTCAGCAAACAGCGTCAGGGCAGGAACAGGTTACAGTCTGATAAAGTCCGGGCTCTGACGCACTCGGAGACCCACAGATACGCCCCACACTGACCACACCGACATTCTCTGTGACGCTAACGGCACAGATTCCTGAACTTTTCATTTCTCTGTTTTGTTCCTAAATCAAGATCTGAACATAAATAACGGACCAATCAGACGCCTTCATTCCCCGAGGCCCCTCCCCCTAGCGTTAGCGACAGGTTTGACTGACAGCTCGTTTCGTTGCTAAGTAAGTTCCCTTCCCGCTTTCCCCCGAGTGACGATTTCTGAAATAAAATGACAAAATATCTCAAACAGTCACAATATCTAATGTGACTAGAATCTGAACGAGCAGAATTTAACGAGCAGAAAGTAAAGAGAATTTGGTTAAATTGTGACTCTGTTGTTGTTAAATGACGAACAGAACAAACAACATAAATCAGTGACTTAAACTATTTAAAGCTCAAAGTTTCTTCTTCTTGTGCAGAATCAGGTAAATCCAGTGTCCTGCAGGTGCAGAGTATCACATCCATAGTCCGTATATATGATGCATCAGCTCTGCCAGGAGGAGGCGCCACATTTAACCTCCTCACTCATGATTGGCTCTTGTGTTGCTATGATACTCGCGGGAGGATTTCCAAATATGGAGCCTGTAACTGTGGCAACAGGAGCCTCATGTGAGCGACGCTGTGGAGACGTCACACTCCCTTAGACACTCAGAGATACGGGATATGGAATAACCGAGCCGCTAGTACTTTTTACTTTTTTACTGAACAAGAAGTGGTCCTACAACTCAATTATTAACAGAAAGACAAGTTACTAAAAGGTAAATGAGAAGGTCAAATGCAAAAAAAGGACAATGGCCAAACCAGCAATACACAAACAAGAACGTGTTAGAGAATGACTCTTCTCATCTGTGGTGGTCTGGAGCCCTCCACTTTAAACTCACTTTAAACTCACTTTAAACTCACTTTAAACTCACTTTAAACTCACTTTAAACTCACTTTAAACTCACTTTAAACTCACTTTAAACTCACTTTAAACTCACTTTAAACTCACTTTAAACTCACTTTAAACTCACTTTAAACTCACTTTAAACTCACTTTAAACTCACTTTAAACTCACTTTAAACTCACTTTAAACTCACTTTAAACTCACTTTAAACTCACTTTAAACTCACTTTAAACTCACTTTAAACTCACTTTAAACTCACTTTAAACTCACTTTAAACTCACTTTAAACTCACTTTAAACTCACTTTAAACTCACTTTAAACTCACTTTAAACTCACTTTAAACTCACTTTAAACTCACTTTAAACTCACTTTAAACTCACTTTAAACTCACTTTAAACTCACTTTAAACTCACTTTAAACTCACTTTAAACTCACTTCAAACTCACTTCAAACTCACTTCAAACTCACTTCAAACTCACTTCAAACTCACTTCAAACTCACTTCAAACTCACTTCAAACTCACTTCAAACTCACTTCAAACTCACTTCAAACTCACTTCAAACTCACTTCAAACTCACTTCAAACTCACTTCAAACTCACTTCAAACTCACTTCAAACTCACTTTAAACTCACTTTAAACTCACTTTAAACTCACTTTAAACTCACTTTAAACTCACTTTAAACTCACTTTAAACTCACTTTAAACTCACTTTAAACTCACTTTAAACTCACTTTAAACTCACTTTAAACTCACTTTAAACTCACTTCAAACTCACTTCAAACTCACTTCAAACTCACTTCAAACTCACTTCAAACTCACTTTAAACTCACTTCAAACTCACTTCAAACTCACTTTAAACTCACTTTAAACACACTTTAAACACTTTGACTTTGCTGCACGGCTTAAATGTTTGGACACATCTTCCCTTTTAACTGTTTTCTTCATGTTTATGACTTTTTGCATTCTAGAAACAAACGGAAGGCATCAAATATATGAAACAAGGTTAAGAAAATGTACACTACCAGTCAAAAGTTTGGACATTTTCATCAATAATTTCTTTATTGTAACGACTATTTACATCGTAGATCTCCATTGAAAGCATCAAAACTACGAACAGACACATGCAGGAAACAACAAGAGCTCCTCCAGCGGGGCAAAATACGCCCGTACTTTGAATTATTGTAGATAGAATTCTAGAATCGGAATTCCACCAATCAGATCGCAGCAACAGAACTTAAAGACACTACAAAGCTTTAATGTGTCAAAGCTCAAAGAAGCAGAGAATGTGGGTTGTTCTCGCTTTCAGCAGCAGAACATTTGAGAAGAGAGTTCAGATCTTTCATGAAGACAAAGCTTCAAAGACTTCAGAGCTTTGAAGTGTCCACAGACGGACGGACGGACGGACAGACAGACAGACGGACGGACAGACAGACGGACAGACGGACGGACGGACAGCGCCATACCATAATCTTACACAACGGGCGTATAATAATTCAAAGTACGGGCGTATTTTGCCCCCCTGGCGGAGCTCTTGTTTAAATTGTATTAGGCCATATGTTTAATATTTTGTTTAAAATTGAACATGTGTCTACAGAGACATATTTTTATCATGTTTATCATGTGTTCACCTTCTCCTTTGTCTAATTTTAGTTGTGACATTTTTGCTTTGGACATAATGCTCTGTTATTACTGTGTCAGTGCAGGTTCAGTTGTAGGCCGACCCAAACAGCCGCCTCTTTAGGGACGATATATAGTCACTGTAACAATGGCTGGTGAGTATGAAGGAACATGGGGACTGAGGCAACAGTTACATTATGCGTTTCATAATATTTGATGTTTTCTTTCTTCCCAGAAGTCACTGTTTCCCAGCTCAAGTCAATGTTGACCAGCAAGAACATCCAGCTGTTTGATGTGAGAAGACCTGATGAGTTCCAAGCTGGACACATCCCAAGTGCTGTGAACATACCGCGTAGGTTTAACCATATGACTGAATTGGTATAAATACACAGAGAAATAACACAGTGGTGGCGAAGGTCACAAGTTTCATTCACATACTGTGGAAAGGCAGTTTCAGCACAGGTTTAACTTGTCTGGTTGCTACGCTTAACCTTGTAATTGTATCTTGTATGATATATGTTTTCTTTGAATGGGCTTTGAATTGTAATTCTGCTTATTACAATAATCATATGACGTGTGTGTGAGACTGAGCTGAACCTGTATGTTTTCAGTGGATGGCCTAGAGGCATCACTGAAGCTGCCTTCAGAAAAGTTTGAGCAGACATTTAATGTGAAGGCACCTGCTAAAGAAGATGAAAACATCGTGTTTAACTGCAGAAGTGGAGTTAGGAGTGGCCAAGCCCTGGACATCGCTCATCGGCTCGGATTCTCTAAGTAATGATTTTCCACTACGTGACATGCAAAAATGTTTTTTGTTTTTTTTTAATGGGAATAACCTGTGATTGTATTGTTAAATGGTATTTATTTTCTTTTAGAGCCAGGCATCTTCAGGGTGGCTACGTTGAGTGGGAAGCAAAGGAAAAATCCAGCTAGGCAATGAAGAAACAATTAAAACTTTGAATTTCAGCACTGTTTGAATTCCCTCCTGTGGGCTCACAACTCACAGAACTCAGTTATTTTAATATATAATGATAATTGCTTAATAAACGTACCTTTTATGATGTCTTTGCTGTTTTGCTCATTGGCCAATAGATGGCAGCAATTTTCAACAAACGGTTCCACTTTCACATCCCTGTCCTCTATGATTGCTGTGGTGCCCTTTGTGTTGAGACCTTCAGTTAGTCTAGACAGCTATAGCACCTCAGAGCAGCTGTCAAGGTGCAATTTACACAGCCATTCTTTTCAATAAAACGCTAAGTCCTGTCTCTTCACCTTTTCATCAATTCGTCTCTAATCCATAGTCAGAACAACGTGTGCGTGTAAGTGTGTGACCTGCCTGCTCCCATTGGACTGAAAATTGGGTGAATTTTCAACATAAGCTCATCTTTGATGTATGGCATCTTAAATGATCTTTCCCATTGACCATGAAAGAGGACTTGGGCAGCCGCTCTATCTCAAAAACTTAGTGTGTGGACCCATATGTCAACCAAGTCCCATAAATCAGCAGCTCAGCCAGGCTAGGCTCCTCCAGAAAATATGACACACTTGCAGAAGTGGCACGAGGCGTTAAGACTGAGGTCCCTAACACTGCACAGTGAACAGAAATGAGAAAAGTGGAGAGGGAAATTTTCAGACGTGGTTTGAATCGCTCAAGATGTGATAGGAAATCCAATGTGTTATGGATGTCACACCATCATTGTGCAGTAAAGAGGAGCTATGAATTTATGGATTCAAGTTATGATTCCTTGCACTGCCTGGATATCCCATGCAGGTTTAGAGACTGCTCAAAACTTCTAATGAGCTCCAAGGGCACATGTCCAATGTATGTGAAAATACAAATAATATATATACATTCACATGCAAGTAAGAGCCCACATTACTGCTCTGCAATTTCCTCATAAAATACTGTCATGGGAATTCTTGCAATATGGCATGTTTATTCAGAACAAAACTGAATTTTTACACCTTCAAAATGTTTTCAAAGAACAACAACAAATAAGCTTCATGTGTGCTAGTCTGGGACAGATCACACACAGATTCTGCCCCAAACTTTATTAACACACTAATCTGCAAAATGTTATGTTTGTTACGAAGACACGTTTTACCTTATTTCCCATTTCAGACAAAATCATGTGTTTCTACATATCACTGTGCGCTGTAGTCTAAGAGTAAAATAGGATATGGAACTAATTATGCCTTTCTTGGCTCATCTATGACCTCGTTATCTTTTAAAACGTGATTTTGACGTGATAATGACCCACCCCTGTCGCCTGCTTTAAATTATTTTGTGATTAGGACTGGGTATCTAAATTGTGTGTCTCTCTGATCCAATTGGAGATAACGAATTAATCTGAAAAGTCAATCAATTAGTCTGCAGCAAGTTAATGTGTATTCACTGTGGCGTAATAACCAGCTAATTGCTCCTAATTAGCTTTGGTAAATAGTTGGATATATATATTTGCATATTTAGTTTCAAAAATCTTGAAATTGTCTGATGTTAGACTGCACTGTATAGTTCAGTGAAATCCTGAAACTATGTGCTGCGCATGCATGTGCTTAACGTGCATGTAATGGCTTGCCACAGAACGGAGAGATGATGCACACTGACATTGAGGGGGCAGGATCAGGTGGTGGTTTCATTTGAGAAGGTGAATTGGTGAAGGAAAAGACGGGAAGAAGCAAATCACTTTCAATTAGACCACAACTAACCGTTAGAGGATTTGCAGTCAGCCCAGATCAGGAGTCACATGTCAAGGCATCTGTTAAGAGATGGGCTTTCCAATGCCCACACCTCCACCGAGTAATAATTTGCATTTCATTCAACCTGCCTGTCACCCGTAATCATGTAATAAACTGCTGGTGCCACCCCCACTAGGAGATTTCGAGGTGGTTGGTATCGATGGCCTGTTTTCTTTTACTTCCCCCACATTTTTCTTCTATCATTTGATACTGCAGCCATTGAGGAACCAATGCCCGGGACTGCAGCCAATTGCACCTCTTGGTATAGCAGCACGGACTTATTACCCCTCCCCAATGAATTAACTCAGGAGTATCATCCCACCAGCCCATATTAAACTTCTCTTACAGTCTATCTTGAGATGGTCTAAAAAGCATTTACCAGATGCAGATATACAAAGTTAAAGGTCTTCTGGGAAAACAGTGGTGCACTTAAGGGATTGCTTATGTAGCTTTATTCTTTCAATTGGAGGTATCGAACTTAAAAACACAGAAAAATTGTTTTGGTTCATTTTAGTACCTATATGAAGACAGTGGAAACTGCACAAGGATGCAGTGGTACGGTTCATGTGGCTACTGTTGCTAGGAGCTCATCCCAGCAGACTTGTGACTGGGAAATATAGCAGCTCGCCAGGCTTTCTTTAGTGGCTAACATGCCTCACTTTAATTTGACTACAGAATTATCGCCAAAATGATCAAAACAACACATTTATTCTTTCACCTTTCATTATCTCAAACATGGCCACTAGTTACAAGCAACTTATTACCATGGACAATGAATCTCGAGCTAATGAATTAAATGACCCATGACTACTCCATGTGTGGAAGGGAGATCATAGACTCTGTTGCCTTGCCTGACCAGTGTGAACTCAAGATGACTCCACAGTAAGTGCAGGCTGCCTTCAGTAAAGTTTGCAAGGGAAAATCTACGGGCCCAGATGGTCTATCTGCAACTTTGATTAAAGAGCTCCTCCAGCGGGGCAAAATACGCCCGTACTTTGAATTATTGTATATAGAATTCTAGAATCGGAATTCCACCAATCAGATCGCAGCAACAGAACTTAAAGACACTACAAAGCTTTAATGTGTCAAAGCTCAAAGAAGCAGAGAATGTGGGTTGTTCTCGCTTTCAGCAGCAGAACATTTGAGAAGAGAGTTCAGATCTTTCATGAAGACAAAGCTTCAAAGACTTCAAAGCTTTGAAGTGTCCACAGACGGACGGACGGACGGACGGACGGACAGACGGACGGACAGCGCCACACCATAATACGTCCCATTTTATCATGGGCGTATAAAAACTAAAATAGGCTTTGATCACTGCTTTGCACTTTGAGCATTTCTTGACCCTGAGATGGTCCAACTGTGAGGTCAAAACCATTTCAGGAGACTTTATTAAGAAACTCACTGAGAAAAGGCCACGGGTTTGCTGCATCGTCAACAAAGCGAAGGGTGGATACTTTGAAGGATTTGAATATAAAACCTAAAACAAAACATTAAGTTCAGTTACTTCACTATTTTTTTCATGGCTCCACAATTCTTCATTCCATATATCTTGTTTTTTCATATAGTTGATGTCTTTTATGTGATTTTAAAGTGTAAAAAGTACACAACATAAAGAAAAATCTAGTAGTACGTGTTAAATTCCTCAGAGTATTCACCCTTTGCTTTGTCGCCAGCTCTGCAAACCCCCCACCTTCTCCTTCTCTTTGTTTCATGTATTTTTATTCAGGTGGGAACACTCAGGCCTCACATACACACAAGAAGGTTGCGGGTTCGATCCCCAGGTCGCCCGGGCCTTTCTGTGTGGAGTTTGCATGTTCTCCCCGTGTCTGGATGAGTTTCCTCTGGGCTCAGATTTCCCCCATCAACCTAAAACCTGCAGCACCTGAACCAACATAAGGACCATGAGGTCCTCCTCCTGTGGCTCCTCACAGAGGGGTTCATAGGGGCTCAGGTGCAGCAAACTGCCCCCACGACCCAGCTGGATTAAGCAGGAGAAGATGGATGGTATTTTTATTCATGTGTAAACAAATACACACAGAGCTCTGTAAAAACTACGAGGCCGCTGCCTGTGTTTCTCCTGAACTCAGCGTCTTGTGTTTGAGCCGTTTTATTCCAGCGTTGAATTCAACACAAACTCTCCTCATTCTGCTTCATGAGGCTCTGAGGAGGAGATCACCTGAACCAAACCTGATTTAAGGAGGAAAAACATTATTTCACCAAATATTGATTTCTGAACTCTTCCTCAGTTCAAACATCAGGATTGTGTTGTTTTAAAGATGATCTCGTTTTCTTCACATTATTTGAGTCTGAAAACATTTCGTCTGTTTTGATATTTGGACCATTTGTCATTTTCTGCAAATAAATGCTCTAAATGACTTTTTTTTATTTGGAATTTGTTGTCAGTAGTTTATAGAATGAAACAGAAATGTTCATTTACTCAAACACACACCTATAAGAAGAAAAATAAATCACTCAAACCTTGAGGAAATATGAAGAAACACGAGCATCAGACAATATAATAATTTTATTTAAGCCAAGACAGCGGCGCAACAAAACAATTCAGAATATCACAGGACACACTTCAAGCAACAATTTTATAAGACGATTTTAAACATTTACAAACCATCAATAATAACAGAATAAATCTAGCCGCAAGCGGCGATGATCGGCGCCCACGCTGCACCCCGCCAACGGTGTCCTGCAAAACTCTGTGCCCTACACATCACACTGTGCAAACACTGCGCCCTGCAAATGACATGCCCCACACTAACCCGAATAACCATAAACCCCAACCACACTTTTCATCTGCTTTACAGTGTGTTATATTTAGGCAGAGATCACGTATTAGTGATTCAAATTTCCCAGGCCAACACATCCTCCATCAGAAAAATTGCACCTTTAAATGATTTTTGAGGAGTCTTTGCGCCCCTAGTGGGCCACAGTGAAAAATTCACAGTGATTCTGGAGAAGCTGGCCTGAGTGGACAAACTCAACAGTGTCGATGGAAACAGCCTCTACCACTTCCACGTGAACGAGTTCTCTCAGAAAGAGAAAGGACGGAAGTAAAACCATGGAGAAGCAAAAGAGTGAACACTCAACTCACTCTGTGCAGCACAAAGACGTGCGGCATCGACAGATCCAGACCTGGTCTCGTGTGGACATCTTGATCCCTCCCTGTGAGCAGAAGTCATTCAGCTCAAGTCAGGAAATAGTGTGCAGAGATTTACAGGGAAGTACACAGATACTGGACAAACTCCGTCCATAATCACCTCCAAAACGAACAGAAGAACAGATTACATCAGGTCACCTGACCAAACGTAGGTCAGTGAGTACAATAATTAAATCATCCTCCAGATGAGCCACAGACGCAACAGAGCGTAACTCCAAAGTTTGATATTCCAGTTGGTTCTTCTCCACAAAGTCTTTGAGATATGAACCTCCTGAAGAGAACTATGAGCAGCATCTACAATCCAAAAGAACCTGGTGACTGTACACAAGTGGATTACAAATGACTATTGGAGTCAAAGCCAAACACCAAATCAGTGTCCAGTAAATTTAGAATATAAAATACATCCAAGTGTCTCTGGACAAATGCCGTAAGTTTCAACTGTTAGAAATCTAGCAGAGCAATTTCAAGATTCTTCAAGACAAGCTGAACAAAAAGAGTTGTAGAAACCATCCCAGACATTCCACCACCAGAAGGATCAGACTCCACTGACTGCCTGGCTGTAGCAGATGATCCGTTTCTTCCATATTACAGGTCTCTGAGCTTTAATGTTTCTGACAGTAAACCCAAGCCCACAGTGAGTGAGTCCAGAGCGGCCAGCAGCCTGATGGAGCTCACTGAAGCCTGTGGGGTCCAGCAGCCTGATGGAGCTCACTGAAGCCCGTGGGGTCCAGCAGCCTGATGGAGCTCACTGAAGCCCGTGGGGTCCAGCAGCCTGATGGAGCTCACTGAAGCCCGTGGGGTCCAGCAGCCTGATGGAGCTCACTGAAGCCCGTGGGGTCCGGCAGCCTGATGGAGCTCACTGAAGCCCGTGGGGTCCGGCAGCCTGATGGACCTCACTGAAGCCCGTGGGGTCCAGCAGCCTGATGGAGCTCACTGAAGCCCGTGGGGTCCAGCAGCCTGATGGAGCTCACTGAAGCCTGTGGGGTCCAGCAGCCTGATGGAGCTCACTGAAGCCTGTGGGGTCCAGCAGCCTGATGGAGCTCACTGAAGCCCGTGGGGTCCGGCAGCCTGATGGAGCTCACTGAAGCCCGTGGGGTCCAGCAGCCTGATGGAGCTCACTGAAGCCCGTGGGGTCCAGCAGCCTGATGGAGCTCACTGAAGCCTGTGGGGTCCAGCAGCCTGATGGAGCTCACTGAAGCCTGTGGAGCTCCTAAAGAAGAGAGAGGCAGGGACAGAGCAAACAAAAGAGGACTGAATACAACAGTGATAATAGTAAATGGTTCAGTCGTGGCCTTGACTAGATTTTAAGTCAGGAATCTAAACTAGTCTCTCCACCCCCTTCCAAGCAGCTCGCCCAGGACTTTCTCAGTTATACATATTGTGCTGAATAACACATTTTAATGCCTTTGACCATTAGAAATATACAATTTTGATACGAGTCTTTGTGTACTAATAACTGGATAATGGTTTAAATTAGGGCCGTCAAACGATTAGTTTTTTTAAAATCGTGATTAACTATGAAATTTCTGATATATTGTGAGTTTAAAAAGTTAAATCGTTTGACGGCCCTAATTTAAACCATTATCCAGTTATTAGTACAAAGTCGCGTATCAAAATTATACATTTATAATCACATTGCATGTTTAAAATTGTGTTATTTTGGCATTTTCAGTTTTAAAGCCATAATGTAAAGCAATGACCAGTTTCTTACTTGAGAATCAAATAAACACAAAAGAATTTCCTTTTTGACCTTTCGTTTATTTTCTTTCAGAAAAGTGCAGAGCAGAGTCAGACCTTTGAGTCAGATTACACTCTTATGCTTCTTAAAAAATAAAATAGCAACATTACAAACACACACTTCTTAGCTTGAAATAACAGCAGTGAACTTAGTAATATGTAACATCAGTGTATGAACAGAGTGAGAAAAGTCTTTCACACGGCACCGCTGCTGCAGGTGGAGCCAGATATTTGTTTGCCACAGGTGCCAGGCTTGGGTCGGCTGCTGTGTGTTCAGTCCTCACCTCTGCACCGAGCCACAGTCCTGTCACATTCTGGGTTCACTTCATCCGAATCAGCCAACAGGAGGTTTATTTTATTTTGAGGTGGATCTGGGTCCATTTCCCTGTGAGAAGCAAACAGCCTGAAGCTTCCAGACTTCCTCTTTCAGATCTCGGGAGGCTTTTCAGGTCCTTAAATCTGGGGTGAAGAGCTGTTGCCATTTTCGACCACTGGACATTGGTGCTTTCCTTCCGCTTTGACAGGTCAGACGTGAAGGCTGCTTTAAACCGGAGCACATGGCCTGGGCCGTCGTCTCCATCACCAGGAACAAACGGCGCAGTGCAGGAGATGCACTGTTCACCACCCGAAAGCTCAGCCACACACCTGCCATGAAAAACCAAAGAGTGCCATTAATAACAGATATGTAAATATAATAAGAGTAATATAATTATATAAAAAGTGTAAACTCATTGTCCTGTACATAAAAGTGCCAAAGAAATAAAATGTAAACACTGCATGATGAAAAAGAGGCCTGCACACGATTAAGCTCCAGAGAAACTATTGTGTAGGTTTTCCTCCTTTGCATAATTCATAACCACTACAACTGTTAAAACTACAACTAAATTATTCATTTTTGCAATAAATTACCAGCAATCAAAGAGAAAATAATAAATCACGTTTATTAAATAAATAAATCAATTCTAAATATTTGTTATTTTTAAAGTAGCCCGACCTGCAGGTTCAGCAAGTGCTTCAAGCTTTTCCATCTTCTCCAGTTCAGCATTAGTCGGTGTCCAGCGGCTTCTTCAGCCCTGAAGCATCGTCGTTTCTGAGGAGACGGAGACTGAGAGACGAGTTTCACCATCTCCACGAAACTGAAGATAAAAAAATTAGTTACATCTCAAACCACCACTGCATGACATCAGCAGGTGAACAGAGCACTGAGCTTTAGAGACGTACACAGGCGAATAATAAAGGGTTTCTCATGTGTGATCAGGATAAAGGCGGTGGTTTTACGCCAAAGCAACCCTCTCCATTTGTCCAGGCTGGGGACTGGCACAGAGGGGCACAGCGCCCTCTGTGGCTGGATTAACCCACCGCCCGTGTTTTGTAAGGTTAGCGTGTTTGTGGTGAGTATCTGCACGCACTAACAGCCTCTGGGACCTGTGAAGACTCATTTAACAGTTTAGGTAAAACAGTTTGAGATTTCAGAAGAGTCAGAATCAACAACAAACAAAATGGCAGCAATGACCCACAACATTAGTAAGACACTTAACCTTGTGTTAAATTACAGTGTTCAAAAAGAAATGTCAACAGATGGTTTAAAGGTCAATTAACAATGCAAACCTGAGGAAGAGTTTGAGATTAGAATAACCAGTATCTCAGTTCAGAGCCATCGCACTCTAAACCAGTCCAAATCTGGCACATTTATACCAGTTCAAACCAAACTAAAACACAAAACGCATTAAAAACCCAAGATTGTCAAGTTCAGACCTGGTTTTCACACTAAATGAACAGAAAAATCAGTTAAACCTGTGGAAGTGTTAAGACCAGAGCAATGACACTCAAACCAGTCCAAATCGGGCACATTTAGACCAAACCAAATACAAAACGCATGTATTAAAAACCCAAGATTGTCAAGTTCAGACCTGGTTTTGACGCTAAATGAACAAAAATCATTTAAACCTGTGGAAGTGTTAGTTTAGAATAACCAGTCTCTCAGTCCAGTGTAAGGCTCAGGACCAGAGTTATTACACTCAAACCAGCCCCAAATCTGACCCAAAGATAGACCACCTCAAACCAGACCAAATACAAAACACATTAAAAACACCAAGACTGTCAGTTCAGACCTGGTTTTGATGCTAAATGAACAGAAGAATCAGTTAAACCTGTGGAAGTGTTAGTTTAGAATAACCAGTTTCAGTCTAGCGTAAAGGTTAAGACCAGAGTTATTACACTCAAACCAGTCCAAATCTGGCCCAAAGTTAGACCAGTTCAGACAAAATCAAATACAAACCCATCAAATTCAGTAAGTCGAGGTCAGGCTCTTGGCCTGGAACTTTTACTGCAAAGTAAAAAAACAGTTAAACCTGTGGAAATGTTAGTTTGTAATCAGGGGTTTTATAGTCTCAGACTCATGAGACCATCACACATCAGTGCTTAAACCTGTTTCACATTTAGATCAGACCAAGGAGACCAGGCAGTCTCCAAAACTGTGCCAATATTTAGAGTCTGGCACACACCAGTTTAGGCCCAAAACCAAAACCTGACAGTAACACAAATCCTCGGCATATTCAGACCTTGTTTTGAGATGACACAAGGTTCACAGAGAACCTCAAATACCTACAGAGTTTAAGTCTGCAGGGACAGACCTCAAATACCTACAGAGTTTAAGTCTGCACGGACAGACCTCAAATACCTACAGAGTTTAAGTCTGCAGGGACAGACCTCAAATACCTACAGAGTTTAAGTCTGCACGGACAGACCTCAAATACCTACCGAGTTTAAGTCTGCACGGACAGACCTCAAATACCTACAGAGTTTAAGTCTGCACGGACAGACCTCAAATACCTACAGAGTTTAAGTCTGCAGGGACAGACCTCAAATACCTACAGAGTTTAAGTCTCCATGGACAGACCAATAAAACCTGTGAACTCAGCAGCAGGAAGAAGGTTTGAACCATTACAGTCAGCCGGTGTGTGGCCCAAAAGTCAAGGTGATAAATGGCTTAAATGCAAAGAGTGAATTCCCCTCACAAGGGAAAGTAAACATCAGCTTGATTTAAAATGTTCAGGTTTGAACATTTCTCCATCTTGTACGATTCTCTCAGCCTCCAGCCTTTGTCTTTCCTTCCTTTGGGATCCCAGGATCAACATTCAAACTCTTTGTGCCAGGTAAGACTCCTTTCCTCCAGATTAGCCCCAGGACATGTTTTGTTTGTAGGTTGTCCAGTGAAATCCATTTTTCAAAAATGTAAGTGTTTAGTCACTGTTCAGCTTTTGCACTTTTATAGATGCTCCTCAGGGCTCCATTTTCTTTAACTTTGAGGTATTTGGGTATGAAAGGTGTTTTCTTTCTTTGGGTGAATCAAGTGTGTATCCATTTTAAATGATATATTCTCTTTATTCATTCCATATTTTTGGGTATTTCCTCCGATTAAAAAAAGATTCTTGATTAGTTCAGTAGTTACTTCATCTCTTGAAGTTTTCTCCTGGGACCCTTTTTGCCTTTTTGACTTCAAATAGAGGTGAACGTTCATTTCTCAGTGGTCCACACTCTGGACTAGGCCAAATATCCCAGAGCTACCTGTAAAAGGCTGGATTAGCATGTTAAGGTTAGACACCACCCACCACCACATAATTTAGCCAGACTACAACACATGTTTTAGCCTTAGCTGTATTCAAATAAACTAAAATCTGTTATAGTTGCAAGACATTAAGTAGACTTTGCTTTACAATGGACAATAAATGCTTAAATCAACATGGCAATAATAAAACTGCTCCCTGTAAAAAAAAAAAAGGTTAGACGCCATCCTAAAACCAGGAAACGTTAGTAACATAATGGCAGACATGTTTTAACTTTAGCTGTATTTGAATAAACTAGACATGAATTTAAGTAGATTTAGTTTGTTATGGACAAGAAATGCTTAAAACTGCTCCCTGTTTAAAAAAAAAAAAAGTTAGACACCATCCTAAAATGAGAAAATGTACAGGTTAGTCAGTACCATAATGGCAGACATGTTTTAACTTTAGCTGTATTAAAATAAACTAGACATGAATTTAAGTAGATTTAGCTTAAAATCAGTGATAATAAAACCGCTCCCTGTAAAAAAGGTTAGACAACACCACCACCACCACCACATGTAAATTATGTCACAGTAGCATTTAGCTTAGCAGTACAACTAAAGCTAGCATAGTTTATGTTAGCAATGTTCAAATTTAAGGGCTAGTCAGTAACATGAGACATGTTTTAGTCTTAGCCGTGTTTAAATAATAAACTAATAATTAACAGATCCTCCGCTGCAGTTGCCACAGATGATCTTTATGCCTCACAGTTGCAAGACATGAGGTAGATTTAGATTTGGCTAATTTAAACACGGCTAAAACTAAAACATGATAAACTAGAAATGAATTGGAGATTTAGCTTTAGACCAGCTTTAGTTATGTACAATAAATGCTTAAAACATGACAAAAAAATTGTTGCCTGTAAAGAAAAAAGGTTAGACGCCTTCCTAAAACCAGAAAATGTACAGGTTAGTCAGCAGCAGGCATCATGTTTTAGCTTTGCATTATAAACTAGCCTAAAAGTTTAGCAGTTTGAAATGAACATGACAAATCTGATCCATGCAAAAAAAAAGTTAGATACCATCTTAAAACCTGAAAATGGACAGGGTGGTCAGTACCATAATGGCCGACATGTTTAACTTTAGCTGGATTAAAATAAACTACATTTAGCTTTCTTATGTTATGGACAAAGGCTTAAAATCAATGATAAAAACAGCTCCCTGTAAAAAAGGTTAGACGCCATCCTAAAACCAGAAAATGTTAGTAACATAATGGCAGACATCATGTTTTAACTTTAGCTGTATTTGAATAAACTAGACATGAATTTCAGTAGATTTAGCTTATGGACAATAAATGTGTAAAACATAATAAAACTGCTCCCTGTAAAAAAGGTTAGACGCCATCCTAAAACCAGAAAATGTGTTAGTCAGTAAACTAGACATGAATTTAAGTAGATTCAGCATTAGCTTATGTTATAACAATAAATGCTTAAAATCAACATGGTGATAGTAAAACTGCTTCCTGTAAAAAAAGGTTAGACGCCAGCCTAAAAAAACATTTGTTAGTAATATAACTGCAGACATGTTTTAACTTTAGCTGTGTTTGAATAAACTAGACATGAATTTAAGCAGATTTAGTTTTAGCTTGTGGACAATAAATGCTTACAAAAACATTACAAAAAACTGCTGCCTGTAAAAAAAGAAAAAGGTTAGACTCCATCCAAAACCTGAAAACTAAATGGTTAGTAATTAATTGTCCCAGTAGCGATTAGCAGTGCACTACTAGTTAGCACAGTTTAGCACAGCAAGGTTAAAAGTTCGATGGCCCATAGAACTATAATAAAATCTGGATGAATCCAAAATGGCGCCATATTGTTTTAAATGGGCTGTGCTCATTGGCGCATGACCCCAAAAAAGTTTTACTTCCGCAGCCCAACGTGTGACGTCAGAAACGTAGTTCTGACCAGAGAGGAGCTAGGCTAACCATTACAAAGCTGATTTTTAGGTGCTTTGACGATTTTTTTTTTTTTTTTTTTTTTTTTTTTAAGTTCTTATTGTAAAAATACATTATAATCCCTACAAAATTCAACCTTTATGAAAGCTGTGGAAGCCCTGTCAGCCTAACACGAGCAGTGTGATTTAGCAAAAAATGCCTTGTGCTTCTATGGGAAATTGCGGGCATAGAACTACGTGGCTGCGGGCATAGAACTACGTGGCTGCGGGCATAGAACTACGTGGCTGCGGGCTGTATGCTCAATGTACGGAGTTGGGGGGGGGGTCAAATGCAAAAAATTCCATCGTAAGAAATTCGTCAAGTATTAAGAAATTCGTCAAATGCGCCTACCTCACCTGCTCCTGGAGCACTGGCAATGGTGAAAAATTACTCGCAAGAAATTCATCAAGTGCGCCTGCCTCACCTGCTCCTGGAGCACTGAAATTGGTGAAGAACAATCAGAAGAAATTTGACAAGTACTAAGAAATTCGTCAAATGCGCCTGCCTCACCTGCTCCTGGAGCACTGACAATAATAAAGAACGGATCATAAAAAATTCGTGAAATGCGCCTGCCTCACCTGCTCCTGGAGCACTGGCAATGGTGAAAAATGACTCGCAAGAAATTCGTAAAGCCTGCCTACCTCACCCATAGAACTATAATGACCTCCCTGTTTACGGCTTTAATCATCAGCTAAAAATGGCAAAGGGTAGAATTCACTTTGTTAAGTGGACAAGAACAGAAGAAACAGCTTGGATGAGCAGTGAAACATCTACCAAAAACTCTTTATCCAGTTGACAAATTGAACTCTACTGGGCCTCGTTTTTCTGAGTATCGGGTTCTGGCCTGTTTCATTTCTCAGTGTTCACTTACCTTTTTCCAGAAAATTTGTCAGTGTTCACTTACCTTTTTCCAGAAAAATTTCACGACATGTTAAACCCCCATTTCCCCCTTATATTTAGACGCATCTACACTATGAAAACACAGCGTTTCCTCTCAACAAAAGCATTGCCACAAATGCCATAAAAGCCCAGCAAAGCGTTATTAAAACCACATTGCATTAAAAAACCAAGCAGAGCGAGAAACAGCGGCAGCGCTAACATTATTCACCAACACTGCGACAAAAAACCAAACACTGCGATAATCGGTCGAGTTCACCAACGGGTGAAGTTGCGATAATCGGTCGAGTTCACCAACGGGTGAAGTTGCGTGACCAGCCAAAACAGTCTAAAAACATGTCACCAAATGGATTATTGTACCGCAAAGAAATTCAGTTCAGTTTATCCGGTTGGCAAAAGCCCAAGTGATATTTCCCCTTTGTTATGACCCCACCTGTATGAGGGACTTCAGAAACATCCGGTTCGACTGCAACAGGCTTTATAAAGTAGTAAAGTAGTAAAAGTGTGTACGGTTGGGTCTCGGCTGGTCAGGCAACAGGTAAAACCATATTGGTAAATCTTATCTGGTGTTGGCTTCTTCGCCTGGTTCAACATGCTGACGCGGTGATCTGGACGCGCTGCACCGTCTCCGTAGCCCCGCCGCTGCGCCGTCTCCGTAGCCCCGCCGCTGCGCCGTCACCCCGCCGCTGCGTAGCATGGCGCTGCACGTGCTGTGGCCAAATATGCGTCTTTTCGAGAGTTTGGCGTCCTGGAGCTGCACGTGCTGTGGCCAAATATGCGCCTTTTCCAGAGTTTAGCTGTTCTGGAGCTGCAGTGATAAACTTCCACATGTCCATGTTGCTGTGGCTAAATGCGCGTTAGAAGAGCGTAAAACCAAAGCGCTGCTGTCACAAACAAATCCACGTATCCGCTGCTCCCGGTGGAGCTCCCGGTGGAGCTCTCCTCTTCTGCACAGATCCTGTGAGCACCGGGGCGCCTAATTATACACACCTGTGCTACTTAATCACACTCACCTGGCGCTAATCACCAGGCCACGTGTCCTAAAGCTATTGGTGGGTTTAGGGGCAGGAAGTGTTTTGTGCCCCTTCAAAACACAGCACCTCGTCCGGGATGAGCCCCCAAGCGGCTGGTTAGCTCAATGGGTTAGTCACTGCACTTTCCCATGGCGGTCCTGGGTTCGAATCCCCCCCAAGGGCGTTAGGAGCAAAACCAGTGTGGATATAGATGTAGAGATATATATAAAAATGTATCTATGCCCACCACTAATATAGATATATTATAAATCCAGCCTAAGCTGTTGCTGGATTTCAAATGACATCATAACTTTCTATAGGCCATATATAGCTAAAAATATTATTAAAATGACATTTTGTTATATTTTGCTGATTGTAATCCAGTCAGTTCTTGGGTGTATCACTAATAGAAACACACAGGTTCCACATTTGTGCATTTACCTTTTAGATATTTCAGGGCAAAGTACAGAAGTCTAGAATCTCAAAGGACAGAGTTCCTTCTATTGTGGTGGAAAAATAAAGTTTTTTATTGCACTGCCAATGAGCAGTTTTAAAAAATCACACAACTAACCAATAAAGAGGGAGTAAAGGTGCTGAGTATTAACAGGCAAAGTATTAACATCCCCATGGAGAAAAGCAGGTGCAGACCCTCCAGAAAACTGCACACCAGAATTACTACCACTAATTACTGACTCCTCCTAATATTCATTTACAGCCATGTAAAAACTCCTGACAGGTTTATTTTTAGTTCTACACTGAGAAGAGACAATAAATTAAGACCACATTTGTAAATATTGTGCCTTTTATTACCAAAAATATGAAAGTAGAATTGGACAAAAACACACTTAAATAAAGATGGAGGAACACAAACTCTGGCTTTGACTCTGAGTTTGGGCAGAGGAGCGGCTCATTGTGTCGGGCACTGGACTCCTGACTGTGGGGCGTCTTCATCCTCCTCCTAAACTCTCCCTGGTGCTTCCTCTGCTGGGCCTGGACCTCCACCTCCACCAGGTCCACCTCCTCCATGTGACCGTCAGCATCAGGTCCTCTCTGGGAGGCAGTCGTCTCTCCAGCTGGTGCATGAGGTGTTTAGCTCGTCTTTTTCTGGGAATTCAGTCTGTAAACAAAAGCAAATGTAAGAACACTGCCCCTCAGATGACAATAGGACATGTGATGGGTTTAAAGCGCTGTCTGTTATTGAGAAGCTGGAGACACAATTACTGTCAGTAATGTACCAGGTGTTTTAGTTTGAGAAGATTACCGTATTTTCCAGACTATAGAGGCACCTGCATATGAGCCACATCCACTTTATTTATTTATTTTTTATTTAAAAAGTCATACAAGCCGCAACCGGGCTATAAGCCGCTGATATCCATGTTGAAAAATGAGATATTTACTGCATATACAGAACTATTTTGTACTGTAAATGTACATTTATGTACCTGAACAGATTCTTTCTGAACAGTGCCTTTTAACACTGAGCAACTGTGCTGATTAAAACAGGTCAAAAAACAGAAAAGAACCTGTAATTGACCTTCATTTCTCCTGTGCAGTGAAACCACAAGTCACTTTAATCATCTCCGCTGACGCTGAGCTCACAGCAGCAGGTGGAGGTCTGTGGGACACAATTCAGTCCCACTGCCGCAGTCTTCAGTCCTGCTCCCACCCGCGTCGTGGGTGAACTTTCAGAATATGTCCTGTGCTGCACTGTTTTGTGTTGGTCCTGTGGGTCCCGCGGGTGCAGGGCTCTACAGCGGTTTCCTTCCCGGAGTAAGATCGACGCCTTCAGCTTAAAACGTGCATCACACAAACTCCTTCATGTGCTTTTCATGATGAAGGGGCGAGGATTTGAAAATAATGACCAGTTAGTAATTTGTCGTGCTGTTCTATAATTTATCCCATTATTTTTGACTCAAATCTAAACAGTCAGAAGCACTTCTAGAGACTGTTATCGCTTGTATCAGATTATTAACAAGTTTAACATTTGTAAGCAGTGTTCTAATGCTGTTACCACCTCAGAAACAGACCTGGAGCTGTGTTTTGTTTCAGTGATCCTCTAATATTAGTCTGTCTACACTGCTACAACTCAAAATGCTCTGTTCCATCTTGTGATGTCATGCAGTGCTACTATTCATGTTAACAGCTCCATTTACCTTTAGTTCAGTAGAGACTGGCAATATCAGGGCTGAAATTATCCATATGATTCTAGTTATAATAGAGATTAAGTCATTTATCCTCCATGTAAATCTCTGAGTTGAACATTGACTGTATTTACACCAGGATCTTCTCTTAACACACCACTGGCACCACTGTCTAAACTGTGGCATATTTCTGTCTAACTGGTGCCTGCTGGTCTTCACAGTCTGACCCACTCGCTTTATAAACCCCCTCGTTTGGACGCAGAGTCAAAGGGGCTCGAACACTCAAAGATCAGACTACGTTCACTTTTGATCTCAGACTATGTGGACTTTTCCAGACCCCGGGGCCTGTGATGATGGTAAATAAACTTTTCCTGCTTAGGACGTCCAGTCGGTCTTCAGCCTTTTACTTCCACCCTTTCTTGGACAAGCTGAAAACTTATACAACACTAGTGAAGTTGGATGGAGTTTAAAAACACAGTGGAGCAATGCCTGTATTACCACATGACATCACAAGGTGGAACAGTGTTTTCAGTTTGAGAGAAGAACTCCGGCCAAACATGCAGGTTTGTGATGAGGAAACAACATTATAACATAGATCAGAGAATAGCATAATATGGGCCTTTTAATTGTTAATCTATTTGAATATGAACAGATACAACAAAAACAGACAATAAAATGTAGCCAATATAGCCGCAAGCAGCAATGATCGGCCCTCGTGTGCTCCTACCCTGCACCCAGGAAATGCCACGCCCAGCAAACGGCACACCCAACAAATGCAGCACTCAGCAAATGCAGCTAATACTTGGCCTAACCCTAAACATAACCCTAACCTTAAACCTAACCTTATGCATGTTAAAATAAATAAATAAATAAAAACATGGTAGAGTTCTGGTTTGGCCACCCAGGCCAACACATCCTCCACCAGAAAATTTACATAGTGCACCTTTAAATGTTTTTTGAGGAGTGCACCGGCCGCCCACGAAATAATTAATTATTTCCGTTATATTTATTATCTGAGTCTGAACAATCTTTAATTTTGAATCTTTTGAATCTTGAATCTTTTCAAACTCCATCACACCCCCTAAAAAGGCTGTAACGTTAGAAAAACTACACGATCTGGTTGTGAACAGGAAGGAAAACAATTTGTACAAAACTGAGACGTCCCGTTTGGAGGAGCCAAAGCACGACACATCTGCACCGATGCCCCCTGCACGAGGAAAACACCAAACAAAGTCCACTTCAAAACATACGGAGAATCCACGACAAGGATCACGGACAGCGACTCCTCTCCCCCTTCGCCGCCACCACTTCCACAAACACACGGAGGAGCAGAACCCACACCCGCCCCAACACACGATAGACACCTCCTGCCGCTGGACCCACCCTCCCCGACAAAACCACAGCTCCACCGCACGACCTGCAAACAGAGACGCCCTGACCACAGCCCGACAGGTGCGAACGCAGAACTCCAGGCAACCGCATCCGAGCACGGCCCAGAAGTCCCAGCGCGAGTGTCCCGGGAGCTGGGGCGACAAACACAGACTCACTGCAGATACTGGACGTCCCTCAGTCATGAACCACCTCAGGTCACAGCTCATTATTCACCCGTTATGTGACTGTTCTGTCCCCAGTTATCGTCTTAAACCCTGGTCCTGGACAAGTCACTGACTGTGTGTCGATACTGAACATTGATTTACTCGTTTGCTCACACTGTAATACACAACTCTGCACAGGCTTCTGCATATTGAAAATGTAGATCTGTATTGCTCAACAGTTCAGAGATGGGGGCCGAATACTGACGGGTATTTCACTGGTGTATTGTATTCAGGCTGAGAGCAGCATTAGTGATTCAAATTTCAGTACAATCGGAGTAAACATGTGCGTGTAATATTGTGTTAAATATTATTTGGGGAAGTCATCGGGCTCCTGGAGATAATGTGGACCAAATCTGAGGCCGTTCGGGTGAGCGCATTCGGAGGAGAACGTTTAAGCTTCGCAAACTTTACTCCAAGATGGCCGCCTCCTGGTGTGTCAGGGGGCGTGGCCATGATATTTTTTACTTGTCTTGTCATGATCGACTCCTGTGTTAAATTTCATGATTCAACGTGAATTTTTTGTGTGTGTCATTCGTATTCCCTAATGCATTTTTGTGTTGTTAGGGGGCACTGACGAGCCATTTTATTTATTTTTTGAAAATGTAAATAGCCAAAACTTAGAGAAGCGGAGTTTTTAACACTGGGTGATAATCGGCCCTGGCGTGCGCCCAGCAACAACCATGCCCCACACTGACCCTAATAACCCTAAGCCCCACCCACACTTTCCATCTGCTTTAATTCAATTCAATTCAATTTATTTTGTATCGCCCAAAATCGCAACACCAGTTGCCTCTAAGGGCGTTCCAAGATATGGATGAGTAAAACATACACACAGACATATCAAAACAGGAAAAAACAACATTCATGTAAAGCAGCAAATGACACATTGTCCAGTCATCCCCTGTCCTTAGACCCTCCTTCTCAGCAAGGAAAAACTCCAAAAAACCCAGAGTCCTGGGAAAAAGAAGAAACCTCGGGGAGAACTACAGTGAAGGAGGGATCCACTCCCATGGACGGACAGGCTATAGATGTCCAGGCCCGTGGGCCAGTTCAGTATGGCCACAGCTACCCAGGTGGGGAAGGAGCCGGGCGAGGAGGGAAGGCCGGGCGAAGAGGAGGAGCCATGCGAAGAGGAGGAGCCAGGCGAGGAGGAGGAGCCAGGCGAGGAGGAGGAGAGAGGTCCAGCTGCCATCAGGCGTCTGAAAGAGTTCCACTCCACAGGGGGAGTGGGACAGGGGACAACATGTGAATAGCAATGAACAAACTACAGATGAGAACATAGTAAGTGATGCTGATGAGAAAAAAGGAGGAAACAGAGGACAGTGCTCAGGTTGCCACACTTCCCCCAGCTTGTTATCTCCTGCAGCAGCTTATCTTAGTAACATCAACTAAGTAACCTGGTCATAAGCTATTCCGAAGAGGAAGGTTTTAAGCCTGGTCTTAAATAAAGAGACTGTGGAGCCTGTTTAACACCAACAGGGAGTTGATTCCATAACACAGGAGCTTGGTAACTGAAGGCTCTCCCCCCCACTGTACTTTTAGACACTCTAGGAACCACTAATAATCCTGCATTCTGAGAGCGAAGTGCTCTATTTGGCTGATAGGGGACAATGGCATCCTGAAGATATGATGGGGCCATATTGTTTAAGGCTTTGTATGTCAGGAGGAGAACTTTGAATTTAATTCTAAACTCGACAGGAAGCCAGTGCAGTGATTTTAACACAGGACTGATGTGATCACGTCTTTTAGTTCCTGTTAGGACTCTGGCCGCTGCATTTTGGACCAACTGGAAGCTTCTTAAAGTACCTTTAGTGCAGACGGTGAGCAGAGAATTACAGTAATCTAGTCTGGATGTAACAAATGCATGGATAAGTTTTTCAGCATCATTTTTAGGCAAAATATTTCTGATTTTAGTTATGTTTCGCAGGTGAAAATATGCAGTTTTACAAGCTTGGTTTATATGAGCTGTGAATGAGAGATTTTGGTCAAATACGACTCCAAGGTTTTTTACAGTAGAGCTAGAGGCTATACTCACATTGTCAAGTGAGATTATCTGGTCGGACAGAGAATCTCTCTGACCTTTAGGACCGACAACAATGACCTCTGTTTTTCAGGGTTTAAGAGCAGGTAATTCAGGGTCATCCAGGTTTTGATGTCCTTCACACAGGCACTGAGCTTATCAATTTGATCTGATTAGGTTTCATTGATAAGTACAGCTGAGTGTCATCAGCATAGCAGTGGAAATTAATGCCATGTTCTCTGATAATGTTACCTAATGGCAACATATACAGAGTAAACAGGATTGGACCAAGCACAGATCCTTGTGGAACACCGCAAGCTACTTTAGAGCAGGGAGAGGTGCACTGGTTTACACTAACAAACTGGTACCTATCTGATAGAGAGGATTTAAACCATTTGAGGGCGGTCCCTCTGACACCTATGTCACATTCTGACCTCTGCAGTAGAATGTTGTGATCAATGGTGTCAAACGCTGCACTGAGGTCCAGTAGGACCAGGACTGAAGCCAGCCCGTTATCAGCAGCTAGTAGCAAATCATTTGTCACTTTAAGCAGAGCAGTTTCTGTGCTGTGGTGAGCTCTGAAACCAGACTGACATTTTTCAAATAAATTATTGTCCTGCAGATGGTGACAAAGCTGTTTCACCACAACTCGTTACAGAATCATTGAGAGAAATGGAAGATTCGAAATAGGTCTGTAGTTGGCTAGTTCATCAGGATTTAAGCTAGGTTTTTTCAAAAGCGGTTTAATTACAGCATATTTAAAGGACTGAGGAACAAAGCCATTTTCTAATGACATATTTATTATGTTATGGATGGAACCTATTATTAAGTGGAGCTTCTTTGAGGAGTTTGACTGGAATAGGGTCGAGCAAACAAGTTGATGGTTTGGACGACATGATGACTGAGGTAATCTCCGCCTCATCGACAGGAGTAAATTTGTCTAATTCTGTTAGAGGGTTTATGTGGGATATTGGTGTTACGGACTGGATTTGCTGAATTTGCTCGGGGCTGATTTTTGGAGTGGCTTCACTGATCTTGTCTCTAATGGTTGTAATTTTGTAATCGAAGAATTCAGGAAAGTCACAACTGAACTTTGAGGGGAGAAGAGACTCAGGGGCAGTGTGTGAGTTTGTCAGCCTGGCTACAGTGCTGAACAGAAATCTGGGGTTGCTTTTGTTTACTTCTATTAGGTTTGAATAGTATCTGGTTTGTGCTTTTCGCAGAGCGGCCTTATAAGAGAGCAGGCAGAGCTTCCATGCCTTCAGAGACTGCTCGAGCGAGCGGCGCCAGAGCTTCTCTGTGCGTCTCACGTGTTGTTTGAGTGATCACAGTTCTGGAGTAAACCAAGGAGCCGGAGGTCTTGGTTTAATGCTTTTCTGTTTTAGCGGAGCTGCAACATCGAGAGCAGATTTTAAGGTGAGCATTGTCCTATCAACAAACTGATCCATGATAATTGGGTTAAAGTTGTTCTCATTGTCACAGGGCATATCATTTAATACTGGCTCCATTATTTCTTTGAACTCGGCTCCTGATTTTTCTGATATTGTTCTTTTCATTATAGTTTTCTCCTGCTGAGCTGGATAGTCTTTTAGTACGAATTGAAAGGTAATTAAAAATGGTCAGAGAGTATAGGGTTTTGAGGAATTACAAGTAAATCACTAATCTCAATACCATAAGTTAGGACGAGGTCAAGAGTGTGATTGTGACAGTGAGTCGGCTTGTTCACACTCTGGGTAAAACCGACCCCATCCAGGAGAGCACCAAAAGCACTGCTGAGGCTCACTGCTGTTATCAACATGAATGTTGAAATCTCCAACTATAACAATCCTTTCCCATTCCAAAACTAAACTTGAAATAAAGTCAGAAAACTCTGTCAGAAACTCGGCATATGGACCAGGAGGTCGGTAGATTGTTATGAATATAACAGCTTTCTGGTTTTTCCAGTTGGTGCACGTAATAGATAGTGCGAGGCTTTCAAAGGAGCGGAATGTATAATTAGATTTGAGGCTGAGAATTAGGCTGGAGTGAGAAATGACGGCCACACCGCCACCTCCACCTGTGCTCCTGGCACTTTGAAAGTTCACGTGACTTGGAGGTGTAGATTCGTTTAGTCTAACATAATCATTTTCCTGAAGCCATGTTTCAGTTAGAGCGAGAAGATCAATATTAAAGTCGCCAATTAATTCATTTATTAAAAGAGATTTAGAGGAGAGGGACCTGATGTTTAGCAGTCCACATTTTACACACTTATCATTTTGTTTATTTGCGACACATGTATTTATTTTTATTCAGTTATGAGATCTGACGCCTTTCCTATCAGAGTTTAGTTGAGTTTTATTTGTGCTTTTTATACATTTATTTTGTTTATTTGCGATGCATGTATTTATTTTTATTAAGTTATTAAACCTGACGCCTTTCCTATCAGACTTTAGGTATGTTTTGTTTGTGCTTTTTGTGTGTGGGACATACACAACCTCAGCCAGTCTGGGAGAATTGTTCATGCAGGGTGGCTCAGAGGAGGCCCCTGTACGTGGGGCACACACAGTCTCAGCCTGTTTGGAGCTGTTCTCGCTAACAGAGCAGTGCCTCACTAGTCTACTCTGCTCCCTAGCGTCACTGACACTCCCTGAGCTATTCTGTGTGCTAGTCTTACCTGATGGTCATCTAAGACTAGCCATCATATTCTGAGCTAACAGGGAGGAGCCAGCCGCTGTGGGATGGATGCCGTCACTACGTATAGCCTGGGCTTCCCCTCAAATGCCCTCCAGTTGTCTATGAAGACGACACCATTCTGCGGGCACCAATTGGACAACCACTGGTTGACAGCTGAAAAGTGGCTGAACATTTCACAATTGGCATAATTTGGAAGGGGGCCAGAGAAGTACACGGACTCCGACATCGACTTAGCCAAATCACAAACTGCCGCTATCTGCAACTTCAGCACCTCTGACTGACTGCGCCGAGTATCGTTACCCCCCGCGTGTATAACGATCCGGCGGTACCTGTTCTTACTTCTCTTTAAAAGCCTCAGATTCCCCTCGATGTCGCCCAGTCTGGCTCCAGGGTAACACCGTGTGGAAGCTGCAGGCAGTTCCACGTCCCTGACTATGGAGCTCCCTATGACTAGTGTGTCCCGCGTCCAGCTCAGGGGGGAGAACCTGTTCCGGACGGGAAGCTCCCTACTCTCAGCCCTGTGTCCCTGGTCTCCTGCAGTCCTACTCTCAGCCCTGTGTCCCTGGTCTCCTGCAGTCCTACTCTGAGCCCTGTGTCCCTGGTCTCCTGCAGTCCTACACTCAGCCCTGTGTCCCTGATCTCCTGCAGTCCTACACTCAGCCCTGTGTCCCTGGTCTCCTGCAGTCCTACACTCAGCCCTGTGTCCCTGGTCTCCTGGAGTCCTGCACTCAGCCCTGGCGTCCCTGATCTGCAGTCCTGGTCTTAGCCCTGCGCCTGCGTCTAACTGTCACAAACCTGTCCTGGTCCCGGCTGCACGGGATGCGCCGGGGGGCTGCTCTCGCTAGCTGCGCTCATGCTAATGCGATCCGCGGTCCGTGCTACTGCTTGACTATAACTCGGCTTCAGCACCTCCAATGAGCGGATCGGCGTTTCTAACTCTGTAACCCTGGCCTCGAGGACTGCCACTACGCTGCACTTAGCACAACTGTCCCTGTCACTATCAAATAAGCCAGGGCTCTCACTCCACATGTGGCAAATAGAACAGGAAAGGGGGGCAAGAGTTTTAGCCATGATGCTAGGCTGGGCTAGATCAGGCTGAAACTACAAGCTGAAACTACAGAGAGAGAGAGAGGCTTAGACCACGATTTACGGAGCACTAGATGCTGAATAAACTTCGATGGTTTGACGAAGTGCTCAGGTACTAGTTTAGATGTTGGATTCGTGGATTAACAGATTCAGTAGAGAGACGCTAGTAACAGTGCTGCAAAACAGAATTCACTCACCGGAAATGACGTCCAAGCAGGTGAGTAACATTCATACATACATCACGCAGGTTCATCAAACCACAGGGAAACGAAGCACATTTACGGCTCATGGAAACTGTCCCGGTGGATTCTGGGACCTTCTCTGTTTGTGTGTGGTTCGCCCGGTGGCTGCGATGGATTTTCCTTCAATCGCCTAATAAAGTTTTCAGATTTGGATTCTTTCTAAGATCTCAGAACTCTCTCAGACGTCTTACGATTACCTCACGATCTTTTACGGTTACGTCTGATTTGGAAATGCGGATCTGAATTAGAGATTTGAGAAACATTTCACTTGTAGTTTAGAACGTATCAAACACTCTGATGCGATAACCTTTTCACTGTGGCGCAGGGAGGGGTTTTTACTTTCCAAGAAGTCGGTGGCACTTCTTCCTTTTGTATTTTTGCAGCTTTATTTCCTGCTTGACAAGTGCCATAAACCAGGAATGACCCGATCACAATTTCCATTCATATAAGTGTTGTTTTGACTGGGTTGTTTTTGGGTTGACTTTGGGTCGACTCTGGTCTCCTGGAACTTTGGAAACACTCGCCACCATTGAGACTAACCACACTTAAGTACAACAGAGGCATTGGCTTTGACCGTCTTCAGAGTGAAAGAATTTTAGCATCGCAAAGTTGTTAGACGGGTTCGACAATCATGAAGCATGCGGGAAATGCCGTACCTGTGACACACCTCTGAACATATAAAAGAGAGAAGAGCTGCAGTCCAGAGCAGCAGTTTAATGCGTGTGAGAACTCGTCATGGCGTTTCAACCTGAGGAAGACTTGACGTGTCCAGTTTGTCGGGACATCTTCAAAGCTCCGGTGGTGCTGACGTGCAGCCATAGCTTCTGTAAAGTGTGTCTGAGGAGCTGGTGGAAAGGTAAACCCTCGCAGGAGTGTCCAGTTTGTATGAGAAGAGCTTCCAGGAGCGATCCTCCACTGAACCTGGCTCTGAGGAACCTGTGTGAGGCCTATCGACAGCAGCAGATGGAGAAGAAGGAGCAGGTATGTCCACTGCACTCAGAGACATTCAAGCTGTTCTGTGAGTCCGACCGGCGGCCTGTCTGTGTGGTGTGTCGAGACTCTAAAGATCACAGGTACCACCAGGTCAGACCCATCGACGAAGCCACAAAACGATGCAAAAAGGATCTGCAGAAGGCTCTGAAACCTCTGAAAGAACGACTGAAGCTTGTGGAACGATTCAAAGAAAACTGTGAATTATCTTTGGCTCACATTAAAACCCAGTCAGACCGCACAGCCAGTCTGATCGACAAAGAGTTTTTAAGGCTGCACGACTTCCTTTCGCAACAACAGGAGTCACGGATGAAAGTCCTGAAGATGGAAGAGAAGCAAAAGACTCAGAGGATAAAGGACAAGATGGAGGCTGTGAGCAGAGAGATTGAAGCTCTGTCAGAAACCATCAAGGCCACAGAGGAGCAGCTCAGAGCCACAGACGTCTCCTTCCTGTTCGAATATAAAGCCTCAGTGGAGCGAGTGCAGCGCTGCCCCCTGCAGGAGGAACTACAGCTGGGCCCAGGAGCTCTGATAGACCAGGCCAAACATCTGGGAAACCTGGTCTTCAACATCTGGAGCAGCATGAAGAAACTGGTGGAGTACAGACCCTTTGTTCTGGATCCAAACACAGCCAGTCGAGTGCTGGTCCTGTCTGATGATCTGAGCAGTGTACAAGTCGGAGAGGAACGTGTGCTTCCCAAAAACCCTGAAAGAGTTTCTGATGAGCTGCCGTTCGTGTGCAGCTCAGAGGGGTTCAGCTCCGGCTCACATAGTTGGGAAGTCAAAGTTGACAGTGATGACTGGGTGCTTGGCGTGATCGCTGAATCAGATTTTCCGTTTTTTCAGCTCCAGATGACAGACGCTGACGCTGACCTTCCTGTTGTCGGAGTTTATGTGATCACCTTTGCAAATGGTCAATATGAAATTTTCTGCTTCAAGAACAAAAAGGAAATTGTTGTGAAAGCGAAGTCCAGTCCTCGGAGAATAAAGGTCGATCTAGAATGTAACAAACGTAAAGTGACTTTTTATGACGCTGACACTAACACTTGTATCTACTCCTTCTCCAAAATTAACCAAGAAAAACTGTTTCCCGTCTTTAGCACTCACGGTCAAATATCCATCCTACCTCAGAAAATATGAGTATGGACAGGATTACATCACGTACATTTATTCTGCCTGAGGGTTTGTCGTTCTGCATTGCTTTCTTTCTCTTGTTGTATCCATAATAATCATGTTGTGTCACTTAGTGACCAGTAGATGGGGCATTTTCACTGCAGCTTCTTTGTGTTTTTGGTCTTTCACGTCAAAAAGAGGCTGCACAGAACGTCTTCTCTCCTCTTTGTGCTGCTGCTGTTTGACCTGTTGGCGTCCAGAACTCTTTCTGCGCTTTGTGTTTGTGCCATTTTTATTTGTTTTTATCAAAGGAGAGGAGCTGCTCGTGGCCAGAGAGATTAAAACTGCACTTTTAATCCGGATTGGTGCCTTTTAATGAACTTTTAACAGTTTTTAGTTGTTTTTTTATTAACTGTTAGTATTTTAACCACGTATTAAACATCATTTGTGGACATATTTATCTTGCGGTTTTAACATTTTATTGTCATGCATCCACTTCAGTTTTTATTTTTTTGTTTTTGAATCCACTGTTCAGCCCTTGGATTTAACCTGGGTTCTAAGCCCGTCAACCAAGGTTCCCCTTTTGTACAGTCTGACATCTCCAGGGTGCAGAAAAAACACGACTGGATACATTTATTGAAAAACATAATATTTTAAATAGAGGTCAGTGTGGTTTTAGGGCAGAGCACTCAACTTCTATGGCAATTATGGAATTATCAGAGAAAATATCAACAGCAACAGACAACAAAAAATTCTTTTTAAGTATTTTCATTGATTTAAAAAAAGCTTTCGACGTTATTGATCACTCAAGATTACTTCAAAAATTACATCGGTGTGGAATTAGAGGTGTAGCACACAAATGGGTAAAAAGCTTCCTAGAAAACAGAAAACAATATGTTCAGATATCCATCCATCCATCCATCCATCTTCTCCCGCTTAATCCGGCTGGGTCGCGGGGGCAGCTTGCTGCCCAATACTCATAGCACCTATGAACCCCTCTGCAGGTGGTGAGCCCACAGGAGGGTGGGTTTATGTTCAGATAAACAACACAAAGTCAGCACAGTGTAACACTGAATATGGAGCACCACAAGGGTCAGTTCTTGGACCTAAACTGTTTATTTTGTATATTAATGACCTGATAAATGTTTCATTAGTTGGTAAAATTATATTCGCTGATGATACGACTTTGTTTTATACAGGATCAAACATAAAAGATGAAATACAGGCAGTAAATCATGAGCTGGAAAAAGTAAAAATTGGTTTGATATAAATAGATTGTCACTAAATCTTAAGAAGACAAATGTCATAATGTTTAATGCTCGGATAAAAAATGATGTAACATTAAAAATAGATGAGTGGGAAATTCAAAGGGAAAATGAAACCAAATTTTTAGGAGTCATGACTGACGAAGAACTTACCTGGAAATCACATAAATTATACAAAAGGAAAAATCACAAAAGTCACTGGCGTTTTACACAAAGTTAAATTTTCATGAAATAGTTCTGCATTAATAACACTGTACAACTCACTGATTGTGCCGTACTGAACTCACTGTGTAGAAATCTGGGGATCAACGTGTAAATCTTATTTACAATCTCTATTTGTTTTACAAAAAAGAGCCTTGAAAATCATCAGTTAGTCACTTTACAGATCCTTCCAGCCCATTATTTATCAAATATAAGGGACTGAAATTTAATGATTTGGTTGACTTTAGAATATTACAAATAATGTACAAAGCAAATGGAAATGTACCAATTAATATTCAAACAATGTCTGAAAAAAGAGTAATTACAGTCTGAAGGGAACAGAAGTATTTAAAAAACCTCGATTTAGAACCAAGGTTAAGGAACGGAGTATTGCAGTAAAAGGTGTAAACTTATGGAACAACATAAATGATGAGATAAAAGAATCAAAATCGCTGAATATATTTAAAAAACTGGTTAAATCAAGTGTATTAAATAATGATGAAACTAAACTGAGACAGTGTCTGTGGCAAAGTGAAACATTAGATGAAAACATTTATGACTCATTTGAGTTAAATTAAGATGCTAAACCAGAAATCAATTGTGAAAAGTAAATATATTTTTTGTAAAAAGGGGCAGAAAATATAAGATGTGTTCTTCTCTCTGCTCCTTTTCATTCTGATATTGTGTCATGTAAAACAAAAAAAGCCTTTTCTTTTATAATGAATGAAATAAAATAAATTAAAACAAAACAAAACTCCAGCCTCTTCTTATAACTCCTGGGCTCCTTCAGTTTATTTCAAAATAACAGAACGTGCAGATTTGTGAGCGAAAAGCAATGATATGAACCCAGAACTTAAGAAAATATCTCTAGACTTGTGGAAAAATGTGCAGAGCTCATTTATGATGGAGAAAAGGAAACTGAAACTCTCCTCTCCAAGTGTGTGGTTCCCGTGTTCTCATTGGAATGTTTGTATCTGTAGTCGGGAGGGACTTGAACCACCAACCTTCGAATTCGACAAACACCACCTGAGCTTCATGTTTTATTTGAGTCTGTTCTGCCTAGAATGTTCCGTACTGTGGCTTTAGGAACAGCGAGTGACTTTTACGGGGAAATTGTTGCATTAAACGATTAAAACCAAAGACCAAAATGTCGCTTTGTGTCGCAAGAAGTTTATCCAACAAAATACACCCCCCCCTCCCTGAGAACAGCCTGCCCCTCCTCCCTCTGCTGTTCCTCACTGTACCGCCCCTCCCCCCGATAACACTGCTGCTGTTACAGGAAAAGAAGGAAATCAAGCATGAGAAGTGCCTGGAGTAACATATATACGACTACTATTACTACGACTAATCTACTAGTACTTCTACTCCTAGGTTTGATGCACGTGACCCTGATGATGTGTGAAATCCAAATGGAGCAGGAAGTGCTCTGCGACAGCGAGAACGCAGAAGGTTTGAACGGACTGACACAGACCTGTTATAGCGAAAAGCTAAGTTTACATATCAGTTATGCCCTGTACAATATGAAGAAAGAAGACTTTTGTTATAATTTGGAGGATTTTCCCGGCGTTGAGGCGATGGACATAATAAAGTCTCTGGTGCTGCAGACCTCGTGTTACACTGAGCCAAATGAAAGACTTTAAAAACCTGGAGGAGACGACTATTTAGAATTAAACTCAGCCGCTGCACCAGGAGAACCTGAAAGTAGGATCCTAAAATCAGCACCACATAAAGCTTTTTGTGCGACAAGTTCAGACGTATAACGCAGCAGTTTAGCGTCACTTCCGACGCTCTTCTCATAAAGAACTGTCCAAAAAACGTCTAAAACTCATAAATGACACAGTCCTGACCTGTTCCAAAGTCTCTGCAAACTCGAGCAGCGTCTGTTTCCGCGCCTCCTGTTTTTGGCCGGAGATTTTCAAACCACTTTTGTCGTCTTTTCTCTGTACGTTTTTTAAAACCAACTCCTTTGTGAGACACCACGTTTGTTACACAGAAAAACCTTTGTGTTTCTCCCGATTCGAGCGTTTGCAGCGACCGCAGACGCACAGAGTTTAGGCGTTTTGGCGCAGAGTCAGTGGAGGGAAACGAGGTTCTGTGTCTGTCTTTACTTCCTGACCCCGTCCGAAACCAGCGATTACTGTAAAGTCTAATACTCATCTGTGGGCGAGTGGGTGAATTATCTCCATTTTTTGATCCTCACACATAAAACCTATATTTTCTCAAATGTCTCATTATTTCTGAACATTTGGCAAAGTTTGGTGAGTTTTTGAACGTTTTTGAACATGTTTGCAGGGTCACGTTTTATTTCAGTCTGTAGGGGGCGCTAATGCACCAAATTATTATTTTTTCACATTCAGCAGCTTTAGGGCAGAGAGTTTAAGAACTGTGTCAAATTTCATTGAAATCAGAGTTTGTTTGAGCAAATAGGAGCAATTTGTAAATATCCAAAACCTGTTCATTATTTGCTGCTTCACTGCTCAGAGACGTCAGATTTGGGATGTGGATATTTTTGGACGTTTCGCCCCTGGAGATAATGTGACCAAATCTGAGGCCGTTCTGGCGACGCCCCCGGAGGAGTGTGTTTCAGCTTCACTTTAATCCAAGATGGCCGCCTCCTGGTGTGTCAGGGGGCGTGGCCATAATAATATTTTTTACTCATCTTGTCATGATCGACTTCTGTGTTAAATTTCATGATTCTACGTGCACATTTTTTTTTGGTGTCATTCGTATTCCCTAATGTGTTTTTGTCTCGTTAGGGGGCGCTGACGAGCCATTTTGGGAATAGCCAAAAGTTAGAGAAGCGGAGTCTTTGACACGTGGCCAAATTTCGTGAGTTTTTGTCATTGTTCAGTGGGTGAAAAATGGGTGAGTGCGTTAGGAGAAGAAGAAGAAGAATATTCTGATACGAGAACAATGTTCCGCTATTTTTTGGCCGACAAACTCTACGTTTTCGGAAACCTCTGGTGCAGCTACGTCATGGCGAGGGTCCCTGGTCACTACAGGCGAGTCACGTCAGGTCATTTTAGTTCCCGCCCCCTGTGAGCATCACTGTGATACTAATAGGCCCTTCAACAGCCACTGGCACTCGGGCCTAATAATAAATATACAACTACTATTATTAATAACAGTATAAAAATAGTAGTAACATGATGGATGGTTGGCTTAGACCAGGGGTCACCAAACTTTTTTCTCTGGGGGCCACATTATCGCCCTCGACTGTGATGGGGGGCCGGGGTCAGTAAATGACAAGACATGCTGCTGTTTTTCTCTGTGATGTAATTTTACAAATATATAACAAATTAAAAGAGCATTCATATTTCATATTTATAGCATTTAAAATCAGTATATTTACCGCATCAGTGTGAACTGTGGGCTTGCTTCTGGCTGGTGAGAAGTTCGATGTCTGGTTGCAGTCTAGTGGTAGCTAGTCTCAAGGTCTGATGCAAGTGTTCATCTGTGAGTCTGTTTCTTGTTGGATTCTTGGTTTGCTTCATGTGGGAAAAGGTTTGCTCACAGATGTAGGTGCTACCAAAAACTGTGGACATCTTCATGGCTGTTTGATATTTGGGTAGGTTCCCTCGGGAAGTGCGGCATAGAACTCAATGAGACTATCAGGATTGAACGCGTCTTTAAGGACATCACAATTCTGCAACTCTGCTAGTTCAAACTGAAGAGAGGGAAGGGCATCATTTATGTCGGCAGCAAAGGGGTTCTGGAACAAGCGTATTTCTTTGCCGCTGGTATGAAGCTCGCTGAACCGCCGCATTGAACTCTCTCTGCAGCATTTCCAAGCGCATCCTTGCACTTTTCGACAGGGAACGGACAGCTGGTTTCTCTCAAGCGCAGTAGCTTTGGGTCGCAGGGAGATGAGTGAAGTCCAGCTTTGGACCTGTCGCACAAGCAGCACTAGTTTGACTTCGAATGCTTTGATGTGGGAATACATGTCACTGACAAGCTTCCCTTTGCCTTGGAGCTGCACGTTAAGGTGGTTCAACATTTCAGTCACATCAGTTAAAAATGCAAGGTCCCATTTCCATTCTGGCTCGGGTCAGCTCGCGATCGCTTTCACCTTTAGACTGGAGGAATGTGTTGATTTCGGGCAGCAGGTCGAGAAACGGGCGCAACACTTTGCCTCGACTTAACCATCGGATTTCTGTGTAGTACAACACATCCTCGTAAGCAGACTCAAGCTCGGAGAGAAAAGCCTGGAACTGCCTGTGTTTCAGCGCATTTTTACGGATATAGTTGACACAGTGCACAACCACCTTCATGACAGACGCCCACTTCAAAACTTTGTAGCATAGTGCTTGCTGGTGAATCAGACAGTGAACTTGAAGGGGGGGGGTGAGACCTCGTTCCTCAAATTCGCTGTTCAAGCGCCCTACTAGCCCTCTTGTCGTGCCAACCATACTAGGCGCGCCATCGGTAGTGATACTGGCCAATTTAGACCAGTGTAGACCCAACTCTTCCATCGTTTTGCACACTTGGACAAAAATGCCCTCTCCTGTTGTAGTACCTTTGAGACTTTTTAGTGCTGCCAGCTCCTCAAACACTTCAAAGTGTGCGCTAACTCCACGAATAAAAATTAGCAGTTGCGCGGTGTCCTGCACATCATTGCTCTCATCCATGGCCAAAGCAAAAAACTCAAATTCTGACGCTTTCTTTTTCAGCTGGTCATACACGTTGTCCCCCATTTCTTCGATTCGCCTGGTCATAGTAGATGCAGAGAGACTCACCGTGTTGAGGGCATCCTTCTTGTCGGGACACACCTCCTCGGCCACAACAAGCATCACATCTTTAACAAATTTCCCATCAGTAAACGGCTTTCCATGGGTGGCTAGCAAGTGAGCTACCTTATAGCTAACTCGGACAGCTGCCTGGTTGATCTGGGTTTGACGATGGAATAGATGCCGTTGAGCTGCCAGTTCACCTTTCATCCTCCGAATCCTGTCTTCTCTCGTTTGCCCTCGCAAACTAGCATACTCTTTGTGGCGTGGTTTCAGTAGGGCGACAGAGATTATATTCTTTGAAGACCGCCACACTTTCTTTACATATCAGACAAATTCCACGGTCCTTACTCTGAATTAAAAAATAATCGGTTGTCCACTGTTCTTTGAAAATTCGGCACTCTCTGTCAACTTTTCGTACTTTGCTAGCCATTTTGTTGTCCTTAACTGCACTACACTGCACTGACGAACATTTGGTGGCACATTCGGCAAACGTACATACGTCATATAATTAATTAAATATAAATACTTCATATAAATATACCGGTAATTTAAAGAAAATCAACAAAATACATCATGCAGATGTGTTATTATTTGCCAAAAAGTAATTTTAAAAAATATGCTATGACAATTTTTGAATATTGCCTCATGGGGCCGGTTCAAGTGGTGGGGAGCAGAGGGGCTGGGGGGCCGGTCAAAGGGGCGTGGAGGGCCGGAGCCGGCCCCTGGGCCGTAGTTTGATGACCCCTGGCTTAGACTGTTCCAAAAAAGTCAATAAATGGTCTCCACTTTCTAAAAAATGTGTTTGCATTGCCTTTCTTAGAGGACTTAATCTTCTAATCTTCTCTACTCAAAAAAGACATCCACTGAGCGCAGGAAGGGACATTTGTTCATTTCTAGGGTAAGAGGAGACGGTGTTTTGCAAGTAAACGCCAAAATCTGTCATTGAAAAGTTGAATAGTGAGGAAAGTCTTCTGGGAGACTGAAGAAAGTCACATACAAAGAAATATGAATCATTATTTCACAGTTTTTTGTTTCCTACATTCATTCAGTGAGAGTCGATGGGTGTAAATAGTCATGAAAGTAGAAGAGTCCAAACTTTAGACTGGAATGTGAAAGAAACAAGAGAACTTCCTGATCACTGCATGTGGTGAAAACAGGATAGACTTGTTTGGGAAGCGTCAAACAGAAAGTATGAGCTGCAGGTATGTTTAACAAGTATTCTGAACATCCTCGTAGCGTAGAACAAGTGAAAGGGTTTGTGACAAATGCCACTGGTCACTTGTTCATGCGATTCACTTTGTGATAGAATAAAACATGGACGAGTCGAGGAGAAACGTCGTGGAGCGAAGAGGCAACAGGCAAAGCTCAAAGAATCAGAGTGCATTTTACCTCCATGAAGCCCATCAGACACAAACCTGCACAAAAACTGTGTCCATCGTTTGTGCTGCAGAAAGTTTCATTTGTGCTTCTTTAGTTTTGGAGAAATTAACGATTCTTTTACAGGTCAAACTGGGGTCAGTCCCACAGGAAGCTTCAAAATGCTCAAAAACACCGAAAATTGAGTCAATCGTTTGTGCTGCAGAAAGTTCAGTTTGTGTGATTCTGGTTCTTCAGATATTCACAGTTTTATTTTGGTCGATGACGTCGTCCAGAACCTCAGAATGTGAAACAGCCTCAGAACAGAAGAAAATGATGTCAAACGTTTGTATTTGGTTTGTGCTGTTTTGTGTTGTGACAGTTTCATTTGTGTGAGTTTATTTCTAAAATTCTTCATTATTATTTTTGCAGAAAATATATAATGTCATTTCTGCTCGGCAGAAGCAGCGACTTTAGCAAAACTCTGCAAAACTAGTGAAGAGAAACGACCTGAGGCTGAGGAAAAGTCTGTGTTATTCTATAAAATATGACTAAAAAGCAAATGACTAAAGACTGAAACAGACTTTTCCTCAGCCTCAGGTCGTTTCTCTTCTCTAGTTTTGTGGAGTTTGTCTCCGTCAGCTGAGCGGAAATGACGTCCTATAATTACCACAGAAATAATAATGAATAATTTTAGAAATAAACTTTTTGTCACAGCACAAAACAGCACAAACGGAATACAAATGTTTTCTATCATTTTCTTCCTGTTCTGAGCTCTATTTAACATTCTGAGGTTCTGCACAACGCCATCGGCCGAAAATAAAACTGCAAATATCTGAAGAACCAGAATCGCACAAACAAAACTTTTTGCAGCACAAACGACTGACACAGGTTTTGTGTAAGTTTGCGTTTGATGGGAGCCGACTTCACGCAGGTTCATCAAACCACAAGGAAACAAAGCACATTTACGGCTCTTGGAAACTGTCCCGGTGGATTCTGGGACCTTTTCTGTTTGTGTGTGGTTCGCCCGGTGGCTGCGATGGATTTTCCTTCAATCGCCTAATAAAGTTTTCAGATTTGGATTCTTTCTAAGATCTCAGAACTCTCTCAGACGTCTTATGATTACCTCAGGATCTTTTACGTTTACGTCTGATTTGGAAATGCGGATCTGAATTAGAGATTTGAGAAACATTTCACTTGTAGTTTAGAACGTATCAAACACTCTGATGCGATAACCTTTTCACTGTGGCACAGGGAGGGGTTTTTACTTTCCAAGAAGTCGGTGGCACTTCTTCCTTTAGTATTTTTGCAGCTTTATTTCCTGCTCGACAAGTGCCACAAACCAGGAATGACCCGATCACAATTTCCATTCATATAAGTGTTGTTTTGACTGGGTTGTTTTTGGGTTGACTTTGGGTCGACTCTGGTCTCCTGGAACTTTGGAAACACTCGCCACCATTGAGACTAACCACACTTAAGTACAACAGAGGCATTGGCTTTGACCGTCTTCAGAGTGAAAGAATTTTAGCATCGCAAAGTTGTTAGACGGGTTTGACAAACATGAAGCATGTGGGAAATGCCGTACCTGTGACACACCTCTGAACATATAAAAGAGAGAAGAGCTGCAGTCCAGAGCAGCAGTTTAAAGCGTGTGAGAACTCGTCATGGCGTTTCAACCTGAGGAAGACTTGACGTGTCCAGTTTGTCAGGACATCTTCAAAGCTCCGGTGGTGCTGACGTGCAGCCATAGCTTCTGTAAAGTGTGTCTGAGGAGGTGGTGGACAGAGAAACCCTCGCAGGAGTGTCCAGTTTGTATGAGAAGAGCTTCCAGGAGCGATCCTCCACTGAACCTGGCTCTGAGGAACCTGTGTGAGGCCTATCGACAGCAGCAGACGGAGAAGAAGGAGCAGGTATGTCCACTGCACTCAGAGACATTCAAGCTGTTCTGTGAGTCCGACCGGCGGCCTGTCTGTGTGGTGTGTCGAGACTCCAAAGATCACAGGCACCACCAGGTCAGACCCATCGACGAAGCCACAAAACGATGCAAAGAGGATCTGCAGAAGGCTCTGAACCTTCTGAAAGAACGACTGGAGCTTGTGGAACGATTCAAAGAAAACTGTGAATTATCTTTGGCTCACATTAAAACCCAGTCAGACCGCACAGCCAGTCAGATCGAAAAAGAGTTTTTAAGGCTGCACGACTTCCTTTCGCAACAACAGGAGTCACGGATGAAGGTCCTGAAGATGGAAGAGAAGCGAAAGACTCAGAGGATAAAGGACAAGATGGAGGCTGTGAGCAGAGAGATTGAAGCTCTGTCAGAAACCATCAAGGCCACAGAGGTGCAGCTCAGAGCCACAGACATCTCCTTCCTGCTGGAATATAAAGCCTCAGTGGAGCGAGTGCAGCGCTGCCCCCTGCAGGAGGAACTACAGCTGGGCCCAGGAGCTCTGATAGACGAGGCCAAACATCTGGGAAACCTGGTCTTCAACATCTGGAGCAGCATGAAGACACTGGTGGAGTACAGACCCTTTGTTCTGGATCCAAACACAGCTCATCGAGAGCTGGTCCTGTCTGATGATCTGAGCAGTGTTCAAGCCGGAGAGGAACGTGTGCTTCCCAAAAACCCTGAAAGAGTTTCTGATGAGCTGCCGTTCGTGTGCAGCTCAGAGGGGTTCAGCTCCGGCGCACATAGTTGGGAAGTCGAAGTTGACGGTGATGACTGGATGCTTGGCGTCATCACTGAATCAGTTTTTCCGTTTTTTCAGCTCCAGATGACAGACGCTCACGCTGACCTTCCTGTTGTCGGAGTTTATGTGATCACCTTTGCAAATGGTCAATATGAACTTTTCAGCTTAAAGAACAAAAAGGAAATTCTTGTGAAAGCGAAGTCCAGTCCTCGGAGAATAAAGGTCGATCTAGAATGTAACAAACGTAAAGTGACTTTTTATGACGCTGACACTAACACTCGTATCCACTCCTTCTCCAAAATTAACCAAGAAAAACTGTTTCCCGTCTTTGGCCCTGACGGTCAAATGTCCATCCTACCTCAGAAAATATGAGTATGGACAGGATTACATCACGTACATTTTATTCTGCCTGAGGGTTTGTCGCTCTGCATTGCTTTCTTTCTCTTGTTGTATCCATAATAATCATGTTGTGTCACTTAGTGACCAGTAGATGGGGCATTTTCACTGCAGCTTCTTTGTGTCTTTGGTCTTTCACGTCAAAAAGAGGCTGCACAGAACGTCTTCTCTCCTCTTTGTGCTGCTTAGGGCTGCAACTAACAATTATTTTCATAATCGATTAATCTGGCGATTATTTTTTCAACTAATCGATTATTAATCGGATAAAAAGAAGGAAACAAAACATTACATTTTTGGCATTTTTAATAAAACACTCACGACCTTTTAACAATATGCCATGGAGTCCTTCCCACAACTCAGAAAAAAGAATATATTACCAGTATAAAAATACTTCCGAGCGGAAGTCACGTAAGAATATCCTTCCGGCAGTTCATTACGGTCACGTAACAATAGCCATGGCCGGAAAAATAAGTACGGTGAATATCTGGCTTGACTTTTTAATGTTGTGAAATCGCCCGCCGGCGGGTGGGTGGCAAGTTGTTAACTGGACTAGCTAATACTGGCTTAGAAACACATTGTTCCAATGCAATCGCGGCTAATATGTGCTAACTAGCTAACACCAAGCAACTTCGGTTTAACTTGTATAGTGTCAAACAATACGTTGTGATTAAAATGTTCCTATTAACTTAGTAATGCAACCAACTACTTTTCATGTCAAAAAAGGTCGCCAATATGTTTGTGAAACCTCACCAGAGTCCGACTGATTTTAAAGGGGAGAGAACGATGTGCTCTGGTGGCTTTCATGTATCGGTTTAAAAAAGACGTTGCCCCTCGGTTTAATTTCTGGAGAATGGTTCTCAGCGTAGGTATAAAAGCACCATCTACAGTTTATGATAGATTTCAAAGCCAACACATCTCCGGCCAAGTTAAAAACAAATAGTTTCTAGATGAATCCGTAATATCTTAACATGAACTTACCGTGAATCTCCTTCACCCATGGCTCCAACATGCTTCCTCTTCAGATGCTCACGCAGTGATGTTGTGCTGCCAGATCAGCTGTGCACATTTTGCACCTAACACTTTTGAGGACTTGGGTCGTCTGTTTGTCTGTGCTAACATTTTCAGCAGGAGAGTCCACACTACTGCCTGCGTTCACCTCCGCCATGCTGCTCGTGGCCAGAGAGATTAAAGCTGCACTTTTAATCTGGATTGGTGCCTTTTAATGAACTTATAACAGTTTTTAGTTGTTTTTTTATTAACTGTTAGTATTTTAACCACGTATTAAACATCATTTGTGGACATATTTATCTTGCGGTTTTAACATTTTATTGTCATGCATCCACTTCAGTTTTTATTTTTTTGTTTTTGAATCCACTGTTCAGCCCTTGGATTTAACCTGCGGTCTTAGTTCTTGGGTTCTAAGCCCCTCAACCAAGGTTCCCCTTTTGTACAGTCTGACATCTCCAGGGTGCAGAAAAAACACGACTGGATAAATTTATTGAAAAACATAATATTTTAAATAGAGGTCAGTGTGGTTTTAGGACAAAGCACTCAACTTCTATGGCAATTATGGAATTATCAGAGAAAATATCAACAGCAACAGACAACAAAAAATTCTTTTTAAGTATTTTCATTGATTTAAAAAAAAAGCTTTCGACGTTATTGATCACTCAAGATTACTTCAAAAATGACATCGGTGTGGAATTAGAGGTGTAGCACACAAATGGGTAAAAAGCTTCCTAGAAAACAGAAAACAATATGTTCAGATAAACAACACAAAGTCAGCACAGTGTAACACTGAATATGGAGCACCACAAGGGTCAGTTCTTGGACCTAAACTGTTTATTTTGTATATTAATGACCTGATAAATGTTTCATTAGTTGGTAAAATTATATTCGCTGATGATACGACTTTGTTTTATACAGGATCAAACATAAAAGATGAAATACAGGCAGTAAATCATGAGCTGGAAAAAGTAAAACATTGGTTTGATATAAATAGATTGTCACTAAATCTTAAGAAGACAAATGTCATAATGTTTAATGCTCGGATAAAAAATGATGTAACATTAAAAACAGATGAGTGGGAAATTCAAAGGGAAAATGAAACCAAATTTTTAGGAGTCATGACTGACGAAGAACTTACCTGGAAATCACATAAATTATACAAAAGGAAAAATCACAAAAGTCACTGGTGTTTTACACAAAGTTAAATTTTCATGAAATAGTTCTGCATTAATAACACTGTACAACTCAGTGATTGTGCCGTACTTAACTCACTGTGTAGAAATCTGGGGATCAACGTGTAAATCTTATTTGTTAAATCAAGTGTATTAAATAATGATGAAAGTGTAAACTGAGACAGTGTCTGTGGCAAAGTGAAACATTAGATGAAAACATTTATGACTCATTTGAGTTAAATTAAGATGCTAAACCAGAAATCAATTGTGAAAAGTAAATATATATTTTTGTAAAAAGGGGCAGAAAATATAAGATGTGTTCTTCTCTCTGCTCCTTTTCATTCTGATATTGTGTCATGTAAAACAAAAAAAGCCTTTTCTTTTATAATGAATGAAATAAAATAAATTTAAAAAAAAAACCTCCAGCCTCTTCTTCTAACTCCTGGGCTCCTTCAGTTTATTTCAAAATAACAGAACGTGCAGATTTGTGAGCGAAAAGCAATGATATGAACCCAGAACTTAAGAAAATATCTCTAGACTTGTGGAAAAATGTGCAGAGCTCATTTATGATGGAGAAAAGGAAAGTGAAACTCTCCTCTCCAAGTGTGTGGTTCCCGTGTTCTCATTGGAATGTTTGTATCTGTCGTCCGGAGGGACTTGAACCACCAACGAACACTCACTCAGACACTCAGAGATACGGGATATGGAATAACCGAGCCACTAGTACTTTTAACTGAACAAGAAGTGGTCCTACAACTCAATTATTAACAGAAAGACAAATTACTAAAAGGTAAATGAGAAGGTCAAATGCAAAAAAAGGACAATGGCCAAACCAGCAATAGACAAACAAGAACGTGTTAGAGAATGACTCTTCTCATCTGTGGTGGTCTGGAGCCCTCTGCTGGAGAGTCCTTTAAACTCACTTTAAACTCACTTTAAACACACTTTAAACACACTTTAAACACACTTTAAACACACTTTAAACACACTTTAAACACACTTTAAACACACTTTAAACACACTTTAAACACACTTTAAACACACTTTAAACACACTTTAAACACACTTTAAACACACTTTAAACACACTTTAAACACACTTTAAACACACTTTAAACACACTTTAAACACACTTTAAACACACTTTAAACACACTTTAAACACACTTTAAACACACTTTAAACACACTTTAAACACACTTCAAACTCACTTCAAACTCACTTTAAACTCACTTTAAACTCACTTTAAACTCACTTTAAACTCACTGACTTTGCTGCACGGCTTAAATGTTTGGACACATCTTCCCTTTTAACTGTTTTCTTCATGTTTATGACTTTTTGCATTCTAGAAACACACGGAAGGCATCAAATATATGAAACAAGGTTCAGAAAATGTACACTACCAGTCAAAAGTTTGGACATTTTCATCAATAATAATTTCTTTATTGTAACGACTATTTACATCGTAGATCTCCATTGAAAGCATCAAAACTACGAACAGACACATGCAGGAAACAAAAAATGAACTTAAATTAACTCAACTTAAAAAACTAAAATAGACTTTGATCACAGTTTTGCACTTTGAGCATTTCTTGACCCTGAGATGGTCCAACTGTGAGGTCAAAACCATTTCAGGAGACTTTATTAAGAAACTCACTGAGAAAAGGCCACGGGTTTGCTGCATCGTCAACAAAGCGAAGGGTGGATACTTTGAAGGATTTGAATATAAAACCTAAAACAAAACATTAAGTTGAGTTACTTCACTATTTTTTTCATGGCTACACAATTCTTCATTCCATATATCTTGTTTTTTCATATAGTTGATGTCTTTTATGTGATTTTAAAGTGTAAAAAGTACACAACATAAAGAAAAATCTAGTAGTATGTGTTAAATTCCTCAGAGTATTCACCCTTTGCTTTGTCGCCAGCTCTGCAAACCCTCCACCTTCTCCTTCTCTTTGTTTCATGTATTTTTATTCAGGTGGGAACACTCATGCCTCACATACACACAAGAAGGTTGCGGGTTCGATGCCCAGGTCGCCCGGGCCTTTCTGTGTGGAGTTTGCATGTTCTCCCCGTGTCTGGATGAGTTTCCTCTGGGCTCAGATTTCCCCCATCAACCTAAAACCTGCAGCACCTGAACCAACATAAGGACCATGAGGTCCTCCTCCTGTGGCTCCTCAGAGGGGTTCATAGGGGCTCAGGTGCAGCAAACTGCCCCCACGACCCAGCTGGATTAAGCGGGAGAAGATGGATGGTATTTTTATTCATGTGTGAACAAATACACACAGCTCTGTAAAAACTACGAGGCCGCTGCCTGTGTTTCTCCTGAACTCAGCGTCTTGTTTGAGCCGTTTTATTCCAGCGTCTGTTGAATCCAACACAAACTCTCCTCATTCTGCTTCATGAGGCTCTGAGGAGGAGATCACCTGAACCAAACCTGATTTAAGGAGGAAAAACATTATTCCACCAAATATTGATTTCTGAACTCTTCCTCAGTTCAAACATCAGGATTGTGTTGTTTTAAAGATGATCTCGTTTTCTTCACATTTGAGTCTGAAAACATTTCATCTGTTTTGATATTTGGACCATTTGTCATTTTCTGCAAATAAATGCTCTAAATGACTATTTTTTATTTGGAATTTGTTGTCAGTTTATAGAATGAAACAGAAATGTTCATTTACTCAAACACACACCTATAAGAAGGAAAATAAATCACTCAAACCTTGAGGAAATATGAAGAAACACGAGCATCAGACAATATAATCATTTTATTTAAGCCAAGACAGCGGCGCAACAAAACAATTCAGAATATCACAGGACACACTTCAAGCAACAATTTTATAAGACTATTTTAAACATTTACAAACCATCAATAATAACAGAATAAATCTAGCTGCAAGCGGCGATGATCGGCCCTCACGTGAGCCTACGCTGCACCCCACAAACGGTGTCCTGCAAAACTCTGTGCCCTGAAAACTCTGTGCCCTACACATCAGGCCGTGCAAACACTGCGCCCAGCAAATGACATGCCCCACACCAACCCGAATAACCATAAACCCCAACCACACTTTTCATATGCTTTACAGTGTGTTATATTTAGGCAGAGATCACGTATTAGTGATTCAAATTTCCCAGGCCAACACATCCCCCATCAGAAAAATTGCACCTTTAAATGATTTTTGAGGAGTCTTTGCGCCCCTAGTGGGCCACAGTGAAAAATTCACAGTGATTCTGGAGAAACTGGCCTGAGTGGACAAACTCAACAGTGTCGATGGAAACAGCCTCTACCACTTCCACGTGAACATTGAGTTCTCTCAGAAAGAGAAAGGACAGAAGTAAAACCATGGAGAAGCAGCAGAGTGAACACTCAACTCACTCTGTGCAGAACAAAGACGTGCGGCATCGACAGATCCAGACCTGGTCTCGTGTGGACATCTTGATCCCTGTGAGCAGAAGTCATTCAGCTCAAGTCAGGAAATAGTGTGCAGAGATTTACAGGGAAGTACACAGATACTGGACAAACTCCGTCCATAATCACCTCCAAAACGAACAGAAGAACAGATTTCATCAGGTCACCTGACCAAATGTAGGTCAGTGAGTACAATAATTAAATCACCCTCCAGATGAGCCACAGACGCAACAGAGCGTAACTCCAAAGTTTGATATTCCAGTTGGTTCTTCTCCACAAAGTCTTTGAGATATGACCCTCCTGAAGAGAACTATGAGCAGCATCTACAGCCCAAAAGAACCTGGTGACTCTACACAAGTGGATTACAAATGACTATTGGAGTCAAAGCCAAACACCAAATCTGTGTCCAGTAAATTTAGAATATAAAACACATCCAAGTGTCTCTGGACAAATGCCGTAAGTTTCAACTGTTAGAAATCTAGTGGAGCAATTTCAAGATTCTTCAAGACAAGCTGAACAGAAAGAGTTGTAGAAACCATCCCAGACATTCCACCACAGAAGGAACAGACTCCACTGACTGCAGCAGATGATCCGTTTCTTCCATATTACAGGTCTCTGAGCTTTCATGTTTCTGACAGTAAACCCAAGCCCACAGTGAGTCCAGAGCGGCCAGCAGCCTGATGGAGCTCACTGAAGCCTGTGGGGTCCGGCAGCCTGATGGAGCTCACTGAAGCCCGTGGGGTCCAGCAGCCTGATGGACCTCACTGAAGCCCGTGGGGTCCAGCAGCCTGATGGAGCTCACTGAAGCCCGTGGGGTCCAGCAGCCTGATGGACCTCACTGAAGCCCGTGGGGTCCAGCAGCCTGATGGAGCTCACTGAAGCCCGTGGGGTCCAGCAGCCTGATGGAGCTCACTGAAGCCCGTGGGGTCCAGCAGCCTGATGGAGCTCACTGAAGCCCGTGGGGTCCGGCAGCCTGATGGAGCTCACTGAAGCCCGTGGGGTCCGGCAGCCTGATGGAGCTCACTGAAGCCCGTGGAGCTCCTAAAGAAGAGAGGCAGGGACAGAGCAAACAAAAGGGAACAAAAGAGGACTGAATACAACAGTGATAATAGTAAATGGTTCAGTCGTGGCCTTGACTAGATTTTAAGTCAGGAATCTAAACTCGTCTCTCCACCACCTTCCAAGCAGCTCGCCCAGGACTTTCTCACTTATACATATTGTGCTGAATAACACATTTTAATGCCTTTGGCCATTATAAATATACAATTTTGATATGAGTCTTTGCGCACTAATAACTGGATAATGGTTTAAATTAAGGCCGTCAAACGATTAATTTAAAATCGTGATTAACTATGAAATTTCTGATATATTGTGAGTTTAAAAAATTAATCGTTTGACGGCCCTAATTTAAACCATTATCAGGACAAAGTCGTGTATCAAAATTATACATTTATAATCACATTGCATGTTTAAAATTGTGTTATTTTGCATTTTCAGTTTTAAAGCCATAATGTAAAGCAATGACCAGTTTCTTACTTGAGAATCAAATAAACACAAAAGAATTTCCTTTTTGACCTTTCGTTTATTTTCTTTCAGAAAAGTGCAGAGTCAGAACTTTGAGTCAGATTACACTCTTATGCTTCTTAAATAAAATAGCAACATTACAAAAACACTTCTTAGCTTGAAATAAGAGCAGTGAACTTAGTAATATGTAACATTGTATGAACAGAGTGAGAAAAGTCTTTCACACGGCACCGCTGCTGCAGGTGTAGCCAGATATTTGTTTGCCAGAGGTGCCGAGCTCGGGTCGGCTGCTGCGTGTTCAGTCCTCACCTCTGCACCGAGCCACAGTCATGTCCGATTCTGGGTTCACTTCATCTGAATCAGCCAACAGGAGGTTTATTTTATTTTGAGGTGGATCTGGGTCCATTTCCCTGTGAGAAGCAAACAGCCTGAAGCTTCCAGACTTCCTCTTTCAGATCTCAGGAGGCTTTTCAGGTCCTTAAATCTGGGGTGAAGAGCTGTTGCCATTTTCGACCACTGGACATTGGTGCTTTCCTTCCGCTGTGACAGGTCAGACGTGAAGGCTGCTTTAAACCGGAGCACATGGTCTGGGCCGTCGTCTCCATCACCAGGAACAAACGGCGCAGTGCAGGAGATGCACTGTTCACCACCCGAAAGCTCAGCCACACACCTGCCATGAAAAACCAAAGAGTGCCATTAATAACAGATATATAAATATAATAAGAGTAATATAATTATATAAAGAGTAAAATCATTATGTCCTGTACATAAAAGTGCCAAAGAAATAAAATGTAAATACTGCATGATGAAAAAGAGGCCTGCACACGATTAAGCTCCAGAGAAACTATTGTGTAGGTTTTCCTCCTTTGCATAATTCATAACCACTACAACTGTTAAAACTACAACTAAATTATTCATTTTTGCAATAAATTACCAGCAATCAAAGAGAAAATAATAAATCACGTTTATTAAATAAATAAATTCTAAATATGTTATTGTTAAAGTAGCCCGACCTGCAGGTTCAACAAGTGCTTCAAGCTTTTCCATCTTCTCCAGTTCAGCGGCTTCTTCGGCCCTGAAGCATCGTCGTTTCTGAGGAGACGGAGACTGAGAGCGGAGTTTCACCATCTCCACTAAACTAAAGAAAAAAATTAGTTAACTCTCAAACCACCACTGCATGACATCAGCAGGTGAACAGAGCACTGAGCTTTAGAGACGTACACAGGTGAATAATAAAGGGTTTCTCATGTGTGGATCAGGATAAAGGCGGTGGTTTTATGCCAAAGCAACCCTCTCCATTTGTCCAGGCTGGGGACTGGCACAGAGGGGCACAGCGCCCTCTGTGGCTGGATTAACCCACCGCCCGTGTTTTTGTAACATTAGTGTGTTAGTAAGTGCAGATACTCACCACAAACAGCCTCTGGGACCTGTGGAGACTCGTTTAACAGTTTAGGTAAAACACTGAGATTTCAGAAGAGTTAAAATCAACAACAAACAAACAAACAAAATGGCAGCAATGACCCACAACATTAGTAAGACACTTAACCTTGTGTTAAATTACAGTGTTCAAAAAGAAACGTCAATTAACAATGCAAACCTGAGGAAGAGTTTGAGATTAGAATAACCAGTATCTCAGTTCAGAGCCATCGCACTCTAAACCAGTCCAAATCTGGCACATTTATACCAGTTCAAACCAAACTAAACACAAAACACATTAAAAACCCAAGATTGTCAAGTTCAGACCTGGTTTTCACACTAAATGAACAGAAAAATCAGTTAAACCTGTGGAAGTGTTAAGACCAGAGCAATGACACTCAAACCAGTCCAAACCGGGCACATTTAGACCAAACCAAATACAAAACACATGTATTAAAAACCCAAGATTGTCAAGTTCAAACCTGGTTTTGACGCTAAATGAACAAAAATCAGTTAAACCTGTGGAAGTGTTAGTTTAGAATAACCAGTCTCTCAGTCCAGTGTAAGGCTCAGGACCAGAGTTATTACACTCAAACCAGTCCCAAATCTGGCCCAAAGTTAGACCACCTCAGACCAGACCAAATACAAAACACATTAAAAACACCAAGACTGTCAGTTCAGACCTGGTTTTCACACTAAATTAACAAACAAAAATCTGTTAAACCTGTGGAAGTGTTAAGACCAGAACAATAACACACAAACCAGTTTCAACAACCCAAGACTGTGAGTTCAGTCCTGGTTTTGATGCTAAATGAACAGAAAAATCAGTTAAACCTGTGGAAGTGTTAGTTTAGAATAACCAGTTTCAGTCTAGTGTAAAGGTTAAGACCAGAGTTATTACACTCAAACCAGTCCAAATCTGGCCCAAAGTTAGACCAGTTCAGACAAAATCAAATACAAACCCATCAAATTCAGTAAGTCGAGGTCAGGGTCTTGGCCTGGAACTTTTACTGCAAAGTAAAAAAAACAAACAGTTAAACCTGTGGAAATGTTAGTTTGTAATCAGGGGTTTTACAGTCTCAGACTCATGAGACCATCACACATCAGTGCTTAAACCTGTTTCACATTTAGATCAGACCAAGGAGACCAGGCAGTCTCCAAAACTGTGCCAATATTTAGAGTCTGGCACACACCAGTTTAGGTCCAAAACCAAAACCTTACAGTAACACGAATCCTCGGCATATTCAGACCTTGTTTTGAGATGACGCAAGGTTCACAGAGAACCTCAAATACCTACAGAGTTTAAGTCTGCAAGGACAGACCTCAAATACCTACAGAGTTTAAGTCTGCACGGACAGACCTCAAATACCTACAGAGTTTAAGTCTGCAGGGACAGACCTCAAATACCTACAGAGTTTAAGTCTGCAGGGACAGACCTCAAATACCTACAGAGTTTAAGTCTGCACGGACAGACCTCAAATACCTACAGAGTTTAAGTCTGCACGGACAGACCTCAAATACCTACAGAGTTTAAGTCTGCAGGGACAGACCTCAAATACCTACAGAGTTTAAGTCTGCACGGACAGACCTCAAATACCTACAGAGTTTAAGTCTGCACGGACAGACCTCAAATACCTACAGACCTCAAATACCTACAGAGTTTAAGTCTGCACGGACAGACCTCAAATACCTACAGAGTTTAAGTCTGCACGGACAGACCTCAAATACCTACAGAGTTTAAGTCTGCAGGGACAGACCAATAAAACCTGTGAAACCAGCAGCAGGAAGAAGGTTTGAACCATTACACTCAGCCGGTGTGTGGCCCAAAAGTCAAGGTGATAAATGGCTTAAATACAAAGAGTGAATTCCCCTCACAAGGGAAAGTAAACATCAGCTTGATTTAAAATGTTCAGGTTTGAACATTTCTCCATCTTGTGTGATTCTCTCAGCCTCCAGCCTTTGTCTTTCCTTCCTTTGGGATCCCAGGATCAACATTCAAACTCTTTGTGCCAGGTAAGACTCCTTTCCTCCAGATCAGTCCCAGGACATGTTTTGTTTGTAGGTTGTCCAGTGAAATCCATTTTTCAAAAATGTAATTGTTTAGTCACTGTTCAGCTTTTGCACTTTTATAGATGCTCCTCAGGGCTCCATTTTCTTTAACTTTGAGGTATTTGGGCATGAAAGGTGTTTTCTTTCTTTGGGTGAATCAAGTGTGTATCCATTTTAAATGATATATTCTCTTTATTCATTCCATATTTTTGAGTATTTCTTCTGATAAAAAAAAAAAGATTCTTGATTAGTTCAGTAGTTACTTCATCTCTTGAAGTTTTCTCCTGGGACCTTTTTTGCCTTTTTGACTTCAAATAGAGGTGAACGTTCATTTCTCAGTCGTCCACACTCTGTACTAGGCCAAATATCCCAGAGCTACCTGTAAAAGGGTGGATTAGCATGTTAAGGTTAGACACCTCCCACCACCACATAGTTTAGCCAGACAACACATGTTTTAGCCTTAGCTGTATTCAAATAAACTAAAATCTGTTATAGTTGCAAGACATTAAGTAGACTTTGCTTTACAATGGACAATAAATGCTTAAATCAACATGGCAATAATAAAACTGCTCCCTGTAAAAAAGGTTAGACGCCATCCTAAAACCAGGAAATGTTAGTAACATAATGGCAGACATGTTTTAACTTTAGCTGTATTTGAATAAACTAGACGTGAATTTAAGTAGATTTAGTTTGTTATGGACAATAAATGCTTAAAACTGCTCCCTGTTTAAAAAAAAAAAAAAAAAAAAGTTAGACACCATCCTAAAATGAGAAAATGTACAGGTTAGTCAGTACCATAATGGCAGACATGTTTTAACTTTAGCTGTATTAAAATAAACTAGACATGAATTTAAGTAGATTTAGCTTAAAATCAGTGATAATAAAACGGCTCCCTGTAAAAAAGGTTAGACACCACCACCACCACCACCACCACCACATGTAAATTATGTCACAGTAGCATTTAGCTTAGCAGTACAACTAAAGCTAGCATAGTTTATCTTAGCAATGTTAAAATTTAAGGGCTAGTCAGTAACATGACATGTTTTAGTCTTAGCCGTGTTTAAATAATAAACTAATAATTAACAGATCCTCCGCTGCAGTTGCCACAGATGATCTTTATGCCTCACAGTTGCAAGACATGAGGTAGATTTAGATTTGGCTAATTTAAACGCAGCTAAAACTAAAACACGATAAACTAGAAATGAACTGAAGGAGATTTAGCTTTAGACCAGCTTTAGTTATGTACAATAAATGCTTAAAACATGACAAAAAAATTGTTGCCTGTAAAAAAAAAAAAAAAAAGAAGAAAAAAGGTTAGACGCCATCCTAAAACCAGAAAATGTACAGGTTAGTCAGCAGCAGGCATCATGCTTTAGCTTTGCATTATAAACAAGTAGCCTAAATGTTTAGCAGTTTGAAATGAACATGACAATAAATCTGATCCCTGCAAAAAAAAAAAAAAAAAAAAGTTAGATACCATCTTAAAACCTGAAAATGGACAGGGTGGTCAGTACCATAATGGCAGACATGTTTAACTTTAGCTGCATTAAAATAAACTAGATTTAGCTTTATGTTATGGACAAAAAAGGCTTAAAATCAATGATAAAAACAGCTCCCTGTAAAAAAAGGTTAGACGCCATCCTAAAACCAGAAAATGTGTTAGTCAGTAAACTAGACATGAATTTAAGTAGATTCAGCATTAGCTTATAACAATAAATGCTTAAAATCAACATGGTGATAGTAAAACTGCTTCCTGTAAAAAAAGGTTAGACGCCAGCCTAAAAAAACATTTGTTAGTAATATAACTGCAGACATGTTTTAACTTTAGCTGTGTTTGAATAAACTAGACATGAATTTAAGCAGATGTAGTTTTAGCTTGTGGACAATAAATGCTTAAAACATTACAAAAAACTGCTGCCTGTAAAAAAAGAAAAAGGTTAGACTCCATCCAAAACCTGAAAACTAAATGTTAGTAATTAATTGTCCCAGTAGCGATTAGCAGTGCACTACTAGTTAGCACAGTTTAGCACAGCAAGGTTAAAAGTTCGATGGCCCATAGAACTATAATAAAATCTGGATGAATCCAAAATGGCGCCATATTGTTTTAAATGGGCTGTGCTCATTGGCGCATGACCCCAAAAAAGTTTTACTTCCGCAGCCCAACGTGTGACGTCAGAAACGTAGTTCTGACCAGAGAGGAGCTAGGCTAACCATTACAAAGCTGATTTTTAGGTGCTTTGACGATTTTTTTTTTTTTAAGTTCTTATTGTAAAAATACATTATAATCCCTACAAAATTCAACCTTTATGAAAGCTGTGGAAGCCCTGTCAGCCTAACACAAGCAGTGTGATTTAGCAAAAAATGCCTTGTGCTTCTATGGGAAATTGCGGGCATAGAACTACGTGGCTGCGGGCATAGAACTACGTGGCTGCGGGCATAGAACTACGTGGCTGCGGGCATAGAACTACGTGGCTGCGGGCTGTATGCTCAATGTACAGAGTTGGGGGAAGGGGGTCAAATGCAAAAAATTCCATCGTAAGAAATTCGTCAAGTATTAAGAAATTCATCAAATGCGCCTACCTCACCTGCTCCTGGAGCACTGGCAATGGTGAAAAATGACTCGCAAGAAATTCGTCAAGTGCGCCTGCCTCACCTGCTCCTGGAGCACTGAAAATGGTGAAGAACGGATCAGAAGAAATTCGTCAAGTACTAAGAAATTCGTGAAGTGCGCCTGCCTCGCCTGCTCCTGGAGCACTGAAAATGGTGAAAATGACTCGCAAGAAATTGGTAAAGCCTGCCTACCTCACCCACAGAACTATAATGACCTCCCTGTTTACGGCTTTAATCATCAGCTAAAAATGGCAAAGGGTAGAATTCACTTTGTTAAGTGGACAAGAACAGAAGAAACAGCTTGGATGAGCAGTGAAACATCTACCAAAAACTCTGTATCCAGTTGACAAATTGAACTCTACCGGGCCTCGTTTTTCTGAGTATCGGGTTCTGGCCTGTTTCATTTCTCAGTGTTCACTTACCTTTTTCCAGAAAATTTCTCAGTGTTCACTTACCTTTTTCCAGAAAAATTTCACGACATGTTAAACCCCCATTTTCCCCTTATATTTAGACGCATCTACACTATGAAAACACAGCGTTTCCTCTCAACAAAAGCATTGCCACAAATGCCATATGAAAGTGCAGCTAAGCATTATTAAAACCACATTCCATTAGAAAACCAAGCAGAGCGAAAAACCACGGCAGCGCGAACATTATTCACCAACACTGCGACAAAAAACCAAACACTGCGATAATCGGTCGAGTTCACCAACGGGTGAAGTTGCGTGACCAGCCAAAACAGTCTAAAACATGTCACCAAATGGATTATTGTACCGCAAAGAAATTCAGTTCAGTTTATCCGGTTGGCAAAAGCCCAGTTGATATTTCCCCTTTGTTATGATCCCACCTGTATGAGGGACTTCAGAAACATCCGGTTCGACTGTAACAGGCTTTATAAAGTAGTAAAGTAGTAAAAGTGTGTACGGTTGGGTCTCGGCTGGTCAGGCAACAGGTAAAACCATATTGGTAAATCTTATCTGGTGTTGGCTTCTTCGCCTGGTTCAACATGCTGACGCGGTGATCTGGACGCGCTGCACCGTCTCCGTAGCCCCGCCGCTGCGCCGTCTCCCCGCCGCTGCGCCGTCTCCCCGCCGCTGCGCCGTCTCCCCGCCGCTGCGCCGTCTCCCCGCCGCTGCGCCGTCTCCGTAGTCCCGTAGCATGGCGCTGCACGTGCTGTGGCCAAATATGCGCCTTTTTGAGAGTTTGGCGTCCTGGAGCTGCACGTGCTGTGGCCAAATATGCGCCTTTTCCAGAGTTTCGCTGTTCTGGAGCTGCAGTGATAAACTTTCACATGTCCATGTTGCTGTGGCTAAATGCGCGTTAGAAGAGCGTAAAACCAAAGCGCTGCTGTCACATACAAATCCACGTATCCGCTGCTCCCGGTGGAGCTCCCGGTGGAGCTCTCCTCTTCTGCACAGATCCTGTGAGCACCGGGGCGCCTAATTATACACACCTGTGCTACTTAATCACACTCACCTGGCGCTAATCACCAGGCCACGTGTCCTAAAGCTATTGGTGGGTTTAGGGGCAGGAAGTGTTTTGTGCCCCTTCAAAACACAGCAACTCGTCCGGGATGAGCCCCCAAGCGGCTGGTTAGCTCAATGGGTTAGTCACTGCACTTTCCCATGGCGGTCCTGGGTTCGAATCCCCCCAAGGGCGTTAGGAGCAAAACCAGTGTGGATATAGATGTGGAGATATATATAAAAATGTATCTATGCCCACCACTAATATAGATATATTATAAATCCAGCCTAAGCTGTTGCTGGATTTCAAATGACATCATAACTTTCTATAGGCCATATATAGCTAAAAATATTATTAAAATGACCTTTTGTTATATTTTGCTGATTGTAATCCAGTCAGTTCTTGGGTGTATCACTAATAGAAACACACAGGTTCCACATTTGTGCATTTACCTTTTAGATATTTCAGGGCAAAGTACAGAAGTACAGAACCTCAAAGGACAGAGTTCCTTCTATTGTGGTGGAAAAATAAAGTGTTTTATTGCACTGCCAATGAGCAGTTTTAAAAAATCACACAACTAACCAATAAAGAGGGAGTAAAGGTGCTGAGTATTAACAGGCAAAGTATTAACATCACCATGGAGAAAAGCAGGTGCAGACCCTCCAGAAAACTGCACACCAGAATTACTACCACTAATTACTGACTCCCACTAATATTCATTTACAGCCATGTGAAAAGTCCTGACAGGTTTATTTTTAGTTCTACACTGAGAAGAGACAATAAATTAAGACCACATTTGTAAATATTGTGCCTTTTATTACCAAAAATATGAAAGTAGAACTGGACAAAAACACACTTAAATAAAGATGGAGGAACACAAACTCTGGCTTTGACTCTGAGTTTGGGCAGAGGAGCGGCTCATTGTGTCGGGCACTGGACTCCTGACTGTGGGGCGTCTTCGTCCTCCTCCTAAACTCTCCCTGGTGCTTCCTCTGCTGGGCCTGGACCTCCACCTCCACCAGGTCCACCTCCTCCATGTGACCGTCAGCATCAGGTCCTCTCTGGGAGGCAGTCGTCTCTCCAGCTGGTACATGAGGTGTTCAGGGAGCCCGTCTTTTTCTGGGAATTCAGTCTGTAAACAAAAGCAAATTTAAGAACACTGCCCCTCAGATGACAATAGGACATGTGATGGGTTTAAAGCGCTGTCTGTTATTGAGAAGCTGGAGACACAATTACTGTCAGTAATGTACCAGGTGTTTTAGTTTGAGAAGATTACCGTATTTTCCAGACTATAGAGGCACCTGCATATAAGCCGCATCCACTTTATTTATTTATTTTTTATTTAAAAAGTCATACAAGCTGCAACCGGGCTATAAGCCGCTGATATCCATGTTGAAAAATGAGATATTTACTGCATATACAGAACTATTTTGTACTGTAAATGTACATTTATGTACCTGAACAGATTCTTTCTGAACAGTGCCTTTTAACACTGAGCAACTGTGCTGATTAAAACAGGTCAAAAAACAGAAAAGAACCGGTAATTGACCTTCATTTCTCCTGTGCAGTGAAACCACAAGTCACTTTAATCATCTCCGCTGACGCTGAGCTCACAGCAGCAGGTGGAGGTCTGTGGGACACAATTCAGTCCCACTGCCGCAGTCTTCAGTCCTGCTCCCACCCGCGTCGTGGGTGAACTTTCAGAATATGTCCTGCGCTGCACTGTTTTGTGTTGGTCCTGTGGGTCCCGCGGGTGCAGGGCTCTACAGCGGTTTCCTTCCCAGAGTAAGATCGACGCCTTCAGCTTAAAACGTGCATCACACAAACTCCTTCAAGTGCTTTTCATGATGAAGGGGCGAGGATTTGAACATAATGACCAGTTAGTAATTTGTCGTGCTGTTCTATAATTTATCCCATTATTTTTGACTCAAATCTAAACAGTCAGAAGCACTTCTAGAGACTGTTATCGCTTGTATCAGATTATTAACAAGTTTAACATTTTTAAGCAGTGTTCTAATGCTGTTACCGCCTCAGAAACAGACCTGGAGCTGTGTTTTGTTTCAGTGATCCTCTAATATTAGTCTGTCTGCACTGCTACAACTCAAAATGCTCTGTTCCATCTTGTGATGTCATGCAGTGCTACTGTTCATGTTAACAGCTCCATTTACCTTTAGTTCAGTAGAGACTGGCAATATCAGGGCTGAAATTATCCATATGATTCTAGTTATAATAGAGATTAAGTCATTTATCCTCCATGTAAATCTCTGAGTTGAACATTGACTGTATTTACACCAGGATCTTCTCTTAACACACCACTGGCACCACTGTCTAAACTGTGGCATATTTCTGTCTAACTGGTGCCTGCTGGTCTTCATAGTCTGACCCACTCGCTTTATAAACCCCCTCGTTTGGACGCAGAGTCAAAGGGGCTCGAACACTCAAAGATCAGACTACGTTCACTTTTGATCTCAGACTATGTGGACTTTTCCAGACCCCGGGGCCCGTACTGATGGTAAATAAACTTTTCCTGCTTAGGACGTCCAGTCGGTCTTCAGCCTTTTACTTCCACCCTTTCTTGGACAAGCTGAAAACTTATACAACACTAGTGAAGTTGGATGGAGTTTAAAAACACAGTGGAGCAATGCCTGTATTACCACATGACATCACAAGGTGGAACAGTGTTTTCAGTTTGAGAGAAGAACTCCGGCCAAACATGCAGGTTTGTGATGAGGAAACAACATTATAACATAGATCAGAGAATAGCATAATATGGGCCTTTTAATTGTTAATCTATTTGAATATGAACAGATACAACAAAAACAGACAATAAAATGTAGCCAATATAGCCGCAAGCAGCAATGATCGGCCCTCGTGTGCTCCTACCCTGCACCCAGGAAATGCCACGCCCAGCAAACGGCACACCCAACAAATGCAGCACTCAGCAAATGCAGCTAATACTCGGCCTAACCCTAAACATAACTCTAACCTTAAACCTAACCTTATGCATGTTAAAATAAATAAATAAATAAAAACATGGCAGAGTTCTGGTTTGGCCACCCAGGCCAACACATCCTCCACCAGAAAAATTACATGGTGCACTTTTAAATGTTTTTTAGGAGTCTTTGCGCCCCTGCTGGCAAATCATGAAAAATGCCCCATGTCAGTAATATATGTTTTTGCTTCTAGTCATTCATAGAATTGAATTCCCAAATTTGGCACAAATCCAATAATGTTGACTGTTGTTTAATGTCTATGTTAGGGGGCGCTATAGTGCACACTTTTCATCTGCTTTACAGTGTGTTATATTCAGACTGAGATCAAACATCAGTGATTCAAATTTCCCAGGCCGACACATCCGCCACCAGAAAATGTACATAGTGCACCTTTAAATGTTTTTGAGGAGTCTTTGCGCCTCCTCCTGGCCAACAGTGAAAAATTCCCCATGTCTGTAATGTATTTTTTTGTTCATAGTCATGTTTTATAGTGTATTGCAGCGGTCCCCAACCCCTGGGCCGGGGACCGGTACCGGTCCGTGGATCAATTGTTACAGGGCCACCGGCCGCCCACAAAATAATTAATTATTTCGTTGTATTTATTATCTGAACAATCTATTAATTTGAAAAATCTTTTCAAAGGAGGAGCGGAACCCGCACCCGCCCCAACACACGATAGACACCTCCTGCCGCTGGACCCATCCTCCCCGACGAAACCACAGCTCCACCGCGTGACCCGCAAACAGAGACGCCCTGACCACAGCCCGACAGGTGCGAACGCAGAACTCCAGGCAACCGCATCCGAGCACGGCCCAGAAGTCCCAGCGCGAGTGTCCCGGGAGCTGGGGCGACAAACACAGACTCACTGCAGATACTGGACGTCCCTCAGTCATGAACCACCTCAGGTCACAGCTCATTATTCACCCGTTATGTGACTGTTCTGTCCCCAGTTATCGTCTTAAACCCTGGTCCTGGACAAGTCACTGACCGCGTGTCGATACTGAACATTTATTCACTCGTTTGCTCACACTGTAATACACAACTCTGCACAGGCTTCTGCATATTGAAAATGTAGATCTGTATTGCTCAACAGTTCAGAGATGGGGACGAATACTGACGGGTATTTCACACACTGGTTATGTTGTTGGCGCAATGTTACGTGAGTTTATCATTGTTCAGTGGGTGAAAAATGGGTGAGTGCGTTAGGAGAAGAAGAATATTCTGATACGAGAACAATGTTCCGCTATTTTTTGGCCGACAAACTCTACGTTTTCGGAAACCTCTAGTGCAGCTACGTCATGGCGAGGGTCCCTGGTCACTACAGGCGAGTCACGTCACGTCATTTTAGTTCCCGCCCCCTATGAGCATCACTGTGATACTAATAGGCCCTTCAACAGCCTCTGGCACTCGGGCCTAATAATAAATATACAACTACTATTATTAATAACAGTATAAAAATAGTAGTAACATGATGGATGGTTGGCTTAGACTGTTCCAAAAAAGTCAATAAATGGTCTCCACTTTCTAAAAAATGTGTTTGCGTTGCCTTTCTTAGAGGACCTAATCTTCTCTACTCAGAAAAGACATCCACTGAGCGCAGGAAGGGACATTTGTTCATTTCTAGGGTAAGAGGAGACGGTGTTTTGCAAGTAAACGCCAAAATCTGTCATTGAAAAGTTGAATAGTGAGGAAAGTCTTCTGGGAGACTGAAGAAAGTCACATACAAAGAAATACGAATCATTATTTCACAGTTTTTTGTTTCCTACATTCATTCAGTGAGAATCGATGGGTGTAAATAGTCATGAAAGTAGAAGAGTCCAAACTTTAGACTGGAATGTGAAAGAAACAAGAGAACTTCCTGATCACTGCATGTGGTGAAAACAGGATAGACTTGTTTGGGAAGCGTCAAACAGAAAGTATGAGCTGCAGGTATGTTTAACAAGTATTCTGAACATCCTCGTAGTGTAGAAGAAGTGAAAGGGTTTGTGAGAAATGCCACTTGTCACTTGTTCATGCGATTCACTTTGTGATAGAATAAAACATGGACGAGTCGAGGAGAAACGTCGTGGAGCGAAAAGGCAACAGGCAAAGCTCAAAGAATCAGAGTGCATTTTACCTCCATGAAGCCCCATCAGACACAAACCTGCACAAAAACTGTGTCCATCGTTTGTGCTGCAGAAAGTTTCATTTGTGCTTCTTTAGTTTTGGAGAAATTAACAATTCTTTTACAGGTCAAATTGGGGTCAGTCCCACAGGAAGCTTCAAAATGCTCAAAAACACCGAAAATTGAGTCAATCATTTGTGCTGCAGAAAGTTCAGTTTGTGTGATTCTGGTTCTTCAGATATTCACAGTTTTATTTTGGTCGATGACGTCGTCCAGAACCTCAGAATGTGAAACAGCCTCAAAACAGGAAGAAAATGATGTCAAACGTTTGTATTTGGTTTGTGCTGTTTTGTGCTGTGACAGTTTCATTTGTGTGAGTTTATTTCTAAAATTCTTCATTATTATTTCTGTGGTAATTATAGGACGTCATTTCTGCTCAGCTGACGGAGACAAACTCCACAAAACTAGAGAAGAGAAACGACCTGAGGCTGTGGAAAAGTCTGTGTTATTCTATAAAATATGAATCAAAAGCAAATGACTAAAGACTGAAACAGACTTTTCCTCAGCCTCAGGTCGTTTCTCTTCTCTAGTTTTGTGGAGTTTGTCTCCGTCAGCTGAGCAGAAATGACGTCCTATAATTACCACAGAAATAATAATGAAGAATTTTAGAAATAAACTCACACAAATGAAACTGTCACAGCACAAACGTAATACAAATGTTTTCTATCATTTTCTTCCTGTTCTGAGCTCTATTTAACATTCTGAGGTTCTGCACAACGCCATCGGCCGAAAATAAAACTGCGAATATCTGAAGAACCAGAATCGCACAAACAAAACTTTTTGCAGCACAAATGACTGACACAGGTTTTGTGTAAGTTTGCGTTTGATGGGAGCCGACTTCACGCAGGTTCATCAAACCACAAGGAAACAAAGCACATTTACGGCTCTTGGAAACTGTCCCGGTGGATTCTGGGACCTTCTCTGTTTGTGTGTGGTTCGCCCGGTGGCTGCGATGGATTTTCCTTCAATGGCCTAATAAAGTTTTCAGATTTGGATTCTTTCTAAGATCTCAGAACTCTCTCAGACGTCTTATGATTACCTCAGGATCCTCTTTTCACTGTGGCGCAGGGAGGGGTTTTTACTTTCCCAGAAGTCGGTGGCACTTCTTCCTTTTGTATTTTTATAGCTTTTATAGCTTTATTTCCTGCTCGACAAGTGCCACAAACCAGGAATGGCCCGATCACAATTTCCATTCATATAAGTGTTGTTTTGACTGGGTTGTTTTTGGGTTGACTTTGGGTCGACTCTGGTCTCCTGGAACTTTGGAAACACTCGCCACCATTGAGACTAACCACACTTAAGGACAACAGAGGCATTGGCTTTGACCGTCTTCAGAGTGAAAGAATTTTAGCATCGCAAAGTTGTTAGACGGGTTTGACAAACATGAAGCACGCGGGAAATGCCGTACCTGTGACACACCTCTGAACATATAAAAGAGAGAAGAGCTGCAGTCCAGAGCAGCAGTTTAATGCGTGTGAGAACTCGTCATGGCGTTTCAACCTGAGGAAGACTTGACGTGTCCAGTTTGTCGGGACATCTTCAAAGCTCCGGTGGTGCTGACGTGCAGCCATAGCTTCTGTAAAGTGTGTCTGAGGAGGTGGTGGACAGAGAAACCCTCGCAGGAGTGTCCACTTTGTATGAGAAGAGCTTCCAGGAGCGATCCTCCACTGAACCTGGCTCTGAGGAACCTGTGTGAGGCCTATCGACAGCAGCAGACGGAGAAGAAGGAGCAGGTATGTCCACTGCACTCAGAGACATTCAAGCTGTTCTGTGAGTCCGACCGGAGGCCTGTCTGTGTGGTGTGTCGAGACTCTAAAGATCACAGGCACCACCAGGTCAGACCCATCGACGAAGCCACAAAACGATGCAAAAAGGATCTGCAGAAGGCTCTGAACCCTCTGAAAGAACGACTGGAGCTTGTGGAACGATTCAAAGAAAACTGTGAATTATCTTTGGCTCACATTAAAACCCAGTCAGACCACACAGCCAGTCTGATCGAAAAAGAGTTTTTAAGGCTGCACGACTTCCTTTCGCAACAACAGGAGTCACGGATGAAGGTCCTGAAGATGGAAGAGAAGCAAAAGACTCAGAGGATAAAGGACAAGATGGAGGCTGTGAGCAGAGAGATTGAAGCTCTGTCAGAAACCATCAAGGCCACAGAGGAGCAGCTCAGAGCCACAGACGTCTCCTTCCTGCTGGAATATAAAGCTTCAGTGGAGCGAGTGCAGCGCTGCCCCCTGCAGGAGGAGCCACAGCTGGGCCCAGGAGCTCTCATAGACCAGGCCAAACATCTGGGAAACCTGGTCTTCAACATCTGGAGCAGCATGAAGAAACTGGTGGAGTACAGACCCTTTGTTCTGGATCCAAACACAGCTAATCGAGAGCTGGTCCTGTCTGATGATCTGAGCAGTGTACAAGCCGGAGAGGAACGTGTGCTTCCCAAAAACCCTGAAAGAGTTTCTGTTGAGCTGCCGTTAGTGTACAGCTCAGAGGGGTTCAGCTCCGGCTCACATAGTTGGGAAGTCGAAGTTGACGGTGATAAGTGGTTTCTTGGCGTGATCACTGAATCAGTTTTTCCGTTTTTTCATCTTGAGATGACAGACGCTGACGCTGACCTTGCTGGTGTTGGAGTTTATGCGATCATCTTTACAAATGGTCAATATGAACTTTTCAGCTTCAAGAACAAAAAGGAAATTGTTGTGAAAGCGAAGTCCAGTCCTCGGAGAATAAAGGTCGATCTAGAATGTAACAAATGTAAAGTGACTTTTTATGACGCTGACACTAACACTCGTATCTACTCCTTCTCCAAAATAAACCAAGAAAAACTGTTTCCCGTTTTTGGCAGTCAAATATCCATCCTACCTCAGAAAATATGAGTATGGACAGGATTACATCACGTACATTTGATTCTGCCTGAGGGTTTGTCGCTCTGCATTGCTTTCTTTCTCTTGTTGTATCCATAATAATCATGTTGTGTCACTTAGTGACCAGTAGATGGGGCATTTTCACTGCAGCTTCTTTGTGTCTTTGGTCTTTCACGTCAAAAAGAGGCTGCACAGAACGTCTTCTCTCCTCTTTGTGCTGCTTAGGGCTGCAACTAACAATTATTTTCATAATCGATTAATCTGGCGATTATTTTTTCAACTAATCGATTATTAATCGGATAAAAAGAAGGAAACAAAACATTACATTTTTGGCATTTTTAATAAAACACTCATGACCTTTTAACAATATGCCATGGAGTCCTTCCCACAACTCAGAAAAAAGAATATATTACCAGTATAAAAATACTTCCGAGCGGAAGTCACGTAAGAATATCCTTCCGGCAGTTCATTACGGTCACGTAACAATAGCCATGGCCGGAAAAATAAGTACGGTGAATATCTGGCTTGACTTTTTAATGTTGTGAAATCGCCCGCCGGCGGGTGGGTGGCAAGTGGTTTTAACTGGACTAGCTAATACTGGCTTAGAAACACATTGTTCAAATGCAATCGCGGCTAATATGTGCTAACTAGCTAACACCAAGCAACTTCGGTTTAACTTGTATAGTGTCAAACAATACGTTGTGATTAAAATGTTCCTATTAACTTAGTAATGCAACCAACTACTTTTCATGTCAAAAAAGGTCGCCAATATGTTGGTGAAATCTCACCAGAGTCCGACTGATTTTAAAGGGGAGAGACCGATGTCCTCTGGTGGCTTTCATGTATCAGTTTAAAAAAGACGTTGCCCCTCGGTTTAATTTCTGGAGAATGGTTCTCAGCGTAGGTATAAAAGCACCATCTACAGTTTATGATAGATTTCAAAGCCAACACATCTCCGGCCAAGTTAAAAACAAATAGTTTCTAGATGAATCCGTAATATCTTAACATGAACTTACCGTGAATCCCCTTCACCCATGGCTCCAACATGCTTCCTCTTCAGATGCTCACGCAGTGATGTTGTGCTGCCAGATCAGCTGTGCACATTTTGCACCTAACACTTTTGAGGACTTGGGTCGTCTGTTTGTCTGTGCTAACATTTTCAGCAGGAGAGTCCACACTACTGCCTGCGTTCACCTCCGCCATGCTGCTCGTGGCCAGAGAGATTAAAGCTGCACTTTTAATCCGGATTGGTGCCTTTTAATGAATTTATAACAGTTTTTAGTTGTTTTTTTATTAACTGTTAGTATTTTAACCACGTATTAAACATCATTTGTGGACATATTTATCTTGCGGTTTTAACATTTTATTGTCATGCATCCACTTCAGTTTTTATTTTTTTGTTTTTGAATCCACTGTTCAGCCCTTGGATTTAACCTGCGGTCTTAGTTCTTGGGTTCTAAGCCCCTCAACCAAGGTTCCCCTTTTGTACAGTCTGACATCTCCAGGATGCAGAAAAAACACGACTGGATAAATTTATTGAAAAACATAATATTTTAAATAGAGGTCAGTGTGGTTTTAGGACAAAACATTCAACTTCTATGGCAATTATGGAATTATCAGAGAAAATATCAACAGCAATAGACAACAAAAAATTCTTTTTAAGTATTTCCATTGATTTAAAAAAAGCTTTCGACGTTATTGATCACTCAAGATTACTTCAAAAATGACATCGGTGTGGAATTAGAGGTGTAGCACACAAATGGGTAAAAAGCTTCCTAGAAAACAGAAAACAATATGTTCAGATAAACAACACAAAGTCAGCACAGTGTAACACTGAATATGGAGCACCACAAGGGTCAGTTCTTGGACCTAAACTGTTTATTTTGTATATTAATGACCTGATAAATGTTTCATTAGTTGGTAAAATTATATTCGCTGATGATACGACTTTGTTTTATACAGGATCAAACATAAAAGATGAAATACAGGCAGTAAATCATGAGCTGGAAAAACTAAAACATTGGTTTGATATAAATAGATTGTCACTAAATCTTAAGAAGACAAATGTCATAATGTTTAATGCTCGGATAAAAAATGATGTAACATTAAAAATAGATGAGTGGGAAATTCAAAGGGAAAATGAAACCAAATTTTTAGGAGTCATGACTGACGAAGAACTTACCTGGAAATCACATAAATTATACAAAAGGAAAAATCGCAAAAGTCACTGGTGTTTTACACAAAGTTAAATTTTCATGAAATAGTTCTGCATTAATAACACTGTACAACTCACTGATTGTGCCGTACTGAACTCACTGTGTAGAAATCTGGGGATCAACGTGTAAATCTTATTTACAATCTCTATTTGTTTTACAAAAAAGAGCCTTGAAAATCATCAGTAACAGTCACTTTAGAGCTCCTTCCAACCCATTATTTATCAAATATAAGGGACTGAAATTTAATGATTTGGTTGACTTTAGAATATTACAAATAATGTACAAAGCAAATGGAAATGTACCAATTAATATTCAAACAATGTTTGAAAAAAGAGTAATTACAGTCTGAAGGGAACAGAAGTATTTAAAAAACCTCGATTTAGAACCAAGGTTAAGGAACGGAGTATTGCAGTAAAAGGTGTAAACTTATGGAACAACATAAATGATGAGATAAAAGAATCAAAATCGCTGAATATATTTAAAAAACTGGTTAAATCAAGTGTATTAAATAATGATGAAAGTGTAAACTGAGACAGTGTCTGTGGCAAAGTGAAACATTAGATGAAAACATTTATGACTCATTTGAGTTAAATTAAGAGGCTAAACCAGAAATCAATTGTGAAAAGTAAATATATTTTTTGTAAAAAGGGGCAGAAAATATAAGATGTGTTCTTCTCTCGGCTCCTTTTCATTCTGATATTGTGTCATGTAAAACAAAAAAAGCCTTTTCTTTTATAATGAATGAAATAAAATAAATTAAAACAAAAAAAAACCTCCAGCCTCTTCTTATAACTCCTGGGCTCCTTCAGTTTATTTCAAAATAACAGAACGTGCAGATTTGTGAGCTAAAACCAATGACATGAACCCAGAACTTAAGAAAATATCTCTAGGCTTGTGGAAAAATGTGCAGAGCTCATTTATGATGGAGAAAAGGAAAGTGAAACTCTCCTCTCCAAGTGTGTGGTTCCCGTGTTCTCATTGGAATGTTTGTATCTGTCGTCCGGAGGGACTTGAACCACCAACCTTCGAATTCGACAAACACCACCTGAGCTTCATGTTTTATTTGAGTCTGTTCTGCCTAGAATGTTCCGTACTGTGGCTTTAGGAACAGTGAGTGACTTTTACGGGGAAATTGTTGCATTAAACAATTAAAACCAAAGACCAAAATGTCGCTTTGTGTCGCATGAAGTTTATCCAACAAAACACCCCCCCCCCCCTCCTGAGAACAGCCTGCCCCTCCTCCCTCTGCTGTTCCTCACTGTACCGCCCCTCCCCCCGATAACACTGCTGCTGTTACAGGAAAAGAAGGAAATCAAGCATGAGAAGTGCCTGGAGTAACATATATACGACTACCACCACTACTGCTGCTGCTGCTTCATAAAGCACCATGTGCTGCAACAGGGACTTTGGAAAGCTGCCAGTGTATTCTGATAATTTACTACGACTACTATTACTACGACTAATCTACTAGTACTTCTACTCCTAGGTTTGATGCACGTGACCCTGATGATGTGTGAAATCCAAATGGAGCAGGAAGTGCTCTGCGACAGCGAGAACGCAGAAGGTTTGAACGGACTGACACAGACCTGTTATAGCGAAAAGCTAAGTTTACATATCAGTTATGCCCTGTACAATATGAAGACAGAAGACTTTTCTTATAATTTGGAGGATTTTCCCGGCGTTGAGGCGATGGACATAATAAAGTCTCTGGTGCTGCAGACCTCGTGTTACACTGAGCCAAATGAAAGACTTTAAAAACCTGGAGGAGACGACTATTTAGAATTAAACTCAGCCGCTGCACCAGGAGAACCTGAAAGTAGGATCCTAAAATCAGCACCACATAAAGCTTTTTGTGCGACAAGTTCAGACGTATAACGCAGCAGTTTAGCGTCACTTCCGACGCTCTTCTCATAAAGAACTGTCCAAAAAACGTCTAAAACTCATAAATGACACAGTCCGGACCTGTTCCAAAGTCTCTGCAAACTCGAGCAGCGTCTGTTTCCGCGCCTCCTGTTTTTGGCCGGAGATTTTCAAACCACTTTTGTCGTCTTTTCTCTGTACGTTTTTTAAAACCAACTCCTTTGTGAGACACCACGTTTGTTACACAGAAAAAACCTTTGTGTTTCTCCCGATTCGAGCGTTTGCAGCGACCGCAGACGCACAGAGTTTAGGCGTTTTGGCGCAGAGTCAGTGGAGGGAAACGAGGTTCTGTGTCTGTCTTTACTTCCTGACCCCGTCCGAAACCAGCTGTACAGTCTAATACTCATCTGTGGGCGAGTGGTTCATGCGTGTCCTTCAGGCCTTGAAGGGGGAAAAGTGCTGCATAAAAATGTGACCATGACCATTTATTTTGGCGTTTATCACACTGGAAAAACACACAAAACCATCCGTCCTTACTCTGGGCGGGCCTTGCATCTCCACAAACCTGACTCTTACCTGCTCCTCCTCCTGCTTGTTCCCACGGAAGTACTTTTCCTTTGGCTATAATCTTCCACAGAACGGCATAAAAAAACATATATACACGTGGAGAATGTTCTGAATTGTGCTTTTCACTGTCTATTTCAGTGGAATAATAAAGCTGCACTCTGGATCTTTACGTTTAAATCCTAAATCATAGGCAGGTCGTTCCTCCAGCACTTCCACTGTGGTTTTCCGAACTCCGTCATTGACCCAGAGGGAAACATATGTGTGGGAATGTGTGTCCATGGCGACGGTAAACTCTGGTGTCACCGAGCCACAGATGCAGGTGAAACATTATCCGGCTCCAGGACACAGACGACGCACAAACCGACAGGAGCGAGATGGAGGCACACAAAGCTCCAGCTCCTGCCGCCGTCAACTATGTTCATCAGGACGAAATCTGGTAAAAATACGTCTGTTTTTTTTATTTCAAGGCTGGAAATGTAGTTGTAAATGAGGCCTTGTTTGGGGAAGCGTGAACAAAAGGTCAGAGTGTGACATGATGAGCCTTTGTGTTAGTTACAAGGATGAATTTCAGCTTAGTAACGTCCCAATGTCAATGTATTTTTTTAGTTTTTAGAGCAAAATTATGGAAAAAACGAGAAAAAAACAAATGATTTAATTGCAAACTAGTGATTGTTCCCTTATCAAACACGTACCTGGAGTCGATTTAGCTTCACTGACGCTTGTTTGGAGAATCTTGTGCTGTGAGTCTGTTGCTTTTTCCCAGCCAGACCCTTGTAAAGATTTGTTGTTGTGTCCTTGAGCAAGACTCTTGACTCCCCTCGATCTTCACCTCGGTACAATAATGAAATATAGAAGTGCTTATACAAACTATCTGAGCCTCGTTATTTATCCTAACAAGAGCCCTGCACCAGTTTGCAGCACAGGGAACGTCCAAGTCTGTGTCATGTGGTCATTTTAAATCCTCAAAGTGAAAAGTCAAAGTAAATATATTTAAGAGCAGATTTAAAGCTGAACTCGGGTCCGTCTGAAGCTAAAGTCGTTCCTAGAGGTGGTGGAATTCTGTCTGAAGCCAAAAAACGGCACAGATCAGTGTTTCCTCGGTGGAGATCTCACTGTGACAGTGAGTCTGTCAAGGCAACAAACTAGTGCAGTGATGGGGGCAAGTTCTGTACTAGTGTAGTGATGGGGGCAAGTTCTGAACTAGTGTAGTGATGGGGGCAAGTTCTGAACTAGTGTAGTGATGGGGGCAAGTTCTGAACTAGTGTAGTGATGGGGCAAGTTCTGAACTAGTGCAGTGATGGGGCAAGTTCTGAACTAGTGCAGTGATGGGGACAAGTTCTGAACTAGTGTAGTGATGGGGGCAAGTTCTGAACTAGTGTAGTGATGGGGGCAAGTTCTGAACTAGTGTAGTGATGGGGGCAAGTTCTGAACTAGTGTAGTGATGGGGGCAAGTTCTGAACTAGTGTAGTGATGGGGGCAAGTTCTGAACTAGTGTAGTGATGGGGGCAAGTTCTGAACTATTGCAGTGATGGGGGCAAGTTCTGAACTAGTGCAGTGTTGGGGGCAAGTTCTGAACTAGTGCAGTGATGGGGCAAGTTCTGAACTAGTGCAGTGATGGGGACAAGTTCTGAACTAGTGTAGTGATGGGGCAAGTTCTGAACTAGTGCAGTGATGGGGACAAGTTCTGAACTAGTGTAGTGATGGGGGCAAGTTCTGAACTAGTGTAGTGATGGGGGCAAGTTCTGAACTAATGCAGTGATGGGGGCAAGTTCTGAACTAGTGCAGTGATGGGGCAAGTTCTGAACTAGTGCAGTGTTGGGGGCAAGTTCTGAACTAGTGCAGTGATGGGGACAAGTTCTGAACTAGTGTAGTGATGGGGGCAAGTTCTGAACTAGTGTAGTGATGGGGGCAAGGATTCTGAACTAATGCAGTGATGGGGGCAAGTTCTGAACTAATGCCGTGATGGGGGCAAGTTCTGAACTAGTGCAGTGATGGGGCAAGTTCTGAACTAGTGCAGTGTTGGGGGCAAGTTCTGAACTAGTGCAGTGATGGGGACAAGTTCTGAACTAGTGTAGTGATGGGGGCAAGTTCTGAACTAGTGTAGTGATGGGGGCAAGTTCTGAACTAATGCAGTGATGGGGGCAAGTTCTGAACTAGTGCAGTGATGGGGCAAGTTCTGAACTAGTGCAGTGTTGGGGGCAAGTTCTGAACTAGTGCAGTGATGGGGCAAGTTCTGAACTAGTGCAGTGATGGGGACAAGTTCTGAACTAGTGTAGTGATGGGGCAAGTTCTGAACTAGTGCAGTGATGGGGACAAGTTCTGAACTAGTGTAGTGATGGGGCAAGTTCTGAACTAGTGCAGTGATGGGGCAAGTTCTGAACTAGTGCAGTGATGGGGACAAGTTCTGAACTAGTGTAGTGATGGGGGCAAGTTCTGAACTAGTGTAGTGATGGGGGCAAGTTCTGAACTAATGCAGTGATGGGGGCAAGTTCTGAACTAGTGCAGTGATGGGGCAAGTTCTGAACTAGTGCAGTGTTGGGGGCAAGTTCTGAACTAGTGCAGTGATGGGGACAAGTTCTGAACTAGTGTAGTGATGAGGCAAGTTCTGAACTAGTGTAGTGATGAGGGGCAAGTTCTGAACTAATGCAGTGATGGGGGCAAGTTCTGAACTAGTGCAGTGATGGGGCAAGTTCTGAACTAGTGCAGTGTTGGGGGCAAGTTCTGAACTAGTGCAGTGATGGGGCAAGTTCTGAACTAGTGCAGTGATGGGGACAAGTTCTGAACTAGTGTAGTGATGGGGCAAGTTCTGAACTAGTGCAGTGATGGGGACAAGTTCTGAACTAGTGGAGTGATGGGGGCAAGTTCTTAACTAGTGCGGGGATGGGGCAAGTTCTGAACTAGTGCAGTTTTGTTGACAAGTTCTGAACTAGTGTAGTGTTTTGGGCAAGTTCTGAACTAGTGTAGTGATGGGGGCAAGTTCTGAACTAATGCAGTGATGGGGGCAAGTTCTGAACTAGTGCAGTGATGGGGGCAAGTTCTGAACTAGTGCAGTGTTGGGGGCAAGTTCTGAACTAGTGCAGTGATGGGGCAAGTTCTGAACTAGTGCAGTGATGGGGACAAGTTCTGAACTAGTGTAGTGATGGGGCAAGTTCTGAACTAGTGCAGTGATGGGGACAAGTTCTGAACTAGTGTAGTGATGGGGGCAAGTTCTGAACTTGTAGTGATGGGGGGCAAGTTCTGAACTAATGCAGTGATGGGGCATGTTCTGAACTAGTGCTGTGTTGGGGCAAGTTCTGAACTAGTGCAGTGATGGGGCAAGTTCTGAACTAGTGCAGTGATGGGGACAAGTTCTGAACTAGGGTAGTGATGGGGCAGAAGTTCTGAACTAGTGCAGTGATGGGGGAAATATCTAAACTAGTGTAGTGATGGGGAACAAGTTCTGAACTAGTGTAGTGATGAGGGCAAGTTCTGAACTAGTGTAGTGATGGGGCAAGTTCTGAAGTACGGTAGTGATGGGGGCAAGTTCTGAACTAGTGTAGTGATGGGGCAAGTTCTGAACTAGTGTAGTGATGGGGCAAGTTCTGAACTAGTGCAGTGATGGGGACAAGTTCACAGACTAGTGTAGTGATGGGGCAAGTTCTGAACTAGTGCAGTGATGGGGCAAGTTCTGAACTAGTGCAGTGATGGGGACAAGTTCTGAACTAGTGTAGTGATGGGGGCAAGTTCTGAACTAGTGTAGTGATGGGGGCAAGTTCTGAACTAATGCAGTGATGGGGGCAAGTTCTGAACTAGTGCAGTGATGGGGCAAGTTCTGAACTAGTGCAGTGTTGGGGGCAAGTTCTGAACTAGTGCAGTGATGGGGGCAAGTTCTGAACTAGTGCAGTGATGGGGACAAGTTCTGAACTAGTGTAGTGATGGGGCAAGTTCTGAACTAGTGCAGTGATGGGGACAAGTTCTGAACTAGTGTAGTGATGGGGGCAAGTTCTGAACTAGTGTAGTGATGGGGGCAAGTTCTGAACTAATGCAGTGATGGGGGCAAGTTCTGAACTAGTGCAGTGTTGGGGGCAAGTTCTGAACTAGTGCAGTGATGGGGCAAGTTCTGAACTAGTGCAGTGATGGGGACAAGTTCTGAACTAGTGTAGTGATGGGGCAAGTTCTGAACTAGTGCAGTGATGGGGGCAAGTTCTGAACTAGTGTAGTGATGGGGCAAGTTCTGAACTAGTGTAGTGATGGGGGCAAGTTCTGAACTAGTGTAGTGATGGGGGCAAGTTCTGAACTAGTGTAGTGATGGGGGCAAGTTCTGAACTAGTGTAGTGATGGGGGCAAGTTCTGAACTGGTGAAGTGAGGGGGGGCAAGTTCTGAACTAGTGTAGTGATGGGGGCAAGTTCTGAACTGGTGTAGTGATGGGGGCAAGTTCTGAACTAGTGTAGTGATGGGGGCAAGTTCTGAACTAGTGTAGTGATGGGGGCAAGTTCTGAACTAGTGCAGTGATGGGGGCAAGTTCTGAACTAGTGCAGTGATGGGGGCAAGTTCTGAACTAGTGAAGTGATGTGTGCAAGTTCTGAAATAGTGAAGGGATGGGGGCAACGTCTGAACTAGTGCAGTGATGGGGGCAAGTTCTGAACTAGTGCAGTGATGGGGCAAGTTCTGAACTAGTGTAGTGATGGGGGCAAGTTCTGAACTAGTGTAGTGATGGGGGCAAGTTCTGAACTAGTGTAGTGATGGGGGCAAGTTCTGAACTAGTGCAGTGATGGGGGCAAGTTCTGAACTAGTGCAGTGATGGGGGCAAGTTCTGAACTAGTGTAGTGATGGGGGCAAGTTCTGAACTAGTGCAGTGATGGGGGCAAGTTCTGAACTAGTGCAGTGATGGGGGCAAGTTCTGAACTAGTGTAGTGATGGGGGCAAGTTCTGAACTAGTGTAGTGATGGGGGCAAGTTCTGAACTAGTGTAGTGATGGGGGCAAGTTCTGAACTAGTGTAGTGATGGGGGCAAGTTCTGAACTAGTGTAGTGATGGGGGCAAGTTCTGAACTAGTGTAGTGATGGGGGCAAGTTCTGAACTAGTGTAGTGATGGGGGCAGGATTCTGAACTAGTGTAGTGATGGGGGCAAGTTCTTAACTAGTGTAGTGATGGGGGGCAAGTTCTGAACTAGGTGCAGTGATGGGGGCAAGTTCTGAACTAGTGCAGTGATGGGGCAAGTTCTGAACTAGTGTAGTGATGGGGGGCAATTTCTGAACTAGTGCAGTGATGGGGGCAACTTCTGAACTAGTGCAGTGATGGGGGCAAGTTCTGAACTAGTGCAGTGATGGGGCAAGTTCTGAACTAGTGTAGTGATGGGGGCAAGTTCTGAACTAGTGTAGTGATGGGGGCAAGTTCTGAACTAGTGTAGTGATGGGGGCAAGTTCTGAACTAGTGCAGTGATGGGGGCAAGTTCTGAACTAGTGCAGTGATGGGGGCAAGTTCTGAACTAGTGTAGTGATGGGGGCAAGTTCTGAACTAGTGCAGTGATGGGGGCAAGTTCTGAACTAGTGCAGTGATGGGGGCAAGTTCTGAACTTCCACGTAAAACACCAATTTGCTTCAGACTGAAGAAGCTTAACTCCACTTTAACCCATCTGACAACAGCCACGAGTCTAACAAACCAAACGCTCTGCCTGGTTCACTCATTAGTGTCTGGAAACGTTAGAAAACAACTTTATCAGCACCTCACACTTCCCTCTGCTGATTTCCCACAGGACAAAGCCCAAAAGACTCGACTGTCGATGTTGTTTCTGATCCCGTTTATTTACGAGTGAATTATATTTTTTGAAAAACACCAAAAAAAAAAAACACATTCCCGAACTATTTTCTTTCAACACCTTTCAGTTTCTCTTCTTCTTTTTCGTCAGTAGTCGATCTTCACTTGTTGCTTCTGGAGTCGACAGTCGAGTCTTTTGGGCTTTGGCCTGTGCAGTGGGAAATCAGCAGAGGGAAGTGTGAGGTGTTTATAAAGTTGTTTTCTAACGTTTCCAGACACTAATGAGTGAACCAGGCAGAGCGTTTGGTTTGTTAGACTCGTGGCTGTTGTCAGATTACTTTACTGTACATTTTCTGACCTACTCGTGACCAGGTTTGTCGTTTAGATCAGAGGTCCCCAACCTTTTTTGCCCCATGGACCCGTTTAATGCCTTTAAGGTGCGACGGACAAATACGACAAAATAAAATGATTCCAACCAGACCAACAAAAATGTAATAAGAAACGTTTCCAAAGACGCCTGTTTTTTACTCGTTTTGTGGGTTTAATATATTAGTGTTAATGTGTCTCGTGGATGTAACGGTGAGAATTCGCTCATTTTTCAAAATAAAACAATGTTCAGACTCGGATAATAAATAAAACGGAAATAATGTAAGTGATTCATTCTTTCTGTGAGACCCACGGCTGATTTAGATTCACTGTAAAGTAATTCCTGGTGCTGAAAGAGCATCATAACAAATAATAATCAGATAAAGTGGCACTGGTGATGAAAATAAAGCTTTTCAGTGTTTTTAGGAAGGCCCATGTCCGACTGGAGAAAAACTCTGCTGACGTTTGGCCGAGAAAATGGGGTTTTCTGACCGAGGAGTACAGAGAGGTGAGGATTTACAGAACACGATCCGACTCTTTGGGAAATGAACTGTATTTATCGTTTATATTTTTGGTTTGTTCGTCTGTTTTAGTTCCAGAAGGAAAGTTTGAAGCATGAAGAAAGTGTAAAGCACCGACCGGAGGAAGAGAGCAGCGTCCCAGAGCAAAACAGCAAAGTAAATGTGATTTCTGTACATTTTATTTATTAGGACACGTTATTATCTGTCACTAAATGTGCACATTTGGAACAGACAGGAGTAAAAACAGAGAACAAGGTCAGAAAGAGGAAACGCTGCCCCCTGCTGGTCTCAATCAGAATGTTTCTGCTTTAACGAGAATATTTCAGTAAACTCTTAAACTTAATTCATCTTTATCACATTTGTATTTCATTACAGCTCATTACATTACATTACATTACATTACATTACCGTGAGCTCGGGATATCAGGGATTTTAAATACATATTTTTATTTTTTTTATATTTAAATTTTTTTTTATATATATATAAATGTAAATATAAATATAATATATATATATATATATATATATATATATATATATATATATTTATTTATTTATTTATTTTAGGAAAATGAAGAATCTGTTGCAAAAAAAAAACAACTTTTATGATAAGTTATGATCTCATTCAGAACTCATTTATATTCATGTGCATTGGTGTAAAATGGACAAAAATCATTTATAACATTCTAACTATTCAAACTAAACTTTCACAGTGTCTTTCCTCACGTTGCTCTGCAGCTCAGTGAGTTTACAAAAAAAGAGACTCATGAAATTTCCATCCATCTTCTCCCGTTAATCCCTCTGGGTCGTGGGGGCAGTTTGCTGCACCTGACCCCCTATGAACCCCTCTGTGAGGAGCCACAGGAGGAGGACGTCATGGTCCCTGATGTTAGTTCAGGTGCTGCAGGTTTTGAGGCTCATGAAATTTAAGAAAATAAAATTTGGACAACATAATTTAAGACTTTTTAAGGCCTTAATTTAGGAACATGAAATTTAAGACCTTTTTAAGACTTTTAACGTATTTTTTGGCCTATAAGGCGCACGTTTTTTCAGGGTTTGTTTGGACGACTTATCCTCAGGTGCGACTTATATTTTCATTTTTCGCATTGAGCCCATAAACCAAATATATGAATTGTATATATGAATTAAAAATGAACAAATTGTTATCCATTTTTTCATTTTGGTTTTAGAGACAAATAATAAAGAAAAGAGCTGTTTTTTCATTTTCTTATTTTTGGTTCTATATTGAAAAACGAGTGATACACGGATTCTTCTCTGTTGGGTTATTTTTATCACTATAACTTCTATAACTTCGCCTTTCAGGATAAAATGTTGGTTCTTGGGCTCTGATTTTATCAAATAAATTTCCCCCAAAAAGTGCGATTTATATTTTCTTCTTCATTATGCATTTTTTGGCTGGTGCGACTTATACTCCAGTGCGACTTATACTCTGAAAAATATGGTTAGACCCTGATTTTGCAGGGATTTTGCCTTTAAACAAAACAAAACAAAACTCAGACAGAAAAACGTCTCTTTGTTTTTCCTGTTCTTTCTTCTGCTGCAGGCGTCTCCGGTCCCTTTCCCCCGCACGTCGCAGGCCGTCATCGGGTGGCGCTCGGCTCGTTCTCACAAGCAGCTGGAGAAGTTTGGAGCGGTGCATCATGGGAGACGCAGTTTTCTCAAAGAACTGGGCTGGCCAACGGACTCCTGCTGACCGGACCAACAGCTCTGTGTTTTCTACCTCATTTTTACCTTATTTACATTATTCTGCCCAATCAGTCGTGATCACAACATAAAAGAGTTTTAAAAGATCTGATTGTTTTCACCGCCTTTAATTTAAACTAAATATCCAACCTGTTTTGTTCATTTTTAAAGGTTTGAAAAGTTATCCAAAGTTATTCCTCGTTCACCTGATGCATCCTAATGATTTAGTTTATGTGCACGTTTCATAACTCTGAAACCAAAGAGTTTTTCCATGCCGTAACTAGCATGCAACTGCACACTTCCTGATTATCGGACAATAAAACGCTTTATAATTAGATGAACGGGCAGCTGAATTATTTTATATCTCGACTTGTACAGTTCTGTGTGCTCCAGATAATTCTGCACGTGGGATTTTTCCTCATCGGGAAGAGGCTTTTTATTTATTTATTTTTTGCTTATTTTACTTTTGCAAAGGCCGATTTTCAGATTTATTTGGTAGTTTTGAAATATTTTTATTATTTAACGGTGCAATAATCCAATTTTGCAGAATCTGACTGTTCCAGATGTTTATAAAGTCAAATAAAAAAGAAATAAAGTTCAGTTCTGAAAGTAACACATTTTATATCATCATATACAGCATTATATTCTGTATTTTTACAATAATATTCACAATATTTTAAAGAAAAAGAGCAATAGTTTCTTCTAAGGACGGGTTTTTGGAGCATAATATCGAGCACAAGCAAGAAAACTGACTCCAAAACTGTCAATATTCTCACATCTTCAGTTGATTCTAGACGGGTTAAAGTGTTACAGAACAAAGGCGGAGATAAACATGTGAAACGCACATTTTTATTTAAATATTGTTGAATATTGTGGTAAAAATACAGAATATAATGTTATATACTTGATGATATAAATCTGTTTTTACTTTCAGAACTGAACTTTATTTCTTTTCGATTTGACCGGAAAATTGGATTATTGCACCGTTAAATAATAAAACATATTTAAAAACTACTAAATAAAGCTGAAAATTGGCCTTTGCAAGAGTGAAAAAAAGTAGATTTAGGATAAATGAACAAAACGCCTAGAATGAAAAATCCCACATGCAGAATTATCTGGAATTCGTTTTTTCAAGGTATTTTTTGCATTAAAACAGTTCAAACACTGTGGAACATCTCGCCAAAGTAATAATTTCTCTGTTTATGGTTCACATAAAATAAATAAAAGCCGATACACAGGATTCCCGCTCTTTTTCACTGACAAAATCAAACTTTTTCATGACCTAAAGTGAGTTTTCTACAGGTGTAAAATTTCTCAGACTTTAGGGCTAAATCTGAAATGTGAACTTTTCCACTCACCTTCTGGTTTATGGTTTTTTAACATTCTTAATCCTGTCAGTGCATTTGTTGTGTCTTTTTTAAACCTTTTTGTGTTTGTCCTGCTGGAGAAATGATCAGAACAGCCTCAAAAGAACGCGACAGAACGCTAAAATTCCATGACTTTTCCAGGATTTCCATGACTGTGGGAAGCCTGGACACAAGTCGTACAAAACAAACAGTTTCATATTCAAAACTCCAGTGAATCTTGTGTTTTATTGTTTAACTTTATTAAATATTTACATGACACAGCTCAGGTGGGAGGACAGAATCAAATAGAAGCTCTGGTATATTTACGACGGTCACTCGGCTCTTTACGAGTTTTTCATTCTTACACTAAAAATAGTCTTGAGTCCTGACAAAGGTTAAAACGCAAAACCGTAATCGTAAATAGATTTAATATCATTCTAGTTCCGCTGTGGAAAACCAGCACTTTTAAGACAAAGTGTTCAAAAGCCCCACGACATCCAAACAAAGGCAGAAGTGGAGCTGAAACATTTATACCACGTGCTGAAATGCTAAAAGGGAGAGTCGTGTCCGGGTTGTGATGTTGTGGGGTTTCTGGACACATTGTGGTTTACAGGTTGAAGTTGTACGTTGTTTTTTTTGGTAGTTGTGTTGTGGCGTCTTATTCTGAAGGTCTGAGAGTTGAGTGGTTTTATTTTGGAGGTCTGTAGGCGATCTTCCTGCTCTTGAGTACGGACCATCTGTGCCTCTTCATGTAGTACAGGAGCGGCGTGATTATGGCCGCGCCCATCAGCAGCTGAAAACACAGAAATATGATTTACATTTACGAACATTTGTACATTTAAATTACAGTTGGCTGTGGAAAAAAGGTGAACCGTGTAACTTTCCTGTTAAGAAGCTCTGCTGCATTGTGTCCATGACTATTTTATTGCTGTGTGCGTCTGCGGAGGTCTGTGTGCGTCTGCGTAGGTCTGTGTGCGTCTGCATGTGCGTCTGCGTAGGTCTGTGTGCGTCTGCCTGTTCATGTGTCTGTGTAGATCTGTGTGCGTCTGCGTAGGTCTGTGTGTCTGCATGTGCGTCTGCGTAGGTCTGTGTGCGTCTGCGTAGGTCTGTGTGCGTCTGCGTAGGTCTGTGTGCGTCTGCGTAGGTCTGTGTGCGTCTGCGTAGGTCTGTGTGCGTCTGCATGTGCGTCTGCGTAGGTCTGTGTGCGTCTGCCTGTTCATGTGTCTGTGTAGATCTGTGTGCGTCTGCGTAGGTCTGTGTGTCTGCATGTGCGTCTGCGTAGGTCTGTGTGCGTCTGCGTAGGTCTGTGTGCGTCTGCGTAGGTCTCTGTGCGTCTGCATGTGCGTCTGCGTAGGTCTGTGTGCGTCTGCCTGTTCATGTGTCTGTGTCTGCGTAGATCTGTGTGCGTCTGCGTAGGTCTGTGTGTGTCTGCATGTGCGTCTGCGTAGATCTGTGTGCGTCTGCGTAGGTCTGTGTGCGTCTGCGTAGGTCTGTGTGCGTCTGCGTAGGTCTGTGTGTGTCTGCATGTGCGTCTGCGTAGGTCTGTGTGCGTCTGCGTAGGTCTGTGTGCGTCTGCATGTGCGTCTGCGTAGGTCTGTGTGCGTCTGCGTAGGTCTGTGTGCGTCTGCGTAGGTCTGTGTGCGTCTGCGTAGGTCTGTGTGTGTCTGCATGTGCGTCTGCATAGATCTGTGTGCGTCTGCATGTGCGTCTGCGTAGATCTGTGTGCGTCTGCGTAGGTCTGTGTGCGTCTGCGTAGGTCTGTGTGCGTCTGCATGTGCGTCTGCGTAGGTCTGTGTACGTCTGCATGTGCGTCTGCGTAGGTCTGTGTACGTCTGCATGTGTGTCTGCGTAGGTCTGTGTGCGTCTGCGTAGGTCTGTGTGCGTCTTTACCTTCAGTCCCATGCGTTTGCGGTAGTCGTGCTCTGGCTCCGCGGCCCACCTCAGGAACGTGCACACGTCTTTCGCCACCTGACTCATGGTGGCCGGAGTTCCTACGGCAAACAGCGAGGGACAGGATCAGGATCAGACTGTGAAACGGACTCAGGGATGTTACAGGCGGTGGTTTTACTGTGGAACGTCACAATATCAAACTCTTAGGAAGGACACAAGAGCCACTGTCCTTTTGATTAAACTGCACTTTGGATTTACCTTTGGGATAGTTCATATAGTTCATAGCAAAAATGTTCAACAAATGCAAAAAATCTCCCTCCTTAAAACTAGAAAAATGCACTTGTGTTAAGTTCAAATGCTCCAGAAACAAGTGAAATGATCTGTGCAGAAGAGAAATTTACTTATCAAGAAATCTTAAAGAAAATATATCCAGGCTTCAGAAATCTTCAAATCAGATAAAATAATTTATTCTGAGCAATAATCTAAGTTTAAGTGTCTAAAATAAAACATAAAACACTAATTCTAAGAATAAATTAAGATGAAAAATCTTAAAACTAGAATCTAAAGCTGTTCTTGACGGTTTTATTCTTGATTTTAGTTCATGAATCTTAATAAAATCCTTTATTTCCTTATTTTAAAACTATTGACAAGTTGCAGCATTTCCTAAAACTTTTAATTTTTCCATGTCCCAAACAGAAGGTTCAGAGAAACATTTTCAGTCCCAGATCGACTCTTTTACATCCAGAAAAATGTCTGAAACTCTGAACACTCGTTTTGTGCATTTTAACTCGTTTATAAAGAACGAGTCAAAATATATAAATATTTTCTTGAAATAATCTTAAATATTTCACAATCATTTAGTAAATGTCCCTTAAAACAAGTTAATGAGATGTTTCTCTAGACAGAAGAGAATAAATCTGGTTAGTTTTCTGTCATTTGCAGTGAATGTGTCACTTTGTGTTTCTATAATTGACCCAAGAACAATTTAACAAATCATTTTAACTCTATTAACTTTAACGACATGTGGACGACACCAAAAACCTCTTCCGGCGTGTTCTGGGTCAGGGAACATTTGGACTAGAAAGCAAAAAAATAAAACTGCATGAAACCCTCTTTTTAAAAACCCCAAACTTATCAGAGACGATTAGAAACCACTGAACCTCTTTTAAACTTGATTAAGCAGCTGGACCTAAATCACACTTTCGACGGTTTATTGTGGAAAATTCACACAATAAACTTTGAAACTGCAGCGTTCACGTTTGCTCATCTAACAAGATCTTCACAGATATTTAATAGGACTTCACGTTTCCTCTGCATCTGTCACAGGTCGTCGACGCCCTGAAGCTGCCAACGCTGTGCCTGGAGAAAAATATGAAGCCGTTTTACCGTCGTCGAACTCCAGGATCTCGTTGTAGATGGGCGGGGCCATGCCGATGGCCTGTCCGGGGAAATAGGGGTTATAATAGAGCCCCTCCCTCACAGTGACCCCTGCAGGAGGCTCGCAGTATCCAGTCAACAGGCTGAACACGTAATCCTCCCCTCCGTGCCTGAAACACAAGATCATCATTCCTGCTTTAGCCCCGATAACACACAGACACTCATCCGTGAGGAGCTGAAACGCGACGAAGAGAAAGAACAGAGAACTTCACCAAAATAACTTCAGACCGTTTGGGAAAGATTACAAGTTTCCCCATCTTCTGTTTTAGATAAAAAGGCTGTGCACTATGGTCCAATTTTACAGTCTGTCTGTCATTCGTTTTTTTTAAAATTGCAATTGATTCAAATTCCAAGAATTGATTCTGATTCTCAAGATTCAGAATCGATTATCATGATCTGATCTGGATTGGGGTTCGTGTTGTTAGAACCATTTCTGAGCTGTTCCTGAGCTGGTTTTCCTGAGGTTGGTCGTGTTTCCGCTGTTCTTCACCTCCGTTTGTCCTTCAGATTTCTTTGCTTCTGTCAAACGCATGTTTGTCTTTATCGTTTCTGGAAAACAGTTTAATCAAACCCGAGACAAACGGGAAACAGCGGAGCGGACACAGAAACCACGTGTCTGGATGCAAATCCGATACAGTGATTCTGTCGTTTCAGTGTAAAACCGACACAATCAACCCAAAACCTGCTGTAGGTGAAAGTGGCGCCTGTGATGGTCGTAGTTTACACCATCGGGTCTGGAGTGAATGAACAAGGCTAAGAAAGCTGTTAAGAAAGCGTCTGTAAAGAGTCTTTGAGGTCATGTGTCTGTGAAAAGAGCTGCAACTGTTGTTCTAAGACAACCTCGGGTCCAGAAAGGCGCCAAATAAATCAAATGTATTATTATTATTATTATTATTATTATTATTATTGTTATTATTATTACTGTTGTTATTATTATTATCATCATCCGTTACTGAAATAATCTCCAGCGAGTTTACAAACCAGAAGTGGCTCCAGTGTTTAGCCCAAGGACACGACGACGATTCACCAGTGAATCTGACAGATTAACCAACAGTGTTTATGTTACGAGCGGGACTCAAACCGCAAACCTTCAGATCAGTGACAAACTCTGCAACTGAGGCCCAAGTTTCTGCACATGGACTTATGACAACTGAACTTGGGACAAATCTCGAGTCTGAAAGTGCCTCGATCCAGACCAGGTTTAGACTCAGTTTAGAGCGAGACCCGGTTTAGTCCTGGTTCTGGACCCGGTTTAGTCCTGGTTCTGGACCCGGCTTAGTCCTGGTTCTGGACCCGGTTTAGTCCTGGTTCTGGACCCGGTTTAGTCCTGGTTCTGGGACCGGTTTAGTCCTGGTTCTGGACCCGGTTTAGTCCTGGTTCTGGACCCGGTTTAGTCCTGGTTCTGGACCCGGTTTAGTCCTGGTTCTGGACCCGGTTTGGTACCTGGCGTTGACGATGTAGCTGAGGTCCGGGGGCAGCGCTCCGTTGTTGGCCACTCGGGCGGCTTCAGCGTTCGGATACGGTTTGGGGAAATAATCCGACAGTTTTCCAGGACGAGTGAACATCTCCCCACTCTCATCAGGCCCGTCCACCACCTCCGCCTGAGGAAACACACACACACACACACACACACACACACACACACACACACACAGAAACACACACACACACACAAACACACACACACACACACACACAGAAACACACACACACACACACACAGAAACACACACACACACACACACACAGAAACACACACAGAAACACAAACACAGAAACACACACACACACACAGAAACACACACACAGAAACACAGAAACACACACACACACACACACACACACATAAACACACACAGAAACACACACAGAAACACACACACACACACACACACAGAAACACACACACACAGACACACACACAGAAACACACACAGACTTTTAACACCAGGCAGTTTTTACACATTTAAATTTTACAGCAGGTCCCTGACAAAAACAGTTCTCCTCAGAATATCACCAAATGAAACTGCACTCAGCTGCCCCAGGGGCAAAACCTTTTATTATTATTATTTTTAAGTTTTGGCAAAAAACCTTCGTCTGGAGATGCACCGATGCCACTTTTTTGAAAACTGATACAAATACAGTCATTTCTGTACTGATGACGAGTATTTACCTGAATCTTACAAATGCTCCAAAATATATATTTAATAAACCCGGGGAAAAATAACTGCCCCTGATATTCCCCCTACACTCTGAACTGTGTCCCTGAGAACAACTCTGAACTTTTTTCATTTTTTAATTATTATTATTTAATTTAGCTTTGATTGACAGGGAGAAACATTAGTTCATTTTTTCTTATGTGAATATGAAAATTTGACAATAAACTTTTTGAATCTTGATCAGAATGTGTTTAAAGCAGCTTTGCCACATTTGTTTAGGAAACTTCAAAGCCCACGGCTCATGTGCATCAGAATCAGACTTTTATTCATCCCCAGGGGAAATTTTCTTCGTTACAGATGCAGTTATTTCTTTTATCTATTTGTGCTCCTCTGAGGTTCGACAGTTGTTTTAGGACTAGACTGATTTGGTCTGAGCGTTTGGTTCTTGCTCTGGTTTTATTTGACTGGTTTTACTGTGTGTGATCACACAGTGTGTTTATTCTTATTTTATTATTGTTGTCCTTGTTTTGTATCTGTGCAGCACTTTGAAAACTGTTTGTTTATGAAATGCACCACAGAATAAAGTGGATTGGATTATTTATGTCGCTCTGGTTTCTCATCAGCGGGATTCTGGCTTATTCAGGACACTGCTGAATGTGTCGTGTAACAGTGGTATCAGTGCGTGATATCGGCAAATGTTTAACAAGTACGAGTATATTATGGAAGTATCGGTATCGGTGCATCCCTACATTCGTCAGATCATTTCGTTCTTGCTTTGGACCACAGTACATAGTCGTTAGATTCATTTGCATAACTAAAACAATTCTATTTATTTTTCAGGTGTTGATTCCTAAAAGTCAAAGTTGCGATGCCAAAGCTGAAGTTTCAGTTTCGAACAAACGCTGAACTGAACACAGTACGTTTCATGTACGGCTGCACAAATGATTGAAATATGATTTGTCAAAATGCAAAGATTAAATGACTCAAGTTAAACAATGCTTGTGAACAAAATAGCCGGTCTAAATGAATAAAATAAAGTAATTTCGGCCTCCGCTAATCTGTTCTGAAATGCATTAAGTTCTGCATAATCCTTCCCCCTAAAACCCCCGAGTTTGAACAAACCTCCTCAGCGATGGCCTTGACCTCGGCCTCCGTGTGCGACACTCCCACCAGGTTCCTAAAGGCCAGATAGTCCATACTGTGGCAGGCCGAGCACACCTGTTTGTACACCTGGTACCCGCGCCGCACACTGGAACACACAACACACACGTTTACGACAGGCCACAGACACGAGCATCGGGGCAAAAGAGTCACCGTCACCTCAGAGCCAACGTTTATGGTGCTTCAGTTAGAATTCATTTGATTCATTTCTATTTTTCAATAATCAAGTCTGTTTTTTTTTATTGCAAAATCGTGAAAGTGACCATATCATCCTGCCCTAAAACACCAGTAATCACTTTTGTGCGGTTACAAATAGCTGTGGGGTCCTGTGTCTCCCCCTGGTGGTCGTCTCTGGGACAAACCAAACCCTATTTTGATTTGCCACAACATATGGGTTTTGATAACATCTATATTAGGGCTCGACGATAAGGCCAGAAAATAAGACTGATTTTTTTTTTGCACACACTCAATGATTACGATTATGATTAATCAAAGTCATAGCAAAGACTCCTTTATGTTTTCATGTGCCGTTATTTAAGAAATTACAAACCACCTCAAGTTATATTTGTGTAGATAAAAACCTCTTGTATCTGAACCTAACGAGCAGCTGAATCTTTATTGTTTCTACAGGGATCAGTTAAGACTAAGGCTGTCAAAAGTATCAATAATCAGCAGTTGTTGATATTTTAAAAAGTCACATTCTCAGGACAGAAATCAACCTTTCCTGCAGCTTTAGAATGATCTTGTGCAATAACCTGCTCCACAACACACGTGCAATACCATATTATGTGCAATACGGAATACTCTACTCTGAAATACTCAGCTATACCTGATTTAATCTTACCTGCACATTTGTATGTTATTATATTTTATAACATTTTTTATTATATCTCTATTTTATAATATTTTAACTATATTATTTACTCTTTCCCTTGTATGTGCAAACACTTTTTTAACAGTACTATTTATTGCAGCTATTTGAATATTAGCGAGTCAACGGTTCTTCTCATCCTAAACATTTCATTGCACTGTGGACCTTGTGTTGAACCTGCATACGACAGATAAACAATCTTGAATCGTTTCAGAACAAGTATAAGAGCACATATAGGTTTATATTGAAAATCACATCCCATTGTCTAAATAAAGGGTTCATTTTATCATTGTTGTGGTGTCGGAATCTGCACTGAATATCAAGTCTAGCGCTTTCGAGTATTGTGGCAACACTAGTCAAGACGACCTCTAACAGCATCTTTCTAAACTGCTCAGCCTTGTAAGTAAATTCTGATGAACACTCGGGGTCGTACTCGTGTCTTTTACCTGGCGTGGTCGAGCGAGGACAGGGGCCCCGAGTGGCTCCAGGGATATTGGGGCGGATGCAGCTCCAGATCGGAGGCTTTGACCGACTGATGCAGAGCAAGAGCCAGCCCTGCTCCTCCTGCGGTGAGCACCCCGATCGTGGTCAGGGCCACCTTCTTGCCCCGTGGGAGAGCCGTGAAGGACATGTTTTTCTGAAAAAACACAAAGAAAAGGTTTAGTAAAGGCTCCACAATATTTACAACTGTAGTAGTACTGCTTAAATTTCTCTGTCCTATAAGCAGTAATGATGATTCATGACTGCCAGAGTTGACTGACACTTTATTATATATATTTAAAAAAAAATCAGCAGCTCTTTGAGTTCATTAATGTGGGCATCAAAAACAATTCAACTACTGAGTGAAATCACTAATCTACATTTAAACTGTTGTGTCCTTAGGCACGACTCTTAACCTGCAGAGTATGAATGAATGTGCAGTGACAGCCGGTCTGCCCCAGGGCAGCTGTGGCTTACCACCACCAAATAAAATCAAGTCTAAATCACAACCATTGCAAAACTAAACAATCAAAGCCATCAGTGTTTACTTCTTGCTTGTTCAGCTGACCAAATATAGGTTACCTTCAATGACCCAAAGAGTCGGTTATCAGTGGTGCAAAGTTACAGTTTCTCACTATTTGAAACACACATCAATACATCACAGAGAGCAATAACATTTTAAGGAATAAAAACATTATTAATATACTTTTAGGCTTTTTTTTGTTATTTACTAATAAACATAATGACAAAGTAAATCGTGACATTGAGACTCAAGTGGGTGCAGTATTGTGAGGGTCGTAACGAACAGTTAAATATTATTTGGAGCATTGATGCATCTGTTTGCATTGGCACTTCAACATTAAAAACAATTCATGAAAAGAGCCAAATATACTTTTATAACCAAATAAGACTTTTTATCCAAGAGGACATACTGGGGTTATTCAAATAAAGTTCTCCGATTCACAAATTGAGTCAATTAAAAACTAAAAGTAACGGTCTGAGGAGCACTTTAAAGCAAACATGCTCCTAAAAGAGTGCTTAGTGTTAGAAATACATAATAAAATAAAGGTGACCGGTTTATCACCGGAAGTCCTCTCAGTCCTTGACAGGCTAACTGTTAGCATCAGAGTTAGCTCACCCACTTTAAAAACCAATGACTTAAAATCAAAATGACTTATTGCACTGCACAGCAATCTGATCACACAAACTATTATCCATGGGCCGATTTTGACTCTATCCCAGATTTTAGGACGATATATCCGTAATAACCCGTACTTTTGAGAGGTTTAAATTTCGCCGGGTGGCTGACACGGGGGGATCAGTTAGCTTCTCTGCTAGCTGGCTATAGAACAGGTGAATCTCCGCCAATCTAAGCACCCCTGACGTCCCTACAGCCTGATCTAAAGACTAGAACAATGCCTAAATCTGAATCTAACCAGGTCAGGTGAGGACAGTTGGAGAAAAGGTCGGACGCTCACCTAAACCCATCGACAGCGTGAGTGACCTTGCCTTACCCCGGGCTGTGCTAAGCGGCTAACGCGGAACTCCCGGCAGGGTAAAACACTTTCTATAAAACTTTGGGACGAATCGTTCACACAGCCGATCGACAAAGCCTACATGCTGGGATCGACGTACCGTGGGAGTCTTGATGGTCTTCGGGGTGCTCAGGAGGGCTCTCCCACTGCCCGAGAGCACCGTAGCTCGTAGCGCCGCCATTTTCTCTGCGGGGATGTGAGCAGCAGCGTCACTGAGGCCACGCACACTTCCGCTCCGGCGCTTTCAAAATAAGAGTCTGTGACGTGTACAAGTGCAGACTCTTTTTTGAGATTCTGTCAGTGGTGTAGACTCTTTGAGAAACTGTAAACAAAAACAGGCTAGATTTCGGAATGGAGGCAGCTGGAGGCAAAAGTGAAGTGGAACACAGACACACAGTGGGGCGCAGAGGAAGAGGTGCTGGAGGGACCATCATGCAGTGTTGGCTACTCCCCAGGAAGAAAAGTAGCTATTGGCTGCCCTAAAAGTCGCTAGAACTCGCTAGATGACCTCACCTATTTTGCATACTTTTGCACTATTTTGCATAATTTTTGCATGTAATGTCTTAACAGATGCTGTCGGAAAAAAGATAACGTCGTGGGAGAGACAAAAAAGTGAGTAAAAACACCTCAGTTATTTAGAACTACAAATACATTTGATTCTTGCTTTGTTTTTGTTAAGCTATTATTATTTTTCCATTAAAATTGGCCATCACTTCTCAAATTAAAATAATTTAAGGCCTTATTTTGACCAGGGCCGGTCAATGTCTAGAGAATAATTATTAGGCTACATCTGGACTTGCCTCCAGCCTCATCCAGAAATAGTTTAAGTGACTTCTGTATTATCACACGACGCTCATCACACGTTCTTATCCGTTCCACTTACTCAATGGGGAAAATTATTTAGGCCAAGGCTATAACAATTCCTACGTGTTGGAAAATTACACGTGGCATCCTATATAGCTTATAGATGCTCACTGCAGAGAAAATGGTGAGGGAGTTTTGAATTAAGTCTGACGCAAGTTACTGCGCAGTAAAATAAAACTATGTTGTAGCCCAATTACTGAAAGCACTGAATTTGGTTTATAACAAGAAGTACACTGGGGCCACCTGCTCGGAGCCCGTGAGACGCTCTAATTGCCGAGGTGGAGACTGTGGGAGAGACAGGTGAGAGGAACATGTCGATGTTGCATATATGGGTCGCTCACTGCTTATCAGCTAATGCTCTTGAACAGTTAACTTGCCTACTTTTTATACTGCTGGGTGTGCATGTTACAAAGCTGTACACAAGTGAACTTGGACAGGATTCAGGTCAGCCTGCGCTTCTCTCCAGGGACGCCAGGAAAAGTCACTAGATTTGTCGCTAGTCGCTTTTGTGAAAATAAGTCGCCAAGAGGTGTTGGACAGTCGCCAGATCTAGCGAGAAAGTCGCCAAGTTGGCAACACTGCCATCATGGCAGGACAAACCCCTACATGGAGCTTACCACCGAAACATAACTGAAGTGGCTGATATCAAGAAATCGCACCAATGGCTCGAGAGGGCTGGTCTGAAGGACACACAGAGGCTTAACCCTAACTATCATCCTGGAGCATAGGAACCTTGAGCACCCGAGCAATAGAGGCTCATATCTACCACACCAGACAAGACCCAAGGTGCAAAGTTTTTCAAAATAGTGCCTGAGACAGTCCAGCACATAACTGCAGGGTGTAAGATGCTGCAGGGAAACATGGAGCGACATAACCAAGTAGCGGGCATAGTGTACAGAAACATCTGTGCAGAGTACGGGCTGGAAACCCCAGGATCAAGGTGGGAAACACCTCCAAAGGTTGTGGAGAATGAGCCAAGATCCTGTGGGACTTCCAAATACAGACTGACAGAATGGTGATGGACCAACCAGACATCGTGGTTCTGGATAAGCGAGAGAACAAAGCCGTGGTGGTGGACATTGCAATACCGAGCGATGGTAATGTCAGGAAAAAAGAACACGAGAAACTAGAGAAATACCAGGGGCTCAGAGAAGAGCTGGAGAGGGCCTGAAGTTGAAAGCATCAGTGGAGCCTGTGGTGATCGGAGCACTCGGGGCCGTGACCCCCAAACTGGATGAGTGTTTACAGCAGAACCAGGAAGGACAACAGACATCTCAGTCCAGAAAAGTGCAGTACTGGAACAGCAAAGATACTGAAGAACTCTCAAGCTCCAGAACTCTGGTAGAACCCGAGCTGATGAGGGTGAGAGAGACCATAGCTAATCTATATATTTTAACAATAATAGCACCGTAGTAACAGACGCTTGAGTAGAAACCTTTATCTCTGTACGTTCCACAGTCGTCTCCCTCCTCCTGCTTTTTCTCAGCTCTTATTTTGAGGACAGGGTTGAACTTCCGCCTGTGCCACGTTTCTGATCTCATCGTGTTTAACTTCACAATAATCTTAGACAAGTCTCCTTTTTCAGATTTAATAACGGCTCACAAATCTATCATTTATACCAAAGTGTGAATGTCCAGGGCTGTAAACAAACGTCCACAAATGTGTTTCTATCATGTCATGTTTATTTTCCTTGTCTTTACTTGACTAATTTAAAAACATCTAACTTGATTAAGCTCTTCTGGCCGTCCACTTGGTTTGTTAGTTCCACTTGTACCAGTTTTAGACCTTAATTGTCCACTATTAGTTTTATAAACACCTGAAAGTCGAAACAAGGTGATTTTTCTTAGAACGTCCTCAGATGGCCTCAGAGAATGTGGGTCTTGCTTGTCCTCTACAGTCAGTGAGGGGCCGTGTGCATTAGTGCCCCCTGCTGGTTTTAGTATTATTATTATTAGGTCTCTTATGTCAACCTTAACATTCAAGTTTTATATCTTCAGTTAAAATATAACAGGACTCCTCCTGGTTGTTTCTCTAAAAAAAATTGTCCTTTCGCTCCATAATTTCGAGGTTATTATGATTCATGGACATTCTACAGCCTTTAATAGCTACTGAAGCTAAAGTCTGAAGCTAAAGTCGGTGCTAGAGGTGAATTCTGTCAGAAGGCAAAAAACGGCACAGATCAGTGTTTCCTCGGCGGAGATCTCGCTGTGGCAGTGAGTCTGTCAAGGCAACAAACTAGTGTAGTGATGGGGGCAAGTTCTGAACTAGTGCAGTGATGGGGGCGAGTTCTGAACTAGTGCAGTGATGGGGGCAAGTTCTGAACTTCCACGTAAAACACCAATTTGCTTCAGACTGAAGAAGCTGAACACCACTTTAACCCATCTGACAACAGCCACGAGTCTAACAAACCAAACGCTCTGCCTGGTTCACTCATTAGTGTCTGGAAACGTTAGAAAACAACTTTATAAGCACCTCACACTTCCCTCTGCTGATTTCCCACTGCACAGGCCAAAGCCCAAAAGACACGATCACCGATGTCGTTTCTAACCCCATTTATTTACCAGTGAATTATATTTTTTGACTCTAAAAAAATCCATCCATCCATCTTCTCCCGCTTAATCCAGCTGGGTCGCGGGGGCAGTTTGCTGCCCAATACTCATAGCACCTGACCCCCCCATGAACCCCTCTGCGGGTGGTGAGCCCACAGGAGGACGCTAAAAAAACACATTCCCGAACCATTTTCTTTCAACAACTTTCAGTTTCTCTTCTTCACCGTCAGTAGTCGATCTTCACTTCTGGAGTCGACAGTCGAGTCTTTTGGGCTTTGGCCTGTGTTTGTGACCTTCTTCATAAAGTCTCACAGCTCTGCCTCGGGGTCAAGAAATGCCAAAAGTGTGAAGGGAGGCTATTTTCAACTATCTAAACTTGAAAACAAATTAAAGATAAGTAAGTCAATGCATTATTTTAACTTTAATTTGAGTCTCCGATGTTCCGTTTGTGTTCATTCAGAGTTTCGATGCCTTCAGTGAGAATCTACAGCAGAAACATTTGTCCGGTGGTGTCTCAAACTTCTCTTGAGCTCTTAGTTTAGTTTGTCAGAATAGATCAGGCTCCTCCCTCCCATCTTTAGTCCCACCTCCTGAGCTCCGGTCTGGTCTGGGACTTTAACGAGAGCTCTGAGGTCCAGACGAGACCAGACGCAGTGCAGAGACTCTCCACAGCAAACTCTGGAAATAGAAACAGCACAGGTACGAAAACACACTTTGACTTTATATCTGAATCATGACGTTAACTCTTTATTAACCTGCAAGAAGCGCAGAAACAGACGTAACTCAGAATCAACTAATTATTAACTCATTATAAAGTCCTCTGACCATTCCGAGGGGACATGTGGAGTTATTATTTTGTGTTTTTGGCTGGTTTGGGCTCTAAACACGCACGAGCTTTCATGTGGAAACAACAGAATAGTCGGCTAATAATCAGCTCCTCTCTGCAGAGCTCTGTCAGGCATTGTAACGTCAAGATTTAGTTGAGTTTATTTGATTATTTGACAATGTTCAGGAGCATTAATCACAGAAAATAAAAAGACGCTTTGTCTCGGAGTCCATTTCCATCTGCAGTCCCTGAGACAAACAACATTACAAGTACTGGGAACAAAGAAGAAGTTTGGAATGAACATAAGACATAAAACAATGCAATTTATAATATTTACAGTGTCATAAATTTCATCAGTTAAAATAATTCAAACTTGTTTCCCAAATCCTCCCCTGTATCCGCTTCATGTCTCGTCTGTTAGGCTGGTCCAAAACCTTTTTCTCTCTTTTCTCTAGATTTGGCGTTCGGAAATGACTATTGATTTAACGTTTGCATGAAAAATCATCTAAATCAAACAATATTTGGAGGCTGCACAAAGCAAAGATCACTCGTTCTGTTCTTTATGTAATGATGCAGCTGTGCACATGTTTAATGCAAAACTGCAACACAAACTAACAAAATGTATTTAAATAAAAACAGATTCAGTTTGTCTCTGTTCATTTTAATTTCTTTAACTGCTAATAGAATATTACACCTGTCACAAGCTCCAGGCCGACACCAGTAAACTCCCTCCACATGTAAATGAGCGATTTCTCTGTCATATATAACAGAAATATAACAACACAAAACCATCGACGCTCAGTGTTTCTGAGGCAACTTCTGTCTTCACTTTCAGAAGAAACTCTCTTCTGAATTCTCCCGCTGAGTTTCAGACACTTCAACACTTCAGACACTTCAACACTCCCCTTCTTCAGTCAGGCACATTTTACCTGTTCCTACAACCTGAAGGAGAAACTGTTTCTCAGCTTCATTTTTCATGAGGATTCAAGTCTGAATCAGTTTTACTCTTTCAGCTGTGACATTAACTCTCAGTGACTGGACCCTCTCTGCTTTAATCTGCATTATCCTTCCACAAAAACACTGTTATTGTCTGGAAACAAAGGGAAATACAGATAATAACAAATGACCACCAATGACAACATCACGAGACGAGACGGCAACTTCTAGAAACTCCATGCGTATTGTGCAACCTCTAAATAAACTCAGAATTTTACCCAATTTGACTCATTTTAGTTTTAGATCTGTGATTTCCTAATGCAGAGTTCAAATCAGTGAAAATTAAAGTATTTTTTCGCATGTGTTTTTTTGTTCCACCTTTACGTCTGCTCTCTTACAAACTGCTGTTTAATTTACAGGCACATTTTTATTTTTTTTTTAGTCTTTGCATAATTTTAGCTCGGTTGGAAGTTTGTTTTAAATGAAAATGCAGATTGTCCTAATGATGTTTCCGCTTCGGTTTTACACATTGACCGTGGACCTGGTTCTGACCGTCTGATCAGAAGTTAAATGTTAAACTTTTTCACTGGTGGTGCCACATTATTGATCGTCTTGAATAATCACCTTAGATTGGTTCATTTAATTGTATTGTCAAAGTTGAGCGTTTTATGTTTCGTTCATATCTGACAGTGATGGGATTTTCGTGGTTTCCAATCTCGAATCTTAAGTTCTCGCTTCTAAAGAGGTTTTATTGTGGTTTGTTCGGCTTGTGACCAGCACGAAACACCAAAGAGGAAGTGAGGTGATATCGTAGCATTTAAATAGACTTTTGCTCCTGGTTTTGTCAGGAAATTTCGTATGGATCTAAAAGTAGACAGATTATATTTTATTTTATGTCAAACCTTTTTTAATGTGTTTTTTAAAACTTAGTCTAGTATCTAAAATTATGCCGAGGTGTCTGTATTCATTAACTTTTTTAATAGTTTCGCTATTTACTGTGATTAAGAGAAACGTTCAGTTATTTTGTTTTGTGGAGAAAAACTGTTGCTGTTTTACCAACATTCAGTGTGAGACAAAAGTCCTTCAACAATATTGCAGTTTTTTCTGTTTTCATTGATAATTTGGCTGCCACGTGTTCATGATCCTTCCTGTAAATAGCGGTGTCGTCCAAATGTTTTCTGCAAATGCATTTTCTTCTCACTGTGCATAGAAGAAGAGAAGAGGTGAATGACTGAAAGGATGAGATCGCCGATACAAGCGGCACAAATGAGTTTCCTCCAGAGTGGTCGGGTGCTCTCTTAGAGAGAGGGGGAGGAGCTCAGAGTAGAGCCGCTGCTCCTCCACGTGGAGAGGAGCAGCTGAGGGGAGGAGCATCTGTTCCTCAGGAGGTGTTCATGTGCCACGGGGAGGAGGCCCCGGGGAAGAGTCCAGGACACGCTGGAGAGACTCTGTCTCTGGGCCTGGGAATGCCTCGGGGTCCAGGAGGAGCTGGAGGAAGTGTCTGGGGTGAAGGAAGTCTGGGAGTCCCTGCTTAGACTGATGTTGCACCAAACCTTCCCGTCTTGGACATAGACTGTATAAAAGAAGTGGACTAAGTGAGCGTGACGTCACCCATAGCGTTTAGCGTCGCTCAAATGAGGCTCGCGATGCCACGGCTACAGGAGCAAATCTGGAGCCAGGATCTATGTTATGAACAGGGTTTTTTTTGACGGACAAAATAGCTAAAAAAAATTCAGGACCATGTAGCGCAGGTTCACCTTCAGAAGTTTTCTGACGACTCTGCAGTGGTGGATGCATCAGCTCCACTGAGAGACACAGGAAATCTTTCCTGCCTGTCGCCATCAAACTGTTTGAACGCTGCACTTTAACTCACAAACTACTCGATCCTTTTCATCCTATTCCTGCTCACACATGTATATAGTCATAAATATGTCACTGATGTAAATAATTTCCCAGAGAGAGCTATTTTATCTTTTATCTTATTGTATTTATCTTATCTTATTTTTGTAACTTGTTCGATGTACATGCTCTTGGTCGGTTGCATCTGTAACAAAGAAAATTTCCCCTCGGGGATGAATAAAAGTAATTCTGATTCTGATACAAACATTTTAAGACCAAAATGACGAGGCCACTGCAACAGGTACAGACAGAGGAGCAATCAGATCCCAATGTAAGTCAATGGGAAAAAGGGAGAGAAGGAGCCGGAAGAGCCTCCTGGAGCACTTCCTGTTTGGCACGCGGCAGCTAACGGGTTAGCTTAGCCCACTCATATATATGGTCTATGGTCTTGGACTTGAGACTTTGACAAATCATACCAAAGGACGTCTAATTTCAAGTCTGATTCAGTAAAGTTTTAAAAATTTAAAAATAAGATGAAATTAGAGTTTTTAAGGAAAATTTTCAGTCAGATCTAGTTTACTGAAATACTAAATAAGATCTCCAAAATCTCCAGCCTCTGTTGTGAAGACAATCAGACCAAACAAACTCATCGCTCAGAGGAGGAAGCTTTCTGGAGTGACGTATAAATGGGATCCACTTGGCATCAAGGACGTCTACATTTTCCTGACAGTTACTGTCTACGCATCACTGGAGGAACAGTTTCCCCCGTCGTTCCTCTTTTCCTGCAACACGAGGTCCTGGGCCAGATTTGAGGCCATGTTGTGGTCTCTTCATCTCAGTGACTCCGCCAAAGATGAGGAAAATGACCACAAGAGAGGCATCGCCGAGTACGATCTGCTGTTAAGATAAATTCACTGTACGAAGAGATCCAGACGGTTTGGCCAATTTTCAACCGGACGAGAACATCTCCATTGAAGAGCAGATGGTTGCTTCAAAAGCCAGGATAGGAATGAAACAAGACAATAAAGACAAACCGAATTTATTAAAACTCAGTGTTTTTATTATGATATTTGATTTCTTTCATCACGTGCACGTCTCTGTGAACCCCTACAGCAGAGTGCGGTCTGAAGTCTGAGGGGAATAATGCTGAGAACAACTCTGCAAAACTCCTATAAAAGCCGCGATAAGGACAGAAGCTTCCTCATTTTTTATGTCCAAATACACTGAACTAGACTCAGGGCAATTATGTTTTTATTGGAAAAAAACGACGGCCGTTCACACTGATGTATTGTGGGAAATAAAGAGAACATGCGCACACACACGACGGGTATATGATAAATAAATATCACTGAGCGTAGAAGCTTTAAGTTTTCAAACATTAAACATTTAATTGGCAAAAAAGGTCTAAAAGGACCTTTGTGGGGACATTTCCCCATCACATTTTATTACATTTAGTCCCTTTTGTCTAATCACTGTGTGAAAACATCTCAGATTATTTATCTTCAGACCACAGTGACTTTTCTATCTTAAATAGGGATGTTGCTCAGTAACCGTTTGACTGGTGGTTTTGACCGAATCAACGTTAAATTGACCGTGGGTTAAATGTAGGGCTGAAACGATTCATCGATTAGAAAAATGCATAATTTTTTATAGTTTTTGCCTCAGTGCTTCGTTTTATTTTCATACGCTCGGCGATGGCCGGAACCTTCTGCGGTGGAGGTAAAGTTTCCACACGACCTCTGCGCTCATGGATGTGTAACAAGAGCTTTAATAATAAAAGATTTTATTATAGTTCTGTGGCGGCGAGAACCATCAACACGACAATGTGGGAAAACGGTTCAAGCAACGAAAACACGAACAGTTGAAGAGAAACAGAGGAAGGACAGAAGAAAAGACAGAGGCGAGCGAAAGTGTGGGACCATTTTAAATTAAAAAAGGAGAAACACGGAGCAAAGTCACATTGAGCTGTGTGGAAGTGAATATTGTAGTTTTTCATAGACTGATTTGCACATCTGGAACCACAGTGTATTTGGACATAGAGAATCCATTTCTGGTATTAATTTAGTAAAATATTTAGGTTTACCTACCAGGAGTAAAGGTCAAATAAAACTATTTCTTACCGCACAGTGCACACTCAAACGCAACACTAAGAATAAAACACAAAAGTCTGTAATTCAAGAGAAAGTGTCGTACAAAAGGTAAAGCTTAAAATGGAAAATCAGTCTGATTGTAACGAACAGGCCGTTATACGAGACAGAGGTGAGCGAAAGTGTGGGACCATTTTAAATTAAAAAAGGAGAAACACGGAGCAAAGTCACACTGAGCTGGTTTAACGTCTGTGCTACAACATCGAAACAAAAAGCACCCGCTGCATTTAATAAGTTCTAGTTTGTGCAATTCTGAATAAATGTGATGTGCAAGTTTATTTCCTTGAATAGTCTTGTTTTTTTTAGTCAAAAAGCCTATAAAGTATGTATTTGATTACTCGATTATTGGAACAAAATAATCGACAGAATAATCGATTACTGTAATAATCAATAGCTGCAGCTCTAGTTAAATGGAACTCTACAAAAAGGTGCTTGAGGCTCGGTTCTACAGTCCGAGTGTGAGTCGCCCTAAACGATCACAGTCCGGAGCTTAAACGCACATTTTCTGAGGCGCAACGTCTCAATGCTCAAGACCCGAGGTTCACGTCATTGATGACGTTTCACCTCAAAATGAGACACCCTCAAACCTCTTCTACAGGAGAGAAAAGCCAACCTACCATGCTAACTATGCTAACCGTGCTAACTATGCTAACCGTGCTAACCATGCTAACTGTGATAACAAATTAACTTTTTTTTCAGACACCCACAAATATGAAACCTGTCAAAGCCAAAATATAAGTGCTGTGCTTCCTGTGAGCAGAACCGGTCAAATGCAGCGTCCTGTGGGTTATCAAAAAGAACAAAAAGTTGTTTCAGAAAAAGTTAAAACTGTTCCTTTTCACACAATGATTAGTTATTGCTTATGTAGGTATTATTGTTATTGATATTATTTGTTTTAATTGTTATTGATTGATTTATTATGGTTACTACTTGTTTACTACACATTGAGCTTTCGTGTCTTGTGGTTTATGTATTATACAAAAATGTATGGAATGAATTTGGAGACCCCAGGAAGAACAGCTATTGATGTTTCAGTAGCTAATGGGGATCTTAATAAACTAAACTAAATCTGCTAACCGTGCTAACTCTGCTAACCGTGTTAACTCTGCTAACCGTGCTAACTCTGCTAACCGTGTTAACTCTGCTAACCGTGTTAACTCTGCTAACCGTGTTAACTCTGCCAACCGTGCTAACTCTGCTAACCGTGTTAACTCTGCCAACCGTGCTAACTCTGCTAACCGTGTTAACTCTGCTAACCGTGTTAACTCTGCTAACTGTGTTAACTCTGCTAACCGTGCTAACTCTGCTAACCGTGTTAACTCTGCTAACCGTGTTAACTCTGCCAACCATGCTAACTCTGCTAACCGTGTTAACTCTGCCAACCATGCTAACTCTGCTAACCGTGTTAACTCTGCTAACCGTGTTAACTCTGCTAACCGTGTTAACTCTGCCAACCATGCTAACTCTGCTAACCGTGCTAACTCTGCTAACCGTGCTAACTTTGCTAACTGTGCCCGCCGAGTGCTTTCCCTGTGTTCATTTTTATCTCTACAGCTTTAGTGCTGCTACGAGCTGTAGTTTGTGTTTCCACAGAAGCTTTTGTTGTGTAGGCGACTGTTGGATGTTTTGGCGTTTTATCCTCACGGTTTTGTGCGTATTGTGACTAAAGTCATGTCGCTGGGTTAAACTGAGCCTGACGTGTCCGTGTATAAATGCTTCATGTGGCGTTGACAGACTTGTGCTCCTCAGTCTATAAGCGGCGTCTCTTCGGTCGTTTTCTGAAATGAGCCACGGCGAAGTTTCAAATGAGCTTCTGACACTCGACTAACAAATAGCAATTAGTTTTAATTAGATTTAAAACTGAATGGTTAAACCGATTTTAACCGGCTAACGAGGCTCAGTGGTGGGTCGTGATATTATTTTGTATTCGCCCTAATCAGAACGTTTGATATTAGAGCAAATCTGAGCAGAAGAATTCCAGAGAAATCCCAGCATAAAATCTATGATTCTATTTCAGTTTTGCCTGAGGAAGTGTTTTTCTCTCTCAAAGGACGTCATTTATTTCAAAAGGACCTCGTGAAACAATATGTGATGGTAAAATATCCTGTGAACGATAATTTTAGACCTTTTTTTGCCTATAAAATGTTTCCGTTTGAAAACTTAAAGACTTTACACTCCAGAATGCTGTTTAATTATCACACCCAACAAACTGTGTGTCTGTTCCTTTAATCTGAACTCAGACTGAAGCATTTCCCACAATACATCAGTGTGAACGGCCGTCGTTTTTTGCCAATAAAAAACATAATTGCCCTGAGTCTAGTTCAGTGTATTTGGACATAAAAAATGAGGAAGCTTCTGTCCTTATCACGGCTTTTATAGGAGCTGTTCACAGATTTATAACCCACTGCACTTCAGAACACAGGAAATTAAAATACATCCGATAGAAATGAGACGTTTTATACGTCCGTGTCTCAATAAATATCGAGTATATGAACTGTAGTAGAATTCTGTCACTGATCTCACACTTTAAACTCATGTTACACTGACCTGATCTAAAAAAGACTTGACGTGGTGTAAAAAGTACAAAATATTCTTATAATAATATAAAACATTTCCACAAACAAAGTCAAAGTCTGTGCCTAAAGAAACGTGTTTTCTGCTTTGTCTGATTTTCATCTCTTAAACCCCCAAATCTTAAAACATTTTAAAAGATTCAAGACTCAGATTATTATTTTTTGATATATGGATTGGTTTTGGTTGGATGATATTTGGAATATTTGGTATATTAAACACATTAATCAGACCAATGAAGCTCCATAGTAAATCTGCAGGGTGATCAGGGTCATGTGGAAGTGAAAATTGTAGTTTTTCATAGACTGATTTGCACATCTGGAACCACAGTGTATTTGGACATAGACAATCCATTTCTGGTATTAATTTAGTAAAATATTTAGGTTTACCTACCAGGAGTAAAGGTAAAATAAAACAGTTTCTTAGCGCACAGTGCACACTCAAACGCAACACAGAATAAAACACAAAAGTCTTTAATTCAAGAGAAAGTGTCCGACAAAAGGTAAAGCTTAAAATGGAAAATCAGTCTGATTGTAACGAACAGGCCGCTATAGACCGTTTGCAGCTTGGGTGATTTTCGCCTAACCCAGTACTTCCGGTTTCCATCTTGGAGATATAGATCGCTATAAAACACAGCCCCCAAGTTGTTGTTAAATCGAATTTTCGTTTATTGTGTGTCAAAATGTCTAAAAAGTCGGATCAAAGGACAAAAAAAGAAAGAATTCTATACAGGGATACGCTACAATCTTCTGAAAGAGTGAGATATGATGTGAAATTGCAAGAAATAGGTGGAATTGATCCTTATGAAATAAAAGATGCCTCTTCTGATGTGGATTTATTGCCGTCGATCTCTTATCCTGACATGGTGAATTATCTAGTGTGTGCCCCAAGTCCGTATACAGTCAATACTGCATCTACAGTACTGGAGATGCGAGTATCTCCAGAACGGCCGATCCACGTCACATGCAATCGGTCTATACGAGGAAGCTATTCACACATGCACTTTCGTTCACTTTGCACTCTATATATATTTACATGCACTTTTCTAGCACGGAGCACTGATGAGAAACGCTCATTTGCACATAAACAAAACTGCACACATTTGTATTGTTTTAAAAATATTCATTAAAACGGTCGGACAGGGCACTTGTGGTAATGGCGGCCGCTGGTCTGCGAAGACAAATTCATTTTTACAATTGAGGATTGTGCGATATATGTGCCGTATTTTAAACTGGTTGTGTCTCGTGTGTTTGCGTGTGTGTCGTGGAGGTATGTTAAAGTGTGTGTGGTGTGTGTGTGTGTATGTGATGAATGCAGTTTGTGCTTTTACTCACCGGTGTCACATGTGTGAAGTCGCCCCATCAAACGCAAACCCACACAAAAACTATGTCAGTCGTTTGTGCTTCAAAGTTTCAAAGTTTCGTTTGTGTGATTCTGGTTCTTCAGATATTCACAGTTTTATTTCGGTCGATGACGTCGTCCAGAACCTCAGAATGTTAAACAGCCTCAAAACAGGAAGAAAATGATGTCAAACGTTTGTATTTGGTTTGTGCTGTTTTGTGCTGTGACAGTTTCATTTGTGTGAGTTTATTTCTAAAATTCTTCATTATTATTTCTGTGGTAATTATAGGACGTCATTTCTGCTCAGCTGACGGAGACAAACTCCACAAAACTAGTGAAGAGAAACGACCTGAGGCTGAGGAAAAGTCTGTTTCAGTCTTTAGTCTTTTGCTTTTGATTCATATTTTATATAATAATAAAGACTTTTCCTCAGCCTCAGGTCGTTTCTCTTCTCTAGTTTTGTGGAGTTTGTCTCCGTCAGCTGAGCAGAAATGACGTCCTGTAATTACCACAGAAATAATAATGAATAATTTTAGAAATAAACTCACACAAATGAAACTGTCACAGCACAAAACAGCACAAACCAAATACAAACGTTTTCTGTCATTTTCTTCCTGTTTTGAGGCTGTTTCACATTCTGAGGTTCTGGACGACGTCATCGACCAAAATAAAACTGTGAATATCTGAAGAACCAGAATCACACAAACTGAACTTTCTGCAGCACAAACGATTGACTCCATTTTGGATGTTTTAGTGCATTTTTCTTCTTCCTGTGGGGCTGACCCTAATTTGACCTGTAAACGAATCGTTAATTTCTCCAAAACTAAAGAAGCACAACCGAAACTTTTTGCAGCACAAACGACTGACAGTTTTTTGTGTAGGTTTGTGTTTGATGAGGCGACTTCACGGAGGTACCGGTGTCTTGTGTCCAGGTGTCTGGCCAAAAGAGTCCCCAGGGAACCAGACACCGCTTAAGAGTTCCGGGCCAGCTCAAGACAGAGGACATCGGGAGGGGGGAATGGCACTGGTTTTAATCGGGTTTATCACTATATTTTATTAGGTGTTTGGTTTTAGGGTTTTATCTTTTGTATTCGGGTTGTATGTGGTTTATTTGGTTCGGGTTAATTTATTGGAGGATTTTAACTGAGTTTTGAAGAGCTAATGTTAATTTTACACCCCTTCGAGTTTTATTGGTTTTACCCAGCAGTAAATAAGGCGCCAGATTTTACCATTTTGTGTTCTGCTGCTGGAGAAAACTGAGGCTCTTGTCCTCCAATGCACCTTTTTTGCACTGCACTTTCTTTTTTGCACCTGAGCACTTTATTGGAATGGAATGATAAAGAATTGTGGACCCTGCAAATCCTGCCTCACGTCATCTGTACAAGGGGAACTCACTGTAATCCAGCCGCTCTACCCGTCTTGGTTACACTGATAAACAACAAAGGAACATATGATTTATAATGTCAACTAAAATATCCTCTGAAAACTCTTTCATATGAAAACGGGCCTGGGATAACTCAGAAACAGACACTATATACAGGGAATAAATCAGAAATTCACATAAAACAGATTCTGTGATACTGAGCTTCAGAGTGCGACTGCAGGTCAACAATCGAGCAAAGACTGAATGAGCTGCAGGAGTTTATAGACATAACCCTGGGACGATTAGGAGTGAGAGACACAGTTTTACACAAAATGGACTTTCCCGGTCATTAGAATTGCTTTCCCATACATTTATTTTAGACCCACTGCACAGGCCAAAGCCCAAAAGACTCGATCGTCGATGTCGTTTCTAATCCCGTTTATTTACCAGTAAATTATATTTTTTGAAAAACGCTAAAAAAAATACATTCCCGAACCATTTTCTTTCAACGACTTTCAGTTTCTCTTCTTCTTCACCGTCAGTAGTCGATTCTCACTTGTTGCTTCTGGAGTCGACAGTCGAGTCTTTGGGCTTTGGCCTGTGCAGTGGGAAATCAGCAGAGGGAAGTGTGAGGTGCTTATAAAGTTGTTTTCTAACGTTTCCAGACACTAATGAGTGAACCAGGCAGAGCGTTTGGTTTGTTAGACTCGTGGCTGTTGTCAGATGGGTTAAAGTGGTGTTAAGCTACTTCAGTCTGAAGCAAATTGGTGTTTTACGTGGAAGTTCAGAACTTGCCCCCATCACTACACTAGTTCAGAACTTGCCCCCATCACTACACTAGTTTGTTGCCTTGACAGACTCACTGCCACAGTGAGATCTCCACCGAGGAAACACTGATCTGTGCCGTTTTTTGGCTCCTGACAGAATTCCACCTCCTCTAGAAACGACTTTAGCTTCAAACGAGCCCGAGTTCAACTTTAAGTAACTGATTTTGTCACTTTTTCAGATGAAGATGAATGCGTTCCTGTTGCTCGGCGGGTTGCTCCTCGTCGCCGTCGAGTACTTCCCAAGCTCCGCCCACATGGTCCCGGACAACAGCCTCTCCACCAATCACGTGGTCGTATCCAGCGGCCTGAGCCTGGACGTTCCGCCTGTCGTCATCGTCGGTCAGTCAAACTTACATGATTGGTTGTGTGCGATACATGACATCACAAGGTGGAACAGAGCGTTTTGAGCTTTGGAGATAATAAAATATGACAAAACTCCAGGTCTGTTTTTTGAGGAAGGAACAACATTAGAACACGACTTCAAGCTCACAGGAGTCAGTTTTGTGTAATAAACGGCCTTGAAATATTTAGCAAAGTGAGTTGTGACCCAGATACATTTGTGGTTTTTAGGGTTAAATTATTTGTTTTTGATCTTTCCTTACAGAATTACCAAACGGAAAGAAAAATAAAAGAGCAAAGAAACCGACAAAGGTAAGAACAACAACTAATACCATTTAAGATCTACCGTATTTTTCGGACTGTAAGGCGCATTAAGTGAGACTGATCCTTCGCTCGGGCGTCCTCGATCCATCGGCAGATCGTGGCGTAACTCGCCCGGCGTTGTCTCTTTCTTGGTGAATGTGAGTTCTTCTGTCGTCCAGCGCTCCCACAGCTGCAGTTTCACTCTGAATGACCTGATGACACTGACATCTAGAGGTTGGAGTTCTTTGTTAATCCACCCGGAATGATCCCAAGCACCGAGTTAGTTCAATCAGTCAATCAATCACTTTATTTATCCCCAAGGGCCAATTAAAAGGTACAGAGAGTTGCAGTGTACAGTACAACAATATTAAATTCCACATTATAAATAAGCCACACACATACAGTACATTCAGACCTGTGAGTTTGCTTCAACTGGGCACGTATCAGCATGTCTCTGAACAGGGGTCATTTCGGGTGCATTTTATGTACGACTGGATTCATTCGAGTTTACAGAGGTTTGTTTTGTGCTCAGCTGCGACCAAATACACACGGATTTCCCAAATGCGCACAGATTTCCTAAATATGCACGGATTTCTGTCCTATGCGCCAGTGTTTCTGAGGCTTTCGTGCTCCATGCGACAGTCCGTCCAGCGGTGCGGCTTCGTGGCTTACAAAAGTACTAAAACATTTTGACAGATGTTTGAGCGCCGTGTTCCACTTAAAATGGGTTCGAGGTCAGTAAGAACAGCCAGAATTAAGAACATAAACGCATCAGATTATAAAGGGCACTGACGATTTTTGAGAAAAATAAAGGATTCTAAGTGTGCCTTATGGTCCGAAAAATATGTTAAGTAAAATCTACAATCTAAAAATGGTAACAAGTAAATCTAGTTTGTGCATTGGTGATCTGTGGTCGTACTGTGAAAAGAATGAACATAACATGTAGAATCTCTCCATCGTCCAGGTAGAATCAACAGCAAAGGAGAAATTCAGTTTGTCAACTGGAGAAACGTTTATTTAGGCCGAAAACATTTCACAGCTCATCTACGCTGCTTCAGTTCAGTTCTGATTGTGAAGAAGCAGCTTTGTCCAGTTGACAGGTTGAATATATCCCTTCGTGCAATGGAGAAAGTCTTGATTATCTTCTTCTTTTTCTTCTTCTTCTTCAGAATAAGTCAGTGCGTAAACGTCCTCCGCCGCCCCCGGGCTGTGTCCCTGTGGGCGGCAGCTGTAAATCTGCAAACTCCGTTTGCTGCGACTCCTGCGCCTTCTGCCTGTGCCGACTGTTCAGGACCGTCTGCTTCTGCCGCCAGGGAAACCCCCACTGCTGAGACCGAGACTAAGACCAGACCTGAGACCGAGACTGAGGCCGAGACTGAGACCGGACCACAGACCGGACCAAAGACCAGATCAGAGGCAAATCAGAGACCTAAGACCAAGACCGTCTGCTTCTGCCGCCTGGGAAACCCCCGCTGCTGAGACCAAGACCGGACCAGAGACCAAACCAGAGACCAAGACCAGACCTGAGACTGGACCAACAAATGGACTAAAAACTAGACCAGAGACCAGACCTAAGAACACACCTGAAACTGGACCAAAGACCAGGCTAAAGACCAAGACCGGACCAGAGACCGGACCAGAGACCAGACCAAAGACTTAATGTATCCTGGTTTAACTGTTTAGAACATCTCACTTTTCATCACCAAAGCTGAACTCAGTGATTTTTTCTAGAAACTGTATTTGTTGAGTTTTCATTACCTTGTAAGTCTGAGCATTATGAACCCAGATCCTCCAAGTCCAAGTCCAAGTTGTGAAGACGGCAGGACTTTGAGTATCTGACATGATGCTACAGCAAAATGCAGGGATCAACCACTGATTCATGTATGAAATATTTTTTTAAATAAATATGTTTTTGCCAATTACAATGGAAGACAACATTATCTAATACATGGCGAGAGTTCGGATGAAAGAATATTGTAAGATTCTTTATCACACCTATTAAAAAAAACACACCGTTGTTTGTTAATCCCAACAATTCACTAATGTGTGCTGTCCATGGTTCTGGATTGAAAAAACACAAATTACCTCAAACAAAATCATGAGAATCGCAACAATCTCTGTGTGTCCTGCTAACGAAACTCCTGCACATCAGGTTTGTGGCGTTGTGGTGTGTGTGGTTCCACCTTGTGATGTATGTGCAGTCCAACTAACAAACTCTACAGTGAAATCTAGTTTATTTGCTCGTTCCGTGGAGGCTTTGTCCTGTTATGTCTTATAATTGTCTTATTATTTTTTGTCCCTGCTCCAAATTTTCTGTTTCCATCTTTTCTCATCAGTGATTTCTCGGGTTTCCACTCGCTCAAACAAACCTTTTGGAACTCTGCACCTCCACAGTGTATTTCTGTTAGGAGTGTTTATAGTGGAGACCTGGACACGATGGTGCAGCTGGGGAGATATGTGTGTTCATGGAGTGGAGTCTCTATCTGTGTGGTTCACAAGTTGATTCTGGCCTTTAGGTAACTGTTAAAGCTCCTGTATTGTGCGATATTCACTCTTCTGAGCTTTGAGACATGTCAAAAACACACCTGAAGAGTGTTTCATCAACCCTGCTAAGTGTAAATCCCGGCTTTATGTGACGTCTCCATCAAGCAATAGTTAAAAGTAAAGCTGTACTTTTAAAACACAAAATGTGGCAGTGAACAGGCAGAAAACACAATCTGACATATTAGCTGGTGCAAATACTTTTAGACTCGGCCTCAAAAACAGTCACACAAGTGAAAAATCGCCTCAAAAACAGTCACACGAGTGAAAAATCAAGTCAAAAACAGTAACACGAGTGAAATATTGCCTCAAAAACAGTCACACGAGTGAAATATTGCCTCAAAAACAGTCACACAAGTGAAAAATCGCCTCAAAAACAGCCACACGAGTGAAAAAAACTAACAGATGCTCTACAAATATGAACATTTGATACGTCGATTGCAGTCGCTGAGCACTGATCATGGGCCTCCCACGGGACAAACTGGAACATTTCCTCTGCTCCTCGGACTCATCCTGACACGGCTGATGAAAACATTCAGCAGGACAAACTGGACGTCCGTCTGAGCTTCAGAGAACTTCACTCACACGTCTAAGCGCTCGGCTCTTCTGCCGTGTCTCTCACCTCGGTTATTCAAGTGTGTTTGTGTTTTTATTTCCTCAGATGGTTCCAAAAGCATTTTTTGTTCAACAGGATCGTGTTATCGTTGTTCTGGGTTGTTTCTGTCCCTCGTGCACAAGCCTGATGCAGATTGGACGAGGCTAAACTGCATTAGAAAGTCAAAAAGTTAACATTTCTCAAAAGGTGAACACTTCTTCCTGTGACCCTTTGAGATACGTTTATATATGTAAAGGAAATGATATTATCCTGTGTACACGTACATGTGCACGGGTAGGTATTATGTACTGTATATTAACTCTGTCACATACTCAATAAAAAATCATTCATTAGTGGAACGACTTCAGCTTTAAGTTGAAGCTGATGCTCCAAACGAGGCTTAATCTCTTATGTTCAGTGACATTGATGGAAAACCCCTCTGGAGTAGAGGTAAGATCTTAAGCCCGAACCCGAACCCGACCCGACCCGAAATTCGGGTCAGGTCGGGCCTAAAATGTCATTGCTTCGGGTCAGGTCGGGCTTCTCTCTCGCTGACTTTTTAAAAATAAATATATGTTAAACAGGACTCCTGTTTAGCAGTTAAATTCGTGCGCAGAGCATGAGCCAGAGCCAGAGCAGAGCATGCTAACAGGAGCCGCAGAGCCAGAGCATGCTAACAGGAGCCGCAGAGCCAGAGCATGCTAACAGGAGCCGCAGAGCCAGAGCATGCTAACAGGAGCCGCAGAGCCAGAGCATGCTAACAGGAGCCGCAGAGCCAGAGCATGCTAACAGGAGCCGCAGAGCCAGAGCATGCTAACAGGAGCCGCAGAGCCAGAGCATGCTAACAGGAGCCGCAGAGCCAGAGCATGCTAACAGGAGCCGCAGAGCCAGAGCATGCTCTGGCTCTGCAGCTGCGCACGTGAACCTAATTTGTTATCATAAATCACCCTTCCTCCTCCTTCCTCCAATATGAAATTTCGGGTTTGCTTCGGGCTCGGGCCTGCAAATCAAGTTAATTGGTCGGGCTCGGGTCGGGTCGGGCTTTAATACCCGCGGGTCGGGTTGGGTCGGGCTGGATTTTTTAGGCCCGATCTTACCTCTACTCTGGAGTTGTATTTTGTTTCATTCACATGTTTGATTAATCCACATCTCCAAAGCTGAAAATGCTCCGTTCCTCATGAGGTTTTCAAGATCAAGATCAGAAAAGAGCATAACATGAGCCCTTTAACCACAAATACGTCCTGAAGTGCATTCCTCACACTCCGATGTGCAAACAATTCGACACAAAACATGAGCTCAAATCTTTTATTTACTGTATTTACATGTTTGAAAATGTCTCCGTGACGATAAACCATTTCTGTTCACTGATCAAGTCAAATTATTTTCCCAACATGCAACAAATTGTGAGAAAAAAAAAACATCTTTGAACAAATGATAATAAATATGTGGAAAATGATTAAATTTAAAGCAGAATTAAGTCACGTCAGTGCAGGCGTCTCCAGCCTTTTTCCCCCGGTGAGCTCCTTTACAAACAGAAATGCCAGAGAACTGCTCACTTCAGCGGCCGCAAGAAAATAACGATGATAAGAAAGAGGCGCGACTTTGGTGCAGTGAGACGCTGATCAAATATAAACCGTTATCCATTTATTGGTGCACAAAGTCGGCTTCAAAATGACCGTATTTTTCGGACTATAAGTTGTATAAGTCGCACCAACCAAAAAATGTGTAATGAAGAAGAAAAAAACATATAGAAATCGTATCGGACTATAAGTTTTTTAGGGAAATTTATTTTATAAAATCAGAGACCAGGAACAGACATTTCCTCGGAGAGTTATAGAGACGCCAACAGAACAGAGCAGAACAGGCTGAACATGTGTCTGTTCACGTCACATATGAACAGTTCTTCACAAAACTAGAGCAGAAACAACAGAACAGAACAAGTTTAACCAAACTCTCCATCTCGCTCCAAATCACTGAATCCACTGAATTCTTCATCCTCAGTGTCACTTCTGAGTAACTCCACCAACTCCAGATAAATTCAGCTTTTAGCTGTGATGAGCTTTTGTTTTCTTCACTTCAGTTCAGTTTCCTCCACTTTTCTCCATCAAATACAAGTTTCTCTCACTCCAAACTTTCTTTCTGCTGCTCGATTGTTCCTCTCTTCCTCCGCTCTTCACACGTTTCCGGTTCTCGCTCAGTATTTAGTTTAGTTTAGTTTATTCGGTCATAGTGCGACAATACAAAACAAAACACTGTCTACAATCCACTGGATCATGACCCAAGGGTTTAGGCTGAAGTAAAAAGTACTTATAACGCCTAACACTATTTAACATGACAGAATTCCAAGAAAACAAAAGCAGCAAGTTTCCATTTACAATTTCACCTGCGAATTACTGTATAGACAAAATATCGAGGGTTTAGAGCACATGTGTCAAACATGCGGCCCGGGGGCCAGATCCGGCCCTCCAAGACCTTTAATCTGGCCCTCGGCTGATTTTTCTATTAAAACACTTAAAATTTTCAGATTTTTCTGTTAATTTTCTGCGCCGTTTAGCATAGCAGCGTCTCCGGCGTTTCTGTACGTTGCGACTCCCACCAGAGCAGCACAAATGAAGACTTTCCTCTTTCCAAACGCTCTTAAAGGACGATCGTTTTGACTGTCGACCGTGACCCTCATCAGCAAAATGTCAAAAAATGAGAAAAGCAGATGCTGAGTTCAGGATTTCCCAAGAAAAATAGTCTAATTCTTATTTGTTGACAGAGGTGAATGGGAAATCTGTGCTCAGTGTGTTTGGAACAAGTGGCGTTGCTCGAGGAATATAATCTTAAACACCACTACGAGACACGGAGAAAAATACAATAACTTGAAGAGAGAACTGAGTTTTCTGATCCGGCCCTTTTGGGATCAAAGTAGGCTGCATACGGCCCCCGGACCAAAATGAGTTTGACACCCCTGATTTAGAGCCAGTGGCAGTGGTAAGTGGCATTTTTGGCGAAAATGAGTTATATATATCAAATTAAAGGTCTTGATGAGCTCTATCTAACTGTACCAAAAAGAAAACAACAAAGACCTTGCTCAACAGTTTGATTTCTCTTTGGAGCAGAAGGGCGTATGTCCTTATAAATATGTGGAATCAGGTCATAGTCAGATGGAATGTGACAGTGTGCATGCTGCAGTTGAAACAGCAAGACGAAACGTGTCGATCTACTCCCCAGATACTACACACTTGTGAGGATGGCGAGACACAACAGCCCATACAGTGTACAGTCCTTCTCTAACCACTCACTGAAGAACAAAACCAAAGATGAGGAGGGTCAGTCTGTTCATTGGCAAAAAGTGAAGTGGTTCCGATACACAAAAGACCCCAACACAATCTTCAAGTACGATGTCACTGCCCCAACCTTCAAAGTCTGATGGTAGCACGACAGCCAAACAGAGGCACCAGAACCATACAGCCAAACAGAGGCACCAGAACCATACAGCCAAACAGAGGCACCAGAACCATACAACCAAACAGAGGCACCAGAACCATACAACCAAACAGAGGCACCAGAACCATACAACCAAACAGAGGCACCAGAACCAGAGCACCAGAACCATACATCCAAACAGAGGCACCAGAACAATACATCCAAACAGAGGCACCAGAACCATACAACCAAACAGAGGCACCAGAACCATACAACCAAACAGAGGCACCAGAACCATACAACCAAACAGAGGCACCAGAACCATACAACCAAACAGAGGCACCAGAACCATACAACCAAACAGAGGCACCAGAACCATACAACCAAACAGAGGCACCAGAACCATACAACCAAACAGAGGCACCAGAACCATACAGCCAAACAGAGGCACCAGAACCATACAACCAAACAGAGGCACCAGAACCATACAACCAAACAGAGGCACCAGAACCATACAACCAAACAGAGGCACCAGAACCATACAACCAAACAGAGGCACCAGAACCATACAACCAAACAGAGGCACCAGAACCATACAACCAAACAGAGGCACCAGAACCATACAACCAAACAGAGGCACCAGAACCATACAACCAAACAGAGGCACCAGAACCATACAACCAAACAGAGGCACCAGAACCATACAGCCAAACAGAGGCACCAGAACCATACAACCAAACAGAGGCACCAGAACCATACAGCCAAACAGAGGCACCAGAACCATACAGCCAAACAGAGGCACCAGAACCATACAACCAAACAGAGGCACCAGAACCATACAGCCAAACAGAGGCACCAGAACCATACAACCAAACAGAGGCACCAGAACCATACAACCAAACAGAGGCACCAGAACCATACAACCAAACAGAGGCACCAGAACCATACAGCCAAACAGAGGCACCAGAACCATACAACCAAACAGAGGCACCAGAACCATACAACCAAACAGAGGCACCAGAACCATACAACCAAACAGAGGCACCAGAACCATACAACCAAACAGAGGCACCAGAACCATACAGCCAAACAGAGGCACCAGAACCATACAACCAAACAGAGGCACCAGAACCATACAACCAAACAGAGGCACCAGAACCATACAGCCAAACAGAGGCACCAGAACCATACAGCCAAACAGAGGCACCAGAACCATACAACCAAACAGAGGCACCAGAACCATACAGCCAAACAGAGGCACCAGAACCATACAACCAAACAGAGGCACCAGAACCATACAACCAAACAGAGGCACCAGAACCATACAGCCAAACAGAGGCACCAGAACCATACAGCCAAACAGAGGCACCAGAACCATACAACCAAACAGAGGCACCAGAACCATACAGCCAAACAGAGGCACCAGAACCATACAGCCAAACAGAGGCACCAGAACCATACAACCAAACAGAGGCACCAGAACCATACAGCCAAACAGAGGCACCAGAACCATACAACCAAACAGAGGCACCAGAACCATACAGCCAAACAGAGGCACCAGAACCATACAGCCCAGCTCAGTGTTTGAAAGGCCTCCAGGCATAAGTGCCTTGAAGACAAAAGACACACTCACCCTGTGCACCAATGGGAGTATTTCTCATTACTACGCAGAGTTTTACAACTCCCTTAAATTTGAAGGCAGTGAGAGCTGGAACTGAAAAGTGGAATGTGTAAAAATGAGAGAAATGAAATGTTAACGTTGTAAATCGGCCTATTAAGTGTTTGAAATGGAATAGTTAACAGTTCAATTAAATGCAATTAAATACATGAATGTTTCAGTCATGAATGACAATTGAATTATCTAATTTTGATGACCACGACCAGGCTGAACTGTAGTGGAACTTCATAAAAAAAAGTGAAATAAGTAACACAGTAAAATGGAATATAATGAAACAAGATACATTTCTTCTCGTCATATTGAGTGTAAATGAGAGCAGCTACATGAGGGTGACACTACAGTTAAGTGTTTGTCTGTTCTGAAGGTTGGTGGTTTAAATCCCACTTTTGACATAATCATTGGGATTAACTACGGCCCGGGGGCCATATCTGGCCCGGGGGCCATATCCGGCCCGTGGGCCATATCCGGCCCGTGGGCCATATCCGGCCCGTGGGCCATATCCGGCCCGCCAAACATGAATGAACTATAATAAAATGTATTTGTTTTATTTCCCCTGTTTTATTATTCTGGCGTTTCTTAATCGATGGCGCACACTAGATACACTGATACATAAAACCAGATTATCCACATGGGCCCGTGGCTCAGTTCTTAGGGGTAAAACTGTATGTTGAACACGTCCAAGTCTCTGATGTTTAAGTGTTTTAAACCAATATTGTCTTCACTGATCAGCAGATTCGCCCTATTTTCTTTTAAAATACTGTATATGCTCGGTGCCAAAAAGGCGTATGTGATGTTTTTTTACCTATTTTTTAGATTTTGGAAAGTTTGACAATAGTTAATTGTGTTAATATGTCATAATATGTTTCCTGAAGTACTGCCTCATATAAATGTATGTGGGAACAATGTTGAATTTGAAGGTTAAAAAATACAGTTGTTTAAAGTTTGGTCATATTTTTGTTTTTGCTCTGCTGTAAAGTTGGTCAAATGCCACTTACGCCCCTCTGGCTCTAAACCCTCGATATATTAATTAAAACAAAAAAAAATTCATAATTCATTCATTCCAGAGCTCTATGACTTTCAAAACATAAAGCTTTATACCCTTTCTTAAAGGCTTCTACAGTCTTTGACTTTTTAAAATCATGGCTCAAGTTATTCCATAAACTATAACCCCTCGAACAGAAATACAATCACTTTTGTTCTTACTTCTTATCTTTACTTTTTTAAAGACGCCTGTTCTTCTAAGGTGATACTGACTCTGTCTTTGCTCGAATAACTCCTGTAGACCAGGAGGAAGCAGATGATTAAAGGCCTTGTGCATCACTACGGCTGTGCTCAAATCAGCAAGACCAAAAAATGTAAGTACTTTTATCATATTAACCCTGGAGAACCCACGGGGTCAAATTTGACCACTGTTAATTGCTGCTACTAAAAATGAACCAAATTGAAAAAAATGTCAAATTTAACCTTAAAAGCCCAAAGACGACCACAATGTCTAGTGTGATTTCCTCTCTCTAGTAGAAAAGATTTTGGATAAGCAAAGACCAATGGTGTTAGTTTTTTATTAGTCGTTTATGGCCTTGTGTTCTTCAGTTGGCCAAAGTGTGTTTAAACATTAGAAATACAGTTCTAACATGCAAAAATAACTATTGTTAAATGTTCTGGTGTAAATTATTGATTGTTTTCCTAAATTTAAAACAGTTTGCATTGACAGTGTATCTTATAGTCGTTCTTTAAAATTATACACCTAAAGCCCAATGGGTCAGATTTGACCCAAATCCTAAATCAGGGAATAAAGGGTTAAAATTTAAAAAGTAGATATTTTGGTGTTCAGTGATGGAGTTCAGCAATCATTTAAGGCATAGTTCATAATTTTCTGAAGAAGAAAAGGGTTCTTGGGTTCTCCAGGGTTAAAAAGAGGATTTGTTGGCGCATAGTAATTTGCATGATTAATAATTCTGATCACCTTCTTTTGGAGCAGAAGAATGTTATTAAGATTTGATTTATAGGTTTCCCCCATATTTCCACGCAGTAGTTCAAGTATGGAAGGAATAGAGTGTTATACAGTAAATAAAGGGAATGTCGATTTAAAAGTCTTTTAATTTTACTCATTATGGCAGCGATGTTAGATAACTTTGTTTGAATTATACTTATTTGCATTTTCCAGCTCAGTTTTTCATCTATATGAATGCCCAAGAATTTATGAACAGATACTCTTTCAATTTGTACTTGATTAATTTTAATATTAACTTCTATTTCCAAAGATAATACATTTGTTTTTTTCCAGATTCATTGAAAGTTTATTAATATCAAACCACACTTTTATTTTTGTAAGATCATTTTCTACTGTGTGCAGAAGATGTTGTAGATGTTTTCCTGAACAATAGAGACTGGTGTCATCTGCAAATGGAAATGCAACTTAAATCATCCACTGCCTCACAGACATCATTTATGTACATGATAAATAATTTGGGCCCCAAGACGGAGCCCTGTGGAACCCCGTGAGTAAGCACCCTGCTATCAGAAGTGAAGTTATTTATATGCAAATACTGTTGTCTGTCTGATAGCTGTTCAGTCAGGTAAGGGCAGTTCCTCTAACACCTTTCCATTTTCCTCAAAAGCAGCACATGGTCAGTGGTGTCGAAGGCCTTGCATAAAAACACTGGCTGTGTGTTCTTGTTTAATAATAATAATAATGCATCAGTTTCATGTAGCGCTTTTCTTCTTGTTTGTCAGTTGCTGTGGATATCTTCTCACTGCCATTTGGGGAGAACTTTTTGGCCTGAAACCATATTGACGATCACTGAGGAGATGATGCTTAGTAACAAAATTATCTAGATTTATTAAAAAGGTTTTTCTAATATTTTGGAGAGTTGTGGCAGGAGAGATATGGGCCTTTAGTTTGTGAACAGATGTCTGTCGCCGCCTTTAAAGATGGGAATTATTTTTGCTATTTTCATTTTATTTGGAAAAGTGCCTGTTAAAAAGGACTGGCTTCAGACATATGTAAATGGTGTTGCAATATAAGTTATGACATTCTTTATTTATTCCATATCAATATCAAAGGAATCACTGGACTTTTTGTTCTTAAATTTGTTTACAATTTCAGTTATTTAATTTTCATCTGTGGCTCTCCTAAATAAAGACTTAGGGTTTTGTTGTATATTTGTTCCTGCTAATCCGTGTGTATCCTTAGATTCTCCTATTTTATTTGCAATTGTGGGTCCAACGTTTATGAAGAAACCATTAAATGCATTTGCTATTTCCCTTGTATCATTTAAGGCGAGATTATCCTTCACAAAATGATGTGGGAATTCCTGTCTTTTCTTACCTTCTTTAATTTTACTATTTAATATTTTCCAAATACCTTGAATGTTATTTCTTTGTTCTAATAATTTATGGTAATAATGCTTCTCGCTAAATCTCATTATATTAGTCAACTTGTTTTTATATGTTTTATACTTCTGCGTTCTGCTTCTTTAGTTCTATGTTTTAGGAATAATCTGTAGAGTTGATTTTTCTTTTTACATGCATTTACTAAACCATGAGTGATCCACAGCCTATTTAATCTGTTTTTGTTATTTATTATACATCTAAGGGGACAGTGCTTATACAGCGTTTTTAAGGTAGATAAAAATATTTCAAAAGCCTCGTCAGGGTCAGTAGAGGCACAGACCTCATTCCATGTTTGAGGACTCAAGTCCTCTTGTAAATCACAGATTGCTTCAGGTGTTGTACGTCTTTATGAAGGATGGTTTTGTGTGTTTTGACATTTTGTGCAAGTTGATGGAAAATGTATTTACCGTAAGTAATATTGTATTTGCGCACATTGGTTTAAGTTTTACAGAAACTAAACTTAAAGCCTCGTGGCTCATTTGCAGATAGTGAAAAAACAGCTGGTGCTGATGCAGAAGCTTCTGTCGACTAAAGGACCAGATTCACTGGCAAAAAAAGTCTCCATGTGGATTTAAGTAATAAAACAGGAGTGAGGTGCTGCAGGTGGTGACAGAAGTGACAGTGGAGCAGGAGGAGGAGCCTGAGGCGGAGCAGATGCTGGTACAAGCCTAGAGCGCCCCCTGTGGCTCAGTGTGAAAATCACCAACATGTGAAATTATATCTCGCTGTGGAAACGCGTCGGCTCCTTCGATGCAGTAAAGGACTTTTAATATATTCAGTGCCTCAGGTTTGGACCTCGCCCATGTTACATTTACGTTTAGATGAACTGAAATATTTCATATATAAGTCGCACCTGAGGATAAATCACAGGAAACACCCAAACCATTAAAAAAAGTGAGACTTATAGTCCGAAAAATACGGTATGTGGGTCATTGACGTGTAAGGATTTTCAACAGAATTTTAAAATTTTAACAAAATCTCACAGATGCTCTTCCAATACTGAACTCTTGTAACTTTCTTTTGACCATTAAAACACAAAAGCTGCGTCGTATTTCCGCCTCATTTCCCCCGTAGACGTTTAATTGTCGTCATCTTCACAATGTGTTGAGTTTAGCGTCTGAAACCTCTTAGTTTTGTCTCCTGTAGCGTCGGCGTGTCCACTGTGTCCGTGTCTTCTTCGTGTGTGCGTATAATCGAGTGTGTTTGGTCTTTCCTGCGCCCCCTGCTGGTTCACGCCCTCCTCGCGCCGTTGGGCGGGTTCAGCTCTGTCTCTTCTGGTCTGCTTCCACTTCGGGTTACGCTTTTCCGAACTGAAGATGGGCTGGAAAGAAAGAACAAATCAGAACAAACGGAATGTCCCAGGAGGAGTTTAAATAGACTGTGTGAAGAAGTGGACGAAACTGTGTTCACGATGCAGTTTTAGGGTGAATTTGGAGCTGAGTTTGGAATAGGAATTTATTTATGGACAAAACAGTGAAACAGAAAGACCAGGGTTATGTAGAGTGGGTTAACACAGACATTTTAAGACTAAAACGACGAGGCCACAGCAGCAGGTACAGACAGAAGAGCCACAGTTTTCCAATGTAAACTCGACTGGAAACAGTGGACGGAGCTGGAAGTTCCAGGTTCAGTTCCTGTTTGCTCCGTCCATATGGCAACGTCGAATTTCTCTTTCCTCGCTCTCTCCTCCATGATCATGCAGGAAATGGCCGAGGATCTAAACTCCTCACTGAACCCGATACAGTTTGATTCTTTTGTCTGATGTCTGCTCCTGAAGCCTCCGTCATGTTTGCTCCTTCAGTCCGCGGTTTTCTTTGGGACACCGTTTAATATGACACTTGATTGACAGCCGAAAAATGGAAGATTGAGGAAAGGAATAAAGGAGAAGGAAGCGAGGAAAGAGAAATGAGACGTGGCCCAAGTGTCCGATGGAGTTAGCGTTCTGTGGATATCAGGTCATGTCTCTGTAATTGTCCAGGTTGACTGAGGCTTGGCTCTACGTCCAACAGATCAGCGTGTGGAGGCAAAACAACTTTCTCCAGCTAAACTCAGACAAGACACAAGTCAGAGACTTTGGCCACAGAAACAAAGAGACAGTGTCAGCGTCACCTCCAGTGTCTCTCTCTAAAACCTGCAAATCAGGCCAGAAATCTGAGGGTAATAATGGACACAGACTTGAACTTTAACAGTCACATCAAATCAGTAACGTCTGCACCTTTTACCATCTAAAAACAGCACAAATCACAGGTGTCTAAAGCAGACTTGGAGAGACTTATCCATGCGTTTGTTAGATAGTAGGTCAGATCCTGTAACGGCCTCTCACTGGCCTCTCCAAACGAGCTGTGAGAGCAGAACATCCAGAACATCCAGAACATCCAGAACGCAAATGCAGCGGTCGGTTTGACTCTAAAATGATTCTGTGACACAGACGTTCACAGGGACAGTCTGCAGTTCTAATAGTTTTTCCTCGGGTCTGTGGAGTGGGTCAGACTGTTTTTAGTGGCAGGACGACTGTGGCCATTGACCTGCACTAGCCCAGCACCAGCACCTCTGCAAATACAAGGACTGGAGGAAGATTTAAACAAGTGCCTCCACACATCTCCAACACTCTGGATCACCAGGAAATGAGGAACTGTGAACAAAACTCTGAACTCTCACTTTAAAAACACAGAAATAGTCCATTTTAAACCGTTTGCGGTCGTCCAGAGTTATTCCCCACTTACCTTATGTGTTCAGAGCGTCCAAATTGTTCACCGTGATGAGTTTTGCCGTCATGATAAAGCAAACCACAACTAGCATGCTAACAGAGCACTTCTAGATGATCGAGTTTTCTGATTTTCCAAAGCTCACTCACCTCACGGATGAACTCCCGCCGTCTCTGTTGAGTAGTGATCCTGAAAAAACACAGATTTTAGACAAAAAACATTTGAGAGACAATAAATATTTATAAATACTGCAGTTTCCCAAGTACTGCATATCCACAATACTGAAGTACTGCACATAGTCGTGATCAGCAGCTGTATCTTAAAACTTGAGCAACTTGTGAACACGTGAGGAAAACGATCTCCTGAATTTACCTTTGGCTCGGACAGAAAAAGAGTCTGAAGAAGCTGCAGTTCCAAAAAGCAGAACTCAAGGAAAGGACCACTAAAGGATTATATGAAATAAATAAAAACAGTGAAGCCAAAATTGTGAAATGAATTGCGCTACGTTATTATTATTATTATGGTTTTTTAATTACAAATGATACCAAAATCTCGTCTTGTCTCTTGTCCCAGCCCCAGTTTGCAGTGGTCCAAAGTTATTCCTCACTTTCCTTTTGCATTTTGATGAGGGACGGGCTTTGAAGCTCCTGTGTTATGGAATCAACTCCCTGTTGGTGTTAAACAGGCTCCACAGTCTCTTTATTTAAGACCAGGCTTAAAACCTTCCTCTTCGGAATAGCTTATGACCAGGTTACTTAGTTGATGTCACTAAGATAAGCTGCCGCAGGAGATAACAAGCTGGGGGAAGTGTGGCAACCTGAGCACTGTCCTCTGTTTCCTCCTTTTTTCTCACCAGCATCACTCACTATGTTCTCATCTGTAGTTTGTTCATTGCTATTCACATGTTGTCCCCTGTCCCACTCCCCCTGTGGAGTGGAACTCTTTCAGACGCCTGATGGCAGCTGGACCCCTCTCCTCCTCCTCGCCCGGTTCCTCCTCCTCGCCCGGCTCCTCCTCCTCCTCGCCCGGCTCCTCCTCCTCCCCGGCTCTTCCCCACCTGGGTAGCTGTGGTCATACTGAACTGGCCCACGGGCCTGGACATCTATAGCCTGTCCGTCCATGGGAGTGGATCCCTCCTTCACTGTAGTTCTCCCCGAGGTTTCTTCTTTTTCCCAGGACCCTGGGTTTTTTGGGGTTTTTCCTTGCTGAGAAGGAGGGTCTAAGGACAGGGGATGACTGGACCATGTTTCATTTGCTGCTTTACATGAATGTTGTTTATTCCTGTTTTGATATGTCTGTGTGTATGTTTGGCTCATCCATATCTTGGAACGCCCTTAGAGGAAACTGTTGTTGCGATTTTGGGCGCTACAAAAATAAATTGAATTGAATTGAATTGAAATTGAATTGATTAAATTTTCTTAATTGATCGTCAAGAGATTTAATTATTAATTATTGATTAATCAGTAACGTATTAAAATTATCATCATTATTATTACTGTTATTAATCTGCATAAATAAACTCACCTTTACACCATCTAAACGTCCTGACTCCAGAGCCTCATCAGTGTGAGATCAGAATGAGTTTAATGCAGATTTAAACATTTGTTTATGTTTTACACAAACTAAACTTAAAACCTCATGACTCATTTGCATAAACTGTAAGAGCTGAAAAAAGCAGCTCTTTCCTTGTGCTGCTGCTTCAGCTTCTGTGGGACTAAAGGACTCGACTCAGTGAATATGAGTGTTCTCTCTGTGACTCAGTGAATATGAGTGTTCTCTCTGTGACTCAGTGAATATGAGTGTTCTCTCTGTGACTCAGTGAATATGAGTGTTCTCTCTGTGACTCAGTGAATATGAGTGTTCTCTCTGTGACAGAGGATGTTCTGCTGATGCTGAGTCTGTTCTGTGCGTATGTTGGAGATGTTCATGTTTTCAGAGGTCGTACGTGCGCGGGTCGTACGTGTGCGGGTCGTACGTGTGCGGGTCGTACGTGTGCGGGTCGTGTGCGGGTCGTACGTGCGCGGGTCGTGTGCGGGTCGTACGTGTGCGGGTCGTACGTGTGCGGGTGGTACGTGCGCGGGTGGTACGTGCGCGGGTCGTACGTGTGCGGGTCGTACGTGTGCGGGTGGTACGTGCGCGGGTGGTACGTGCGCGGGTCGTACGTGTGCGGGTCGTACGTGTGCGGGTCGTACGTGTGCGGGTCGTACGTGCGCGGGTGGTACGTGCGCGGGTCGTACGTGCGCGGGTCGTACGTGCGCGGGTGGTACGTGTGCGGGTCGTACGTGCGCGGGTCGTACGTGCGCGGGTCGTGTGCGGGTCGTACGTGCGCGAGTCGTGCGCGGGTCGTGTGCGGGTCGTACGTGCGCGGGTCGTACGTGCGCGGGTGGTACGTGCGCGGGTCATACGTGTGCGGGTCGTGTGCGGGTCGTATGTGCGCGGGTTTAGTGCAGCTCTTTATTTAACATCATTTCACTTTATTTCTTTTGGCTTCTGTTGTGATGAAAGTGTTTGTCTTTTGGCCTCATGAGCACTCGACTGCTGCAGTCACCGGGACGCTGCGTAAACATGCACCAGGGTCGGGCAGTATCCACATTTTGATCCCGTTAAACCTTCTCGGCGTTTTCCCGGGGTTTACGGTTTTACTGTGACTAATTCAGAATAATTGTGTAGCTGCACCTAAACCCTACAGAAACAGAAGTGCAGTGTTATATTTGAAGATGAGGCTCAAGTCCTGATCAAACCAAACTTCTCCAGCGCGTATCTCCCTCCATTTAATGATCTGGGACTCGCCAAGACAAGAAAAGCAGAAGAGGCAGATTCAGAATCAAAAGTAAAAGGCGACAGTCGTGTGATATTTCCACTGCAGCGTGTTGTATCTGACAGAGCCGCGCTCTCGCCAGGAGGAGAAGTTCCCGTCTCCTCCTCACTTTTTTAAACTGAGAGAGGAGGGTAGATACAGTTCCTTTAAAGCTGCACTGTGTCACTTTTTGGTTCGGGGTCCTTCATCTGCTTGTTTCTATGGATACGTCATTGCTGTACCTGGAATGTCCCACAGTGTGACATTAAACAGCTCTACTTTACATTTATTCAGTTACAAGTGGTTTTAGAGCTCAAAAATATTTAGAAAAAAAAACACCATTCTGACTGTGAGCAGCGTCGCCTCTCCACAGATCTGACCTGTAACTTGGTCTGGTTTGGCCTCTATGATGATCGAAAGGTTTAATGCCACACTACGGAACATTCCAGACAAAGCAATAACATCTCCATGGGGAAAAAGAGGCACAAATGTTCAGAAATAATTCCCCCAGTTTGTACCGTGTGGTTTTGGCCGCGCTGAGGCTGCACGTCGCCGTCCGCCTGAGCCGCCTCCTCTTCGGATCCTCCTTCTTCTTCTTCACTGTTCAGACTCGCGGCTTCATCTTCGGCGTTTGAGCCTAACTCCTCCTCTTCCTCCTCAGGCCACGCCCCTTCCTCTGCCTCGGCCCCGCCCCCTTTCTGCGAGTCTATGAAAACAGAAAGATGCAGAAATATTTTACTTTAGTTTGGCTTTGTTTTTCGGGATATTTTGTTTTTTCTCAGTTTACTGCGTACCGTGTAACTTTTCTAGTTTTGCTCGTCTCCATGGAGATTATATTGTTGCATTAAACTTCTTTTTAAACTAGTTTGAATGCACAAAACAAGTGTTCAGAGTTAAAGACATTTTTCTGGATGTAAATGAGTCGATCTTGGACCTAAATTGTCCAGAATCTCTGAACTTTCTGTTTGTGACATGGAAAAATGTTCCCAAGTGGAAATTAGTCTTAAAATAAAAATAAATAACACATTTCATTAAGATTCATGAACTAAAATTAAGAATAAAACAGTCAATAACAGCTTTATATTCTAGGAAGTGTGTAAAATCCCTCAGTTTTCCAGGTAGAATCCACGGCAAAGGAGAGAATTCAATTTGTCAACTGGACAAAAGTTCATCCAACAGGCCGAGCGAACAATAGAAACAGTAAACAAGTAGGGTGTTAGTTCCAGAGTAATTCCTCATGTCTAACTCCTCCCCCTGACGGACACATTTAAGGCAGTGTCCTCCAGATGCGAAACATATTCAGCTAAATAAACTTTTGTCCAGTTGACAAATTGAACTCTCTTCTTTGCCAAAACATAAATAACTTGTTCACTCAGACAGATTCTAGAATTAAAATTAAAAATCGATTTTTGTGATGTCGATATGAGCACAGACTGAGAGATTTGTGCAGTTTAAAGCTACAGATGTTCACAGATTAAATATCGACCATTTAAACTGCACAAAATCTCTCGGCCTGTGCTCATATCGACGTCACAAAATCGATTTTTAATTTGAATTCTTCATGGACAGAATCTGTTCTTTGTTCCTTGTTGGATGTAGATTTGGTGTTGGGGCAGATTTATGAAGCTGCTCAAAAATATGCGACACTTTTCCACAGGGATTTTGCCGTAGAAAAGCATCGAGCGGAAGCTGCACTTCCTGCTGTTGTGATAATCGTCTGTTTTTCTAGTTTACGGAGGGGGATTTTTGGTTTAAACGGCCCCTTTTACCTGCTCCTGAGGTGAGCTCCTCCAGAGTCTCCAGCCTCCCCAGCAGAGCCTCGATGTTTGCCTTGATCTGGGTCAGTTCTGTCTTTATGGCCTGGAGCTCACTGCCTCGCACCACTGGGACAAAACAGAGACATTACAACACTGCGGGGTTTATCTGCTCATTTCCTCTGTTACAACACCAGATATGAGTCATATTTTAGTCGTTTCTGAGTTAGTTTTTCTCACAGTGAGTCTACAAATGACTGAAGTTTCAGATTGACGATATTAAAGGTTTTTATATTAGGTTAAACTGACTCTTGTGAGGTTTAAATCATATTCGAATGTTGTTATTTCCTCAAAAACAGACCTGCAGTTGTGTTTGTGAAGAGGATGTCAGGGTTTGGTGTTTGTTGTGTGTTCCCCTCCCTTCTGTGTCTGTCTGCTCCTCTGGGGGTGTGGCTGGGCTAATGCTGCAGTGTGGATCACCTGCTCGGTGGTTCACCTGCAGCTCATTGTCTAATCAGCCCCACTACTTAGTTCTGTCCTTATCCTTTGTTCTTTGTCAGTTCATTCCTTCTCTATCCCTTGTCCACGTCCATCTCCTGCTTGTCCACGTCGTCCTGCCTGACCTTGTTGTCCAGTCTGTCTACCTGTGAGTCTACCCCAGTGTCTTCCCTCCGTCTATGTCTCCAGACAGTTTCCATCACCACATCCTTCATTCCCGGCAATAAACCTGTTAAACATCTACCTGCGCCTCTGTCTCTGCTTTGGGGTCCTCAACCACACTCAAACCATGACAGAGGAAACAACATTAGAACCTAGAACATTGTGTAATATGGGCCCTTTAAACATTTATATCAATTTTATTTCTGCTCAACTTTTCTGAATAGGTGCAAAGTATGTCTGACCGTAGTTTAGACCTGGTTTAGTCCTGGTTTAGTCCTGGTTTAGACCTGGTTTAGTCCTGGTTTAGTCCTGGTTTAGACCTGGTTTAGTCCTGGTTTAGACCTGGTTTAGTCCTGGTTTAGACCTTGTTTAGTCCTGGTTTAGTCCTGCTTTAGTCCTGCTTTAGTCCTGTTTGTACCTCTCAGTCGGCCGTGTGGCCGGACGCTGTTGCTCCTCAGTATTTTCCCGGGGCCTCTGACCCGGTGGAGCAGGGGCAGGACCCGGGGCAGGACCCGGGGCCGTTTGACCGGGACCACAGGGACCACCCGGGGCACAGGAGACACGCGACTGCGGTACTCGAATAACCTGAGTGCAGAGGGAACGATGTGACAGCCATAGAACCACAACTGAAATAATAAATAAATCCTCACATTCTTCATTCTCATTTTGCTTATTTTGATACGATCATAAATGATAAACTTTTGTGCTTTCATCAAAAACTAAACTCATCTTTAAAAAATTAAAATAAGAACTAAGAAAAAATGGACTGACAGTAATTCTGTTTGAGGCTCTCACCTGTCGTAGAAATCTTCTCTGTAGAAGTCGTAGTCCAGCTCATATCCACTGCACAAACACACAAACACACACTTTATCTTCATGCTTTAGTCTCTTATTTTTATCTCCCGCACATAAAATCACCACAGCTGCTGCATGAACCCAACCTGTCAGCAACTACTGTTATTTTTATTGTTTTTATTTTGCCCAGAGTCAGAGGCAGAGCTGTGGTTCTGTCCAGGAGACACGTGTAAATCTGTGTTAAGATATGTTTAAAATCATGAGATTGTTGTTTGTCACCGGGTTTATTTTCTGTTTGTTTAGTGTCTGACTCCCTCTACAGGTGACAGAGAGGAGTGCAGATCCGGCCTTGCTTAAAATGTATAAGGCTTTTATAATAATAATAATAATAATAATAATAATAATAATAATAATAATAATAATAATAATAATAATAATAATAATAATAATAATAATAATAATAATAATAATCAGGAAATCATTTACCCTGAAATAGGAAGTAATATAATCATAAGAAAACAATAATATAACAGAAGATGAGACTAAACTAAATGAGTTTTATAGATAAAAGAATCATTCACGTGTAGAGGGAAGCGGAGCTCCTCTTCAGCGCTTTGGCTCGGCTCGGCCTGGGCTCTCCGGCCATGTTGACGTCTGCGACAAACACAGACACAAATACACATTTATTAGATTTAAAAAAAAATACATTCATCATCATCAAACTTTATTACAGACTCCAGAGTTTAAAAAAGACACAATAAACAAAGAGAATTATTATAGGTTTACTGGCGTTATATTTCATATCAAATGTCACACCGTAGTTAGAACATTCAGTAGTTCCTGCAGAACTGCTCAGGCTGAACACAAAACAATCATCTGCAAACATCAGGAGGTTCACACAGACCCAGTCACACCTGTTCTGCATTTATCATCCAGATACAAACTAAACAAAATGGGATTTTGGGACAAAATAATTCTGTTTAACTGTTTTTATCCTTTTTTTTCATCTTGCTTTTTGATAGTATTTATTCTGATTTAGATTTGTTTATATCTGTTGCTTTTGGTTATTTAAAAAATCCAGAAATGATCATAAAAGTCGATGCAGAAAAACTTCAAACCCAGCGCCTCTGTGAGTGTACTTCCATGTTGTGACCACCAGAGGGCGCTGTTGCTCTTCACAGGGCTTCAGAGTTGTTGTTAAAAGCAAAAACTGTGAACCAAGATTATTTTACACATCAGGTAATAAAAGCACATGCTCCGCGCTTCAGAATCCACACAAATGATATCAGCAGATTTTTGTCCGGAAAACCTCCAAACAGGAACGTTTTAGGTTGATACTCGACACAGGGAGAATATGCAAACTCCACACAGCCTCACATGATCCGGGATTGAACTCGTGACCTTCTGTTGTGCAGCTGTAGACCGGAGGAGCCAACAGTTTCACAGCCGTTTGTGATGATGTGAGGAGCTCCTGTTCAGCACCACAGCTTTGAATATTGTGATTTAAAATGTTTAAGTTCTAACATAAAGAAGAGTCACAGATTCTAACTGATCTTCTTTAAAGTGCCTATGACGATTTAGACTATACATTTTACAAAAAACTATTATTTTGTTAAAAACATATTTTATTTCCAAGTTTGGCAAACTTTTAAGTTCATAATTTAAGTGTCTGAGTACCTGATACGTGGTCAGATTTAACATAGATGTCGTTTTTGTGTTTTTGTGAGTCGGACCTGTCTTGGTGGAGCTGTTACTCAAAGACCCGACATCAGATGGACATCCCACTTCTGCAACAAGCTAATGCCCCAATAAACTCAAATCTAAAACAGGAAGATGATCGCTCCGTACGCTTTTTCTGTAGAGCCCATAACACTTTAGGAAAAAAGTTCAGAAAGTCACAAATGGCCGTTTTCAAAAGGCGATAAATCCCCAAACATACAAACCATCGAGCACAGTTAAACATACCAACCATCGAGCACAGTTAAACATACCAACCATCGAGGACAGTTTTGGTGCTGAAGACACGGGTGGTAGATGTTGAACAGACCTAATGTGAGCCCTGCACATGCAGCACTGCTGAGCTACAGCTCTGTGGAAATGAGAAAAAGCCCAAAAAGCACTCGCCAGAAAAACAGGATCAGGAGTTAGAGCTGATAACCTGACATGTGTTCATTACATGTGTTCATTACATGTGTTCATTACATGTGTTCATTACATGTGTTCATTACATGTGTTCATTACATGTGTTCGTTACATGTGTTCATTACATGTGTTCGTTACATGTGTTCATTACATGTGTTCATTACATGTGAAGGATCTCAAACAAACATGTAATCAAAATCTGAGACGTCACCTGGGAAGATTCTGAGAATTTGGGTGATTTCAGGCGGAACGACTCTTTTACCGTTTGTTTGGAAAAGTTTTCGTTCTGAAATCATCCACACGCGCCTCTAATGAAGGTGTGTGGAGCGGAGCACTTCCTGTATCACCACGTGACATCACGAGGTGGAGCAGAGCGTTTGTGTCTGAGGGGAGAGCTGTAATCTGCAGGTTTGTGTGTTAAACGTGTGAATGAAAGAAAACACGACTCCAGGTGTGTTTGTGACGAGGAAACGACATTAGAACTGCAAATAAATCAGAAAATAACGCGTGGCTTCAAACGCGGCTCACCCAGCGTCTGCCCGGCCAGCACCCGCCCGTTCTCGCCCGCCACCGCCGCCCGGGCCTGGCGTTCGCCGGCGTACTGGACGAACGCGTAGCCTTTGTGCACGGAGCAGCCCAGGACCCGGCCGTACGGGGAGAAGACGCCCTCCACGTCCGACTTGTTCACCAGCGCCGTGTTCAGGTTCCCGATGAACACGCGGGAGTTCCGGGACTTGGGGTCAGTTTTGTTGGTGATGTTGCTGGTCTGGAGCTTCAGAGACATCGTGTTTCCGACGGTTTCGGCCGCTGGACGGATCTGAAACACAAGAAACGCACGAGGAGACTCTGAATGTTGTTTTCATAAAGGGACAGGGGTGAGTTTTGTTCATAGTTCCTCATTTCCAGAGTGTTGGAGACGTGTGGAGACACTTGTTTAAATCTTCCTCCAGTCCTTGTATTTGCAGAGGTGCTGGTGCTGGGCTAGTGCAGGTCAATGGCCACAGTCGTCCTGCCACTAAAAACAGTCTGACCCACTCCACAGACCCGAGGAAAAACTATTAGAGCTGCAGACTGTCCCTGTGAACGTCTGTGTCACAGAATCATTTTAGAGTCAAACCGACCGCTGCGTTTGGAGGATTTGTGTCTGAGCAGCAGTGAGTGAAATGAACCACAGGACTTGGCTCCTTATTGGAAGCCATATTTTTTCACTGAGACAGAATCTGAGACAGAATCTGTTTTTTATCAGCGCTTTGAAGTTTGCTTTGTGTAAAACGTAAACACATGTGCCAAAGCTGCATTAAACACATTATTCCTCAGAGTCTAGAATGAGGAGGAAGTGCAGAGCGGTGCAGAGGAGCATTTACTTTTTACACTTCATATGGAGTGAATAAATAAAAGCAGATTTATATAATGAACATATACGAATAAAGACATGTTTTTTTATATTAGTAATTCATTTTGTGCGTAATTTTATATTGTTAATCAGAGAAAATAGTCCCTCAACATGAGACGATTCGGGCGACACGAGGTTAGTTTTATTTCAGACCTGATTCTGTGTGACGGACGTAATTAGAGAAGCACCGATTCCACTTTTTTAGAGTACAGTCATTTCTGTACTTGTGAATGCCAAGTACCGATGCCGATACTTTAACAATCTTCTAAGTGTGCAAACGCAAAAAAAAATATATTTAATAAACCCAGAAAAAATACAAACAGCCCTGATATTACCTCTGTACACACCAGGCTGTGTCCCGGAGAAGAACTCTGAACTTTTCTTTCATTTTATTATTATTTAATGAGTGAACCAGGCAGAGTTTTGTTTGTCAGACTCGAGGCTGTTGTCAAAGAGCCCAAACAAACAGGGATTTTACTCAGTTGTTTTAGGGGAAATAGGCTGGTCCTGATTATACACATATCTCTTCACAACTAAATATGCCGTAGCAATAATTTCCCATTTTCTATAGTCTCTGTGCCTTGTTTTTGGTTCTCTTCGGCTCTAAGTTTTCATTTTAAACTTGCACAGGGAACAGGGAAAGATCTGACGCAGCGTTTTGGAGCAGAATCGTTTTTATTGGAAAAAGATTTGAGCTGCAGAAAAGTTACGAAGGTGAAAAGTCGCAGTAAATGAGTCTGTAAGTGTCTGTGTTTGTGTTTGTCTGCCCTGACCCGCCCGGCGACAGAGCGGAGCTCAAATCTGATTGGTCACATTTTATTGAATCAAATAAACGTGACGTTCACGACCCCGAGGATCCTGAGGGCCGAGAAAAACAGAGAGAGAAAAGGGTTTAATCTGTGTTTGAACATAAAACCAGGACTAAACCAGGACTAAACCAGGACTAAACCAGGACTAAACCAGGTCTAAACCAGGACTAAACCAGGATTAAACCAGGTCTAAACCAGGACTAAACCAGGATTAAACCAGGTCTAAACCAGGACTAAACCAGGTCTAAACCAGGACTGAACCAGGACTAAACCAGGACTAAACCAGGACTAAACCAGGATTAAACCAGGTCTAAACCAGGACTAAACCAGGTCTAAACCAGGACTGAACCAGGACTAAACCAGGACTAAACCAGGACTGAACCAGGTCTAAACCAGGATTAAACCAGGTCTAAACCAGGACTAAACCAGGACTAAACCAGGACTAAACCAGGACTAACCCAGGATTAAACCAGGACTAAACCAGGACTAAACCAGGACTAAACCAGGACTAACCCAGGATTAAACCAGGTCTAAACCAGGATTAAACCAGGTCTAAACCAGGTCTAAACCAGGACTAAACCAGGACTAAACCAGGTCTAAACCAGGACTGAACCAGGACTAACCCAGGACTAAACCAGGTCTAAACCAGGACTAAACCAGGATTAAACCAGGACTAAACCAGGTCTAAACCAGGACTGAACCAGGTCTAAACCAGGACTAAACCAGGTCTAAACCAGGATTAAACCAGGACTAAACAAAGATCACACCAGAACTAAACCAGGACTAAACCAAAACTAAACCAGGACTGAACCAGGTCTAAACCAGGTCTAAACTAGGACTAAACCAGGACTGAACCAGGTCTAAACCAGGACTAAACCAGGTCTAAACCAGGTCTAAACCAGGAATAAACCAGGTCTAAACCAGGACTAAACCAGGACTAACCCAGGACTAAACCAGGTCTAACCCAGGTCTAAACCAGGACTAAACAGGACTAAACCAGGACTAAACCAGGACTAACCCAGGACTAAACCAGGTCTAAACCAGGACTAAACCAGGTCTAAACCAGGTCTAAACCAGGACTAAACCAGGTCTAAACCAGGTCTAAACCAGGACTAAACCAGAGCAGAGCGCGTCTGTAGGCTGACCCGCCACACTTGTACTTTTAAACTCATCGTGGTGGATAATTAGGATGCTCAGAGTGCACAGGGCAAGTGAGGAATAACTTTGAACCACTGCAAACGGTTTAAAATAAACAACTCCTGCTTTTCGAGCTTTTAAGACAGTAAAAACCAGGCACAGCGCCTTAAAGCATAGAAAATAGAGCTGCTTTAACAGACGTCTTGGATTATCAGAGAACTTTTTTTATCTTAGAGCTGGTTTGAAACTTAAGCACCATGGACAGTGCACAGCAAGTTGTGTTTTGTTCCATCTGAAATACAATGCTGCACTTTCTATAATTTGTTTTTCTTTTTTGATCTAAATGACGCCACATTACACCGGCTTTTATCTTCTTAGGGTCGTACTTTACAGTGAAAAGACGAGCAGCGATTTTCCTCATTTCAGTGCATTAGGAGTTCCCGACCGCCGCGAGCCTTTGTCTCGCCGCTTTCATCTGTACTCGGCTGTTCTGACTTCAAAAACACCTCTGTTTAAAATCCTTCAGATCGTAACCGGAAATGTCACGTCAGATTTGCTTTCATTGTTGAAAATATGAAACAAAATAAGTCAAATAAATGTGAAACTAAAATATTAAAATGTAAGAAAGTGTAAAAATGTGTGGGGTAAACACAGACGTATAAAGAAGTGGACTAAAGTGGACTTAAAGGTGAATTGTGTAACTTTTCTGATGTGATTGCCTTGTCTGGAATGTTCCACAGTGCAGCATTAAACCTTTCTATCATTATGGATTTAGTTTTTTTTTTTAGGTGTTTTTGAGCCTCTAAAATCTGTGATTGAATAAATGTAAAGTCTGTTTAATGTCACACTGTGGAACATTTCAGGCAGAGCAATGACGTATCCATAGAAACAAGAAGGTGACAGACCCCTATTAAAAACCTTTATGTAAACATTTTAGGGATCTGTACTTTACTTAAGTAGATTTTACAGTAAATACTTTTTACTTTTACTTCACTACATTTGAGAGAAGCTGTTTGTATTTTCTGCTCCACTACATTTTTTAACAGGACTAAAAAGTATTTTTTATTATTGTTTAAAACCCTCTGAAAAGGCTGAGGATTTATTTTTAGTTCATAATTTAAGCAAACAAAAATATACAAATAAAAACAGCTCGCCAGAAAACATACAGATTAATTCAGCTTTTTTCTGTTGAACAAAATTCAACACAAAACTTGATCAAAAATACTACATATGAAACTTTATTAGATCACAAAATCTGCATGAAATCCTTTTACTTTTTACTCTTTAAGTACATTTTTAAATGGGTATTTTAACATTACTTAAAGGTGCTCTGTGTAACCACCTGCTGGGCTCCATGTCGATGTTAACTACGAATAGGAATTTATTTATGTACAAAATGGTAAAATAAAATGTGTGTGTGTTTATAACAACTGAAAAAGACGCTTTAAGTGCAGTTTTTTCTCACATAAATGGAAAATGACACATCTTGGTGTGTGTAATTGTGCATCTCTTTCTATTTTTATTTAAAGGTTTTTTCAGTCCAAATGAACAAATCCAAATGTAATTTCCACCCTGGAAATGCAGAAGTGCTGTGGCTCTGGCCGTGGACCTGACAGGAGCTGTTTCCAGGACTGGACCAGGAAAGTCATGGAGCCACTGTACTTTTGTAAAAAATATCTCACTAATGTGTTTTTTTATGCAGATTAATCGCACAGTTTATTGTGAACGCTCCTCTGTTAAAGTGCGGATGGTCCTGAAGGCGGCGCAGGTTATTAGGTCAGTGATCAGGTCCATACGGATGTGAAGACGACAGATGAGACGGTGACTGGGGCTCAGGGCAAATTTCTCTGCAAAAAACTGCCCCACGGGACTTTAGATAAACTAAGGGAGTTTGCAGATGTCGCAGTGATGAACTCTCTGTCCACAGAAGCACAAGTTTAACACACCGTCTTAAAGGGAAACACGGGTTTGATTCAGCGGCAGAAACGACAATACTGCAACAAACCGAACATGAAGCACGACAAACAACGGCAACAAAACTACAGCAATAGAAACATGTCAATATCATCGCTTTTTGAAAATAAACTGCATTTTTGTCCAAATATTTGGGTCTTTTTTTGAAGAATAATTAACTGTGATTAATCGTGATTAATCAAAATTCTAAAGTGTGATTAATCTGATTTTAAAAATTAATCGTTTGACAGCACTAATTTTTTATTTACTTACAGATTTGATATTTTGCACTTTTGTAGCTCAGGCCCTAAATTAATCTAAATTATTTTTTATTTTTATTTTTTCCAAAAAGTTTTTTCTACATGTTTGCTGTGCCATTTTCTCTTTTCATGTGTATTTCTGGTCCTGTAGCTTTTCTCACAGCCTCATGACACAACTACAGCAGCAGATTGTGAAATAACAGGTTGGACTGAACAAAAGGAGGTAGAACACTTCATTAGGGGTAAAAGGGGCAGTTTTACACTTCATTAGGGGTAAAAGGGGCAGTTTTAAAAGCAAAATTAAGACAAAAATCCAGGCGAGGAGAAATTCACTTAAACTGCCCTGAGTTCTCCATATGAAAATGCAGCTACAGCGACACTTAGAGAAGAAAAACAACAACTTTTTTCACTTAAAATAAGACATAAATGTGCTGCGCGCAGGGAGAATATGCAAACTCTGCTCGTCAGACATCAGGAGTCAAACCCACAACCTCCTCCACACCAGAGACAGGAATCGATGTGTTCGTGTGGGCCGGAGAGTCTGTGGAGCTGACACAGGCACTTTAAACGCTACGACTGCACAATGAGAAGAACTTCAGGAGGTTTCAGACACTTCTCACTTCTTTATGGTTTGGTTTAAGTGAAACACAAACGGTTTCACACTCAGACACTTTTATTGCTCTTAAAGGGCCCGTATTTTCCGATCTGCTGTGTGTTATAACGTCGTTTCCTCATCACAAACGCACAAACTGTTGATCTCTCCCAAAGTGAAAGTAAAACCTGTTCCTCGTCTCGTCTTATGGAAACTGCATCTCGTCCCACCCCCAGTGGAAACGCATCAACACGGAGGGAAAAGAACATTTACTTCTTTGGAAAATTGAGATCTGGTTCCAACAGTTCACAAAAGCTGTTTTCAGGCCAGAATGGAGCTGGTGCTGGTTTCTGCACCAGCTCCACTGGAACCAAAGTTCTGACCAGTGAACGAGCCGCGTTCAAACCATTTAATCAGAATCAGAATCACTTTTATTCATCCCCAAGGGCAAAGTTTTTGTTTCGTTACAGATGCAACTGACCAAGAACATGTCGTTAGAATCAAATGTTCAAAAATAAGATAAGATCAATACAATAAGATAAAGACAAAAATAGTGAACCCAGTTAGTTAAGTGAACCCAGGACACCTCATGGACAGAGGGCGCAGCTTTACCACTAAATAAAAACAAGGCCGTACGAAAGAGGACGTCAGAGCATGAAAAATAACAATCACATATGGATCGTTATAACGTGCTTTTTGTTTGCTGTCTGTTTCAGTCTTTAGTCATTTGCTTTTGATTCATATTTTATAATAACACAGACTTTTCCTCAGCCTCAGGTCGTTTCTCTTCACTAGTTTTGTGGAGTTTGTCTCCGTCAGCTGAGCAGAAATGACGTCCTATAATTACCATAGAAATAATAATGAAGAATTTTAGAAATAAACTCACACAAATGAAACTGTCACAGCACAAAACAGCACAAACCAAATACAAACGTTTTCTGTAATTTTCTGCTGTTTTGAGGCTGTTTCACATTCTGAGGTTCTGGACCAAAATAAAACTGTGAATATCTGAAGAACCAGAATCACACAAACGACTGACTCCATTTTGTGCGTTTTCGAGCATTTTGAAGCTTCCTGTGGGTCTGACCCCAGTTTGACCTGTAAAAGAATCGTTAATTTCTCCAAAACTAAAGAAGCAGAAACGAAACTTTTTGCAGCACAAACGAAGCACAAACGACTGACATAGTTTTTGTGTAGGTTTGAGTTTGATGAGGCGACTTCACGGAGGTGAAAGTTACAGTCAGTGAATTTAAGCAGTTAGCATAACGGTTAGCAACGCAAATTAGCATATGTATAACGGGCTAATTTACATAACAATAACGCACCAAAAACGTGCTCACTCACACATTTCAATCATAAAAGCCAACAGTACAGGTTTATAATTCTGTTTCACCATGAAATACTCACAGACGAGGCTTAAACTCCAAAAGAGAAGAAACAGAAGAGCGGCCATTTTGTTGAAGTGAGGCCCGAACAACAACTTCCTGTTTAACGTTCTTCTTCTACTATTATTATTAAAAGAGCCAATTAAAGCAGCAACTAGATGACAACATTTAGCATGCAAAAACATAAGACTAAATCAGTTAAACACAGAAAACATAACATTTTGAAGCTTCCTGGACGCTGGTTGACCTCAATTTGACGTATAAAAGAATTGTTAATTTCTCCAAAACTAAAGCAGCACAAACTTTTGGCAGCACAAACGAAGCACAAATGACTGACATAGTTTTTGCGTAGGTTTGTGTTTGACGGGAGGCGACTTCACGCAGGTTCTTGCACCAACGTGAGGAAGTCCAGGAGTTAAAACAGGTAAAGCAGAAAGTAAAGACTCGTTACTCCTCACCGAAAATCAGGCAACGGGAGAACGGCTCCGCCAAAGAAACGCAGTAAATGGTACTTTTCGGTGGTGGTCGGAGGTGTGGGATGGAGGGAGAAGAGATGGAGCTGCTCTGAAGATGGATGAGAGACACTGGACTCATTCATCATCAACGCGAAAACAACGGGAAGAAATAAGCACTCGGAAAGAGAGGAGGAGTTAGAGGAAGAGAGAGGAGGGAGGAGGTCAGATGGACGGATAATACACATGAAAAACTATTAATTATACTTTGAGAAACTTCAGGCAACAGACACGACTCTCACTCATTTCACTTATCAAGATGTTTAAAGTCACACGACGGGTTAGACTTTACCTAAAATGAACATTAAATCTGCTGTATGTCACTTTTTTGCCAATAATAGACAAAAATAAATGATTTTTTATGCTTTTATTGCTGGACTAGGGCCTCCTCCTGCTCGTTTTCAGGGAAATGTTCTTCGTTTTGGCTGTAATCTTTCACATTATGAAATAAAACTTACTTATGTCAGTGGAGAATGTTTCTAAGTGTGTTTTTTTTTTTACATTTAATTTCTACTGAATTGTGCAGGTGACTTTCCACCTCCAGAAAGTTGAGCTCCTGCAGCCTAAAACGACAGAGACGTCCATCGATTCACGCTCCTCCGTCCAAATAAACCATTTTACGCTTTTCCGTTCACAGTTGTTTAGATCCAATAAATGAACCTCCCCAGATTTACTCCACATTTCTTTGGATTACAGAGGGTTTGATGCTGTTTGCACTCAGTGACACTTTAGACCTTATAACGTAGTCGTGTTCTGCTCAAACTCCGACTAAAGGAGAAACATATCGACATCGAATTTAACCATCGAATAAAAACGCTCCACTGCAGAATCACTTTATTCACTCGTTTATCTGAATCTGTGCAGAGGAGCTCATTTCCACAGGTCTGAATCTTCTGTCAAATAAAACTCCCACTGCAGAAGAGAAAGAAACGACTGAAACACTCAAATCTGTACATTAAATAGCGTTAAATGCACGACAAAAAAGGATTTTCTAGCACAGTTAAACTGACTTGAATTAAGCAGATTCGTCTTAAAAGACCAATTTTAAGATTTTTGTACTTAATAAAATGAGATTTTTTTTACTTGTTTCAAGATATTCCATCCTGATTTATCTTATCTCGATATTACAACTTATTCTAAGCACTTTTTATATTAACTCAGTCCAGGTTAAGCCTCTTTAACTTCCTCCTCAAACCAATAAGGGGAAAAATCTGTCCATAAATACTTGAAACTCGTGTTTTCTGCTTAGAACAAGATTCAGATTTCGTCTTGTTTTAAGAAAATTTGGTAAGTGAAAATTTCTTACTGCACTGGCAGAAAATTTCACTTAAAATAGGACATTTTTACCTCAAAATTGGTATTTTTTTCTTATTTTTGATGGGCCTTTTTTGCAGTGTGTATAATATTTAACCCCTCAACGCCTGAATTTATATAGATAAATAATAATAATAAAAAAAATTTAAAAAAAATGTTTTGTGCATGTTTTTGCCTTTAAGTTGATGGTAAATTAAGTCGAGATGATTAATTTGATTATAGCAAAAAATATATATATTTATAAATTTGTGTATGTTGCAAATTTGCGACATCTAGAAACAAATGCTCGCCAAAGGTTCCTAGTTCCGACTGCCTCTGCACTAATCCAATCCACTGATCCAAATGTTTTTCTGCAGATTTGTGACACTCAGAGTTAAGAGATTAACTCTAATATCACAGGCGACAGTGTGAGTTTCCTATTATATACAGTGATATTTTATTCATACAGCTCCTTTTTAAACAAAGTTACAGCATTTTCTACACATGGAAACAAAATAAAATATGATGTGTGAATTTCCTGATATAATATAGTGATATTTTATTTATACCACTAATAATACTACATTTAATTTATTAGGCGCCTTTCTGGACTCTCAATGTCCCCTTACAACAAATTAACTACGATTAAAACATAGAGTTAAAGTGGGACAGTATTTAACTGATTGATTGTGTTGAGTATTCAGTGTTGTATTTTATTAGTATTTAGTATTTAGTCATGTATTAGACAGTATTTGAACTGACTGATTGTATTTAATTGACTAATTCAGCTCTTCTCCCCGGAGACTTGGAGCAGGTTCTGGGATTCTGCACCTTTTTAAACAAAGACACAACATATTCTACACTTGGAAACAAAATAAAATATGATGTAATGAAAATGATCAAATCAAATATTAAATCCAAACTATTCAATCATCTAAAGGAGCTGTTCTGCTGCAAATCCAACACACACAAGTCCATTATTACAGGTTTAACTGGTCGATAAAACCAAAACACAACAGGACAATTTTAGTACATTTCTCCTCGCCTGGATTTTGTTCTTAACCTCTTGAGACCCTGTGGCCCCACACGAGGACATTACATTTTTGCCTCTTAGCACCATGATTTTCAATTATTTTAAACTTTCACCTGTAATCAACTAAAAACCTCTACAGCAGCTCCCGAAAGTAAAAAAAAAACTGCCTGGTAAAGTTTAGATGCAAAATTTATGAATAAAACCAATGTATTTATGTACAATAATGTCTCTTCATGTATCTTAATGTCTCTTCATTTGGCATTAAAATCTGACCCATTTTCTTGACCACAGCAGACGAGAGCATCAGGAAATGTCCTCGTCTGAAGACATTGGGACTGTGTTATATTATTGATTGCACATGTTGTTAGGTAAACTTGGGAATATTTAGATGAGTTTACAGTTATAAATTGCTGGACGTTTCTGCTGCTATAGGGAAACTGCTGCCTGTCTCTACTTTTTGCATCTCTACTTTTTTTTGTAACGATTGAAAACCAGAAAAAATTCAGGAGGTCTCAGGAGGTTAATGTTGCTTTTAAAACTGCCCCTTTTACCCCTAATGAAGTGTTCTACCTCCTTTTGTTCAGTCCAACCTGTTATTTCACAATCTGCTGCTGTAGTTGTGTCATGAGGCTGTGAGAAAAGCTACAGGACCAGAAATAGAGATGAAAAAAATAAATAAATAAAATTCACTCTTTTATACAAAACCCACAGCAAACATGTAGAAACAACTTTTTGGACATAACAATGCTTAATTTAGGGCCTTAGCTACAAAAATACAAAATCTCAAGTCTGTAAGTAAATAAAAAATCTCCTTATTGCCCTAAAAACAAAAAAAGTGCAGTGGCTCCATGACTTTCCTGGTCCAGTCCTGGAAACAGCTCCTGTCAGGTCCAGGGCCAGAGCCACAGCACTTCTGCATTTCCAGGGTGGAAATTACATTTGGATTTGTTCATTTGGACTGAAATAAACCTTTAAATAAAAATAGAAAGAGATGCACAATTACACACACCAAGATGTGTCATTTTCCATGTGTGTGAGAATTAACTCCACTTAGAGCGACTTTTTCCCTCGTTATAAACACACACAGTCAGAGGAGTCGACCATCTTGACTCACTTCACTCTTTGGCAAAGTTTGGCTCGATCAAAATGGACGGAGCGCATGAGTTTGGGGAAAACAAAGTTCCTGTTGGACACTCGTTTTGCTCCCGTCATCACACAGCGTGAGTGTGACGTAGGATAAAGCCGCAGAAATGTACGGAAACCTCTATGTCTGCACTTTCAGAGGGGAAAAGGACGTTTCTGTCTTTTACGGGTAGAAAGTTCTGCGCGGTGTGTCTGTATGTCTGTGTGTGTGTGTGTGTGTGTGTGTGTCGCTGTGCCTCTCGGTTGATGTTTTTCTCTGCTGACGATGGAGCTTTCAGAGGAAAACTGGACTGAATTGGATAAAGTAAAAATAATGAGAGAAAACACCAACATTTCAGAATTTTCCACACAGCATCTTCACACACAACAGCTCGAGTGCGTCTGCAGCCTGTCGGTGAACTCTGAGGGTGAGTGTGTGTGTGTGAGAGAGTGTGTGTGAGAGTGTGTGTGTGTGTGTGTGTGTGTGTGAGAGTGTGTGTGTGTGTGAGAGTGTGTGTGTGTGTTCCTCAGATCCGTTGCTCTGCTCCTCCACAGTCGCTCCTCATGCTCAGACGTTCTGAGGAGAATCAGATCCAGCGTCAGAAGCTCTGCTCACAAACACCGCTCTGCAGGAGACGGACTGACAGTCGCAACAGCTGAGGTTCAGTTTAACCTGGTGGTTCTTACCCTGTGTTGGACGAAGCCCCGGGGGGTTCAGGGTCAGACTCAGATGGTGGTTCTGACCCTGTGTTGGACGGAGCCCCGGGGGGTTCAGGGTCAGACTCAGATGGTGGTTCTGACCCTGTGTTGGACGGAGCCCCGGGGGGTTCAGGGTCAGACTCAGGTGGTGGTTCTTACCCTGTGTTGGACGGAGCCCCGGGGGGTTCAGGGTCAGACTCAGATGGTGGTTCTTACCCTGTGTTGGACGGAGCCCCGGGGGGTTCAGGGTCAGACTCAGATGGTGGTTCTTACCCTGTGTTGGACGGAGCCCCGGGGGGTTCAGGGTCAGACTCAGATGGTGGTTCTGACCCTGTGTTGGACGGAGCCCCGGGGGGTTCAGGGTCAGACTCAGATGGTGGTTGTTACCCTGTGTTGGACGGAGCCCCGGGGGTTTCAGGGTCAGACTCAGATGGTGGTTCTGACCCTGTGTTGGACGGAGCCCCGGGGGGTTCAGGGTCAGACTCAGATGGTGGTTGTTACCCTGTGTTGGACGGAGCCCCGGGGGGTTCAGGGTCAGACTCAGATGGTGGTTCTGACCCTGTGTTGGACGGAGCCCCGGGGGGTTCAGGGTCAGACTCAGATGGTGGTTCTGACCCTGTGTTGGACGGAGCCCCGGGGGGTTCAGGGTCAGACTCAGATGGTGGTTCTTACCCTGTGTTGGACGGAGCCCCGGGGGGTTCAGGGTCAGACTCAGATGGTGGTTGTTACCCTGTGTTGGACGGAGCCCCGGGGGGTTCAGGGTCAGACTCAGATGGTGGTTCTTACCCTGTGTTGGACGGAGCCCCGGGGGGTTCAGGGTCAGACTCAGATGGTGGTTGTTACACTGTGGGGGGCGGAGCCCGGGGTTCAGGGTCAGACTCAGATGGTGGTTGTTACCCTGTGTTGGACGGAGCCCCGGGGGGTTCAGGGTCAGACTCAGATGGTGGTTGTTACCCTGTGTTGGACGGAGCCCCGGGGGGTTCAGGGTCAGACTCAGATGGTGGTTGTTACCCTGTGTTGGACGGAGCCCCGGGGGGTTCAGGGTCAGACTCAGATGGTGGTTCTTACCCTGTGTTGGACGGAGCCCCGGGGGGTTCAGGGTCAGACTCAGATGGTGGTTGTTACCCTGTGTTGGACGGAGCCCCGGGGGGTTCAGGGTCAGACTCAGATGGTGGTTGTTACCCTGTGTTGGACGGAGCCCCGGGGGGTTCAGGGTCAGACTCAGATGGTGGTTGTTACCCTGTGTTGGACGGAGCCCCGGGGGTTCAGGGTCAGACTCAGATGTTTGGTGATGACACGGTTGGCTGTTATTGGCTGCAGGAAACGTTGTGCGCGTAATAAACTGTGACTGTGGTGACGGTGTCGTTTCTTTCTTCATATTTTCCCTTCGAACTTTGTCGAGCAAAAACATAAAGTGGTCGGACGAATCTGTGGAATATTGATTCACACGTGGCACCAATAAAATATATAAACCTGTGTTTGAATTTGAAAAACACATTGTATTTTTCCAGTTAAGAAGGTTCAGTGAAAGTGCAGATGAAACTTGTGGAGTTCAGCACCTCCAACACGGTGAAGAACCACTGACCTAGAGTTTAGTATGAAAGATCAACCTTTTGGAGCTTTCTACCATCAGCTGTGCTTGAAGAGGTGTTACATCATCATTCATGCATGTTTGAGGAATTTAGTGATCTTTCCCAGCCTCTGTTCAGACCCTCCTTACGGTGAGCAGAACCATCCGAACAAATCTACACAGACCAGATGTGACCGGCAGTCGTGTCATGAGCAGGAGACAAATGGAGGACGGAAACTGGTTTAGACCTGGTTTAGTCCTGGTTTAGTCTTGTTTTAGACCTGGTTTAGATCCTATTTAGTCCTGACTCATTCCTGGTCTAATCCTGGTCTAGTACTGGTTTAATCCTAGTTTAGTCCTGGTTTAGACCTGGTTTAGTCCTGGTTTAGTCCTGGTTTAGTCCTGGTTTAGCCCTGGTTTACTCCTGGTTTAACCCTGGTTTAGTCCTGGTTTAGTCCTGGTTTAGCCCTGGTTTAGTTCTGGTTTAGTCCTGATTTAGCCCTGGTTTAGTTCTGGTTTAGTCCTGGTTTAGACCTGGTTTAGTCCTGGTTTAGTCCTGGTTTAGTCCTGGTTTAGTCCTGGTTTAGCCCTGGTTTAGTTCTGGTTTAGTTCTGGTTTAGTCCTGATTTAGCCCTGGTTTAGTTCTGGTTTAGTCCTGGTTTAGCCCTGGTTTAGTTCTGGTTTAGTCCTGGTTTAGTCCTGGTTTAGTCCTGGTTTAGTCCTGGTTTAGTCCTGGTTTAGTCCTGGTTTAGCCCTGGTTTAGTTCTGGTTTAGTTCTGGTTTAGTCCTGATTTAGCCCTGGTTTAGTTCTGGTTTAGTCCTGGTTTAGCCCTGGTTTAGTTCTGGTTTAGTCCTGGTTTAGCCCTGGTTTAGTTCTGGTTTAGTCCTGGTTTAGTCCTGGTTTAGCCCTGGTTTAGCCCTGGTTTAGTCCTGGTTTAGTCCTGGTTTACTCCTGGTTTAGCCCTGGTTTAGTCCTGGTTTAGTCCTGGTTTAGCCCTGGTTTAGTTCTGGTTTAGTCCTGATTTAGCCCTGGTTTAGTTCTGGTTTAGTCCTGGTTTAGACCTGGTTTAGTCCTGGTTTAGTCCTGGTTTAGTCCTGGTTTAGTCCTGGTTTAGCCCTGGTTTAGTTCTGGTTTAGTTCTGGTTTAGTCCTGATTTAGCCCTGGTTTAGTTCTGGTTTAGTCCTGGTTTAGCCCTGGTTTAGTTCTGGTTTAGTCCTGGTTTAGACCTGGTTTAGTCCTGGTTTAGTCCTGGTTTAGTCCTGGTTTAGTCCTGGTTTAGCCCTGGTTTAGCCCTGGTTTAGTCCTGGTTTAGTCCTGGTTTACTCCTGGTTTAGCCCTGGTTTAGTCCTGGTTTAGTCCTGGTTTAGCCCTGGTTTAGTTCTGGTTTAGTCCTGGTTTAGTCCTGGTTTAGCTCCAGATCAGTTCAAACCCTGAGGAAACGTTCTCCTGGATCCTGTGAGTCTCTGTGAGTCTCTGTGAGTCTCAGTGAGTCTCAGTGAGTCTCAGTGAGTCTCTGTGAGTCTCTGTGAGTCTCTGTGAGTCTCTGTGAGTCTCTGTGAGTCTCTGTGAGTCTCTGTGAGTCTCTGTGAGTCTCTGTGAGTCTCTGTGAGTCTCTGTGAGTCTCTGTGAGTCTCTGTGAGTCTCAGTGAGTCTCTGTGAGTCTCTTTTTGCTGTTGGACCTTTCAGCTCCTCTGAAGCTCATAAACCTCCTGTCCCTTTGAGTGGATGTTTTACCGTCCCCGGACCAAAAATCATAAACTCAACATGTCTAAAGGCTTTCACATTTCACGGCACGTGGACAGTTTTATGTGGACGGGAACATAAACTGCAGCTGGACGGACGATAAAACAAATAAGGAGGAAACCGAAGAGAAACGAAGGAGCACAACAGGATCCTCCGACAGGCACTCGGGGAATTAAAGGGTTAGACTGTTTCAGGGTTTTCATCACTAATTTATCACAGTTTTGTACAGAAAAACAACAAAAAAGTGTCTGTTTGCTGTAGGTGAGAACAGGTCGAGGAAAAAGGATCAAAACTTTAGACACGACGAAATCCAGGCCCCCGAAAAGTAAAGGAAAAGTAAAGGAAAAGTAAAGGAAAAGTAAAGGAAAAGTAAAGGAAAAGTAAAGGAAAAGTAAAGGAAAAGTAAAGGAAAAGTAAAGGAAAGTCACATTAGATTTTGTTTCTTAAGTACAAAAAGTTGTTTGCCGCAAAAAAGGCCAATCGAAAATATAAAAAAATAAAATATAATAAATTTTGAGGTAAAAATGTTCTATTTTAAGTGAAATTTTCTGCCAGTGCAGTAAGAAATTTTCACTTACCAAATTTTCTTAAAACAAGACGAAATCTGAATCTTGTTCTAAGGTCAGAGGGAACACGAGTTTCAAGTATTTGTGTCATTCACTGTTTCTCCTTTATTTTCTGTCACGACTAAACCAGGACTGAACCAGGACTGAACCAGGACTAAACCAGGACTGAACCAGGACTAAACCAGGACTGAACCAGGACTAAACCGGGACTAAACCAGGACTGAACCAGGATCTTATTAAGTAAAAGAATCTTAAAATTGGACTAAACCAGGATGAACCTTAATTCAAGTCCAGGACTAACTCTGATAGAAAGGACTGAACCGTGTTGTTTCTTTTATTTTAAGTGTTGTCAGATGTATTTTCATATTTTAAGTACAAAAGGTTTTACTCCACTGCAGATCATTTTACTTTTCAAGTGAAATGGACTCAAATCCTGATAAAACTCGATTCCAGTCATCTTAACCTGGCTAAACCAGGACTGAACCAGTGACTGACATCACAAGGTGAACAGGACATTTTGAACCTTTGGACTGAACAGACTAAACCAGGACTAAACCAGGACTAATACTCAGGACTGAACCAGGATAAACCAGAGACTAGACCAGGACTAAACCAGGACTGAACCGACTGAACCGTGGCTTAAACTCACAGGGACTAAACCGACATTGAACAAAGCCACGTCCAGCTGAAATACAAGAGGCCTGAGTGGAGTTTGCACATTCTCCCTGTGCCTGGGACCTGGTTTATTCCACTGGCATTTAACCAGGACTGAACCAGGACTAAACCAGGGCGGGTTCCAAATGTTGACTAAACCAGGACTAACATCCAGGACTGAACCAGGACTAAACCAGGACTGAACCGGGACTGATCCCCACGTTTGCCCCTCCTCATCCCCACGTTTGCCCCTCCTCATCCCGGGACTGAACCGGGACTGAACCTCCTAAACCCCACGTTTGCCTCCTCAAACCAGGACTGAACCAGGACTAAACCAGTTTGACCCCTCCTCACCAGGACTGAACCAGGACTAAACCAGGACTAAACCAGGACTAAACCGGGACTGAACCGGGACTGAACCGGGACTGAACCAGGACTAAACCAGGACTAAACCAGGTCTAAACCAGGACTGAACCAGGACTGAACCAGGACTGAACCAGGACTGAACCAGGACTAAACCAGGACTAAACCGGGACTGAACCGGGACTAAACCAGGACTCAGAGGGACTAAACCTCGTATATTTGTGTAATTCACTGTTTCTCCTTTATTTTCTGTCACGACTGAATCAGGACTAAACCAGGACTAAACCAGGACTAAACCAGGACTAAACCAGGACTGAACCAGGACTGAACCAGGACTAAACCAGGACTAAACCAGGACTAAACCAGGACTGAACCAGGACTGAACCAGGACTAAACCAGGACTGAACCGGGACTAAACCAGGACTAAACCAGGACTAAACCAGGACTGAATTGTTCTTTTTAATCATGGTAAAGCAGTTTGTGTTACATTTTTGTATGAAAAGTGCTTCATAAATAAAGTTTGATTGATCCTGTTTGAGAGAAGAACTGTAAATCTGCAGGTTTGTGTGTTAAATGTTCAAGACTCTACGACATCGTACACGACTCAGAGGAACATGTTTGTATAACCGCAGAACTTTCTAAGTGTAAAAGACAGAAACGTCCTTTTCCCCTCTGAAAGTGCAGACATAGAGGTTTCCGTACATTTCTGCGGCTTTATCCTACGTCACACTCACGCTGTGTGATGACGGGAGCAAAACGAGTGTCCAACAGGAACTTTGTTTTCCCCAAACTCATGCGCTCCGTCCATTTTGATGGAGCCAAACTTTGCCAAAGAGTGAAGTGAGTCAAGATGGTCGACTCCTCTGACTGTGTGTGTTTATAACGAGGGAAAAAGTCGCTCTAAGTGGAGTTAATTCTCACACACATGGAAAATGACACATCTTGGTGTGTGTAATTGTGCATCTCTTTCTATTTTTATTTAAAGGTTTATTTCAGTCCAAATGAACAAATCCAAATGTAATTTCCACCCTGGAAATGCAGAAGTGCTGTGGCTCTGGCCCTGGACCTGACAGGAGCTGTTTCCAGGACTGGACCAGGAAAGTCATGGAGCCACTGCACTTTTTTTGTTTTTAGGGCAATAAGGAGATTTTTAATTTACTTACAGACTTGAGATTTTGCATTTTTGTAGCTCAGGCCTTAAATTAAAAAAAATTATGTCCAAAAAGTTGTTTCTACATGTTTGCTGTGGGTTTTGTATAAAAGAGTGAATTTTATTTTCAGTTTTTTTTTCATCTCTATTTCTGGTCCTGTAGCTTTTCTCACAGCCTCATGACACAACTACAGCAGCAGATTGTGAAATAACAGGTTGGACTGAACAAAAGGAGGTAGAACACTTCATTAGGGGGAAAAGGGGCAGTTTTAAAAGCAAAATGAAGAAAATAATCAAATCAGGACAAATTTACTCTGTGAAAGAATGAAAGAAAACACGACTCCAGGTCTGTTTCTCATGAGGAAAAACGTAACAGATCAGAAAATGCTGTAAAATGAGCCCTTTAAGGTCTGACTGTAATATCAGCCTTAAACCAAAAGGGGGCACATGAAATAACCTGGAATAAATGTCATAATCTGCCGTACCACTTGGAGTCCCCGCACCACAGTTTGCGACGCGCTGCCCTCCTCACAAATCTCTCCTCGTTCATTTCTTTTTATTCTTCCCAGAACAAAGTGCTTCGATCTGGAATAGAATTTCACAAACGGTCGTCAGGGCCCATCAGCGCTCGCTCCATTAGCGCCGCAAAACTGCTGAAACCACAACTTTTCACTTACCCACAATCCCCCGGGGCGCGGCGAACTTTTGACCCCGTGAGGAGTTTTGAGATGAGGAGGTGATAGATTTTGTACGATTCCCCCTCCTGATCCTCGCTTTACTCCTCTGCTCCTCTTTACAAAGCAAGTTCAGGTTTGGGATTTTTGGAGGAAGAATTTTTGACTCGTTTGTCCTGTTTTCTTTGTTTTATTCTTTTATTTTTAGGGCTGTCAAACGATTCATTTTTAAAATCGCGATTAATCTCAGAAATTCCATAGTTAATCACGATTAATCACATCTTGAACTGCATGTTTAAAATTGTGTTATTTTGCATTTCAGGACAGTTTTAAAGCCATAACATAAAGCAGTTCTATGTTTGACTTGTTATTTTCTTTGCCGTGTGTCGTCACAGGTCTGATCTGAGGCTCTGATCTGAGGCTCTGATCTGAGGCTCTGATCTGAGGCTCTGATCTGAGGCTCTGATCTGAGGCTCTGATCTGAGGCTCTGGGCTGTGGCTCCGGGGTTTAGCCTGGAGCTGTGACTTAGGGCGTTTTCACACTGATCAATTATTTGGTCCACACCAGGCAATAAAATTAAAATTGTCATTCTGCAGCCTATAGGCTCCAGTCTGGTCCTTTCACACCAGCAGCTCTGGGTTCAGGCAACAGCGATAAAGACTCGAGCTTCACCGCAGGGCCCCGGGGCCCTGGGTTCTGGTCTTTGGCCTTGTTCCATCCTTCAGGACCAGTGCTCTGGACTGGGGCAGAGCAGCTCCGTCCTCTGCGCATTGGATCCGTGCGGCGAAAGCGATAACGCTGTGGACCTCAGGTCAGGGCTGCGGACCTCGGGTCCGGGCTGTGGACCTCGGGTCCGGGCTGCGGACCTCGGGTCAGGGCTGTGGACCTCAGGTCCGGGATGTGGACCTCGGGTCCGGGCTGCGGACCTCGGGTCCGGGCTGCGGACCTCGGGTCCGGGCTGCGGACCTCGGGTCAGGGCTGCGGACCTCGGGTCAGGGCTGTGGACCTCGGGTCAGGGCTGTGGACCTCAGGTCCGGGCTGCTCCGGTTCTCTGCTCGAGGTTCTCTGGTTCTGGTCGTGCAGATGGACAGTAGAACCCAGTTTGGTTCATTATTATTAGCTCTGAGGTTCTCTGCACTCGGTTCTTCGCGGGGAAAGCACAGAACACTTCTGACAAAAGGCTGGAGAACTTTAATCACGATTTAAAAAAACGCGTCATGGATGATGCATTAATCTAATGGTGATTAACTCTTTAACGTTGACAGCTCTTATATATTCTGCCTCCTTTTTGGTCCAAATGGTTTGTTCTTTTTGTTCTTTGCTTGTAATTGTAGTTTTTGTATTATTATTGTTCATATTTGGTGTATTTGTAGGAACCCCCGGCTGCAGGAGCTGCAGGTTTGTATTTGAATAAACTCATCTTCACTCTGTTACCTGCACAGACAGAGTTCGGCTTCTCCAGGAGTCGTGTCTCTTCTCATCACGGCGCCGCTTTGTTATCGAGACGCGTTTTAATTTGTCCTCGCGTTGGCGAACATTTGCAAACCAAATCTTCGGACTTTTGTATTCGAAAGTTTAAATTACATTCCGGGAAATAAAGAATAAACACGGACGCAGCAGAGATTAAAACGCAAACGCAATATCCATCAAAGTAAAGGGCAAAATGAGCAGCGTCGCCTTTGTGCAGAATCACAATGGGGTCATTTCAATAAAAAATATTAAAGCAAACCTGCTGTGCCTGTGGTGACTGATGATAATAATGTGATATTTGTTTTCATGGTAAATATGTCAGGAAACGATCATCACTCTGCTGTTCAGTGTGTCAGAACACTTCTGTTACTCATTTTCATATGTTTATTTGTAAAAAATATTTCTCTTTATGAGTCATGTGAGCTTTTACTTTGCCCTGGAAGTACAGAGACTGAGAACTAGTGTCCGTGAATGAGAGAAAAACACAGAGTGTAAAGAAAAGACACACAAGTGTAAAGAAAAGACGTCAAACTTACAGAAATGCTACTTGCTCACATGTGCAGTGGGAAATCAGCAGAGGGAAGTGTGAGGTGCTGATAAAGATGTTTTCTAACGTTTCCAGACACTAATGAGTGAACCAGGCAGAGCGTTTGGTTTGTTAGACTTGTGGCTGTTGTCAGATGGGTTAAAGTGGAGTTAAGCTTCTTCAGTGTGAAGCAAATTGGCGTTTTACGTGGAAGTTCAGAACTTGCCCCCATCACTACACTAGTTCAGAACTTGCCCCCATCACTGCACTAGTTCAGAACTTGCCCCCATCACTACACTAGTTCAGAACTTGCCCCCATCACTGCACTAGTTTGTTGCCTTGACAGACTCACACACAGTCAGATCTCCACAGAGGAAACACTGATCTGTGCCGTTTTTTGGCTTCTGACAGAATTCCACCTCCTCTAGAAACGACTTTAGCTTCACTGTCTGTTGTTTAGTTTTCTGTATTGTAAAGCCTCTTTCACACTGGAGGCCAAACTGTTTTTTGGGGGAAATCTCCGGGGTTCACAAGGCGTCGCTGTACGAACACAAAGGTTCGTCATGTTCTCCTTCCTCTGGTGATTTTTTTTTTAAAGGCCCAAAAAATTCGTCGTGTTCGCCAAGAAAAACCCACTCGGTAAAGTTTCGCCGAGGCGTCGGTAACGTTCTCCAGCCTTTGTTATTGAGTCGCTATTGATCTTCAAGATGTCGGCAATTCTTGCACTGACAACATCCTGACGATTCAGTAACGATTCAGTAACGATTCAGTCACGATTCAGTAACGATTCAGTAACGAAGATCGACGAACCCTCTGCAAACACTTGTGAGACACACACATTCTTCACAACTCATCTGTTCAAACTGGCCTATTCATTATAACCACAGCTGCACTGTCCTTTCATACGCCTGATTTTAATGTAGATTTTAACTGTTGCTTTTACTGTTTTCATGTTTATATTTTTATATTGATGTATGAACTTGTTGTGAGGCGACCTTGAGTGCCCAGAAAGGCGCCCTATAAATAAAATGTATTATTATTATTATTATTATTATTATTATTCTTCTGTGTAGCTTCAAACACCACAAAAAGGATTTTCTACCACAGTCAAACTGACCTGAATTCAGCAGATTCACCTTAAAAGACCAATTTTAAGATTTTTTTTTACTTAATAAAATGAGATTATTTATTTATTTATTTAACAGGGACAATGCTATTCGCTAATTTTCAACTCCTGTCCCTTTACCTAATCATAGTTCAAAAACTTACACACAATTATTTACAGGTGGGAGCAGCTCTGGTTCATTTTTATCTAAGCTTTGAGTTTGGAGGTGAACAATTTAAGCTCTGATGTTCACTTTAGTTCCATCACCGACCATTTTTAATTTAACTTAATCTGATTTATCTTATCTCGATATTACAACTTATTCTAAGCACTTTTTATATTAACTCAGTCCAGGTTAAGCCTCTTTAACTTCCTTCTCAAACCAATAAGGGGGAAAATCTGTCCATAAATACTTGAAACTCGTGTTTTCTGCTTAGAACAAGATTCAGATTTCATCTTGTTTTAAGAAAATTTGGTAAGTGAACATTTCTTCCTGCACTGACAGAAAAATTTCCCTTAAAATGGGACATTTTTACCTCAAATTTGTTTAGTTTTTTTCTTCATTTTCGACAGGCCTTTTTTGCCGTGTAGTTTAACAAAGTCGAACTGAAACATTTTGACAGATTTCTGAGCCCCGTGGACCACAGAAAATCAGTGTGAGGTCAGTAAACACAAGCAGAGTTAATCCATAAGACGCACTGTTCATTTGAGAAAATTAAAGGGTCTTAAGTGCACTTTATAATCCAGAATATACAGGATTAGTTTGTCTACATTTGTTGTGGACTTTTGTGTCTCCTGCACAGTTTTATGAAGGACTCTTCGGTCTCTCTGTGGTTCGCTCTGCTCCTCCGACTGTTACAGAACTGATCCTTCTGAAACGTGATGAGTTTCCTCGTTCACTCGTCTCACAGAAGCCGGACGCCGTCTCATTTTACCTCGGCCTCGTCTCCAGCCTGTTCGCCTGAGCTCCTGTTCAGAGCTCGTCGCGCAGAAGCCGAGTCCGAGTGTTCGAGTTCACCAAATCCCAGACTGACGGTGAAGAAACGTGTCCTGCTTCAGACTCCAGAGCCTCCTGCCTCTGTTTATTAGGACAACACCTGGTTAAATCCCCTTTTAATCCTGATTTAGACCTGGTTTAGTTCTGCTTTAGACCTGGTTTTAGTCCTCTAGATCTGCCTTTAAACCAAGACTAAACCAGGTCTAAATCAGGACTAAAACCAGGTCTAAACCAGGTCTAAATCAGGACTAAAACCAGGTCTAAATCAGGCCTAAACCAGGTCTAAACCAGGACTAAACCACAACTAAACCAGGTCTATAACAGGACTAAAACCAGGACTAAAACCAGGACTAAACCAGGACTACACCAGGACTAAATCAGGACTCAAACCAGGTCTAAATCAGGATGTTTTTTGCTTCCTTTTTTCACTCTTATTTCCTGTTATTTTATATCTTGGACCATCACGAGTTGATCGGGACCAACTCCAACTCAACTAACTCCCTTCATATAGTTCAGCAGTTCATAAGTCGACTCTTTTAAAATATTGTTTATATGAGAAAATGTTCTTAATCCCACATGAAATGGAAATGCCTGAAAGTTCTGTTTTGTGCCGACTGGAGGAACAGTGAAGATCTTTGGCCACAGCAGCTGTTCTCCTCTAGACACAAACATCATTTTGGGCTTAAACTGAAGCTTAGAAATTTGGGAGGTTTTTATGCACATTTGAGGCACTGATACATGTAAGAAAATGCTTGAAAATGACTCACTTTTGATGATCATTTGTCAGGCGGACAGACTTTTTTTTTGTCTTTTGGGGCATGTTGAGGGTGAAATTTGGCAGTAAAAATGCAGCGAGCCCCAGAATATTTTTCTGCTAGTTTCCCCGATGTGTCAGGATAAACCAGGTAAAATGTTCGGCTTATCTGACCACCTCTGACCCCCTGCACCAGACTGTGGAGGAGCTGAGACCGTCTGAGACTCCCTCAGTGCAGGAAGGAGCTACTGCAGATCATTCATCCCACTGTGGTCAGACTGTACGACTCCTCTGTGCAGTGACCCTGTCTGTGCCACTACTGCACTGTTCTTCTACTTTCTTTATTTTATATACACAGTATTTATATTTCAATTCTCTTTGTAAATTTTGTACATATACTTATTCACTTTATATTATTGTTTTTATTATTATTTCTATTTTTATTATTGTTTATCTTGATTGCATCACACTTTTCCCCTTTTTTTTGCACTAAACTGTCCTGGAGCTACTGTGACTGTTGAATTTCTCCACTGTGAGATCAATAAAGTCCTGACTTATCTTATCTTAATTGTGCATCTCTTTCTATTTTTATTTAAAGGTTTATTTCAGTCCAAATGAACAAATCCAAATGTAATTTCCACCCTGGAAATGCAGAAGTGCTGTGGCTCTGGCCCTGGACCTGACAGGAGCTGTTTCCAGGACTGGACCAGGAAAGTCATGGAGCCACTGCACTTTTTTTGTTTTTAGGGCAATAAGGAGATTTTTAATTTACTTACAGACTTGAGATTTTGCATTTTTGTAGCTCAGGCCCTAAATTAAGTATTTTTTATGTCCAAAAAGTTGTTTCTACATGTTTGCTGTGGGTTTTGTATAAAAGAGTGAATTTTATTTTCCTTTTTTTTCATCTCTATTTCTGGTCCTGTAGCTTTTCTCACAGCCTCATGACACAACTACAGCAGCAGATTGTGAAATAACAGGTTGGACTGAACAAAAGGAGGTAGAACACTTCATTAGGGGTAAAAGGGGCAGTTTGAAAAGCAACATTAAGACAAAAATCCAGGTGAGGAGAAATGTAGTAAAACTGCCCTCAGGTCTTCAGGGGTTAAACATGAGACAATGAAACAAAACACAACTTCCTTCCTTTTTTGTGCCAACTTTGGGCGAGTAAATAGTGAAAAGAAACAACTTTAGTTCCGCCGATTCTCCGTCACAGCTCTGAAAAGTCAATTTTTGCAAAGTTTTACAAAATATTTTAATTTCAAAGCGCCAAACGTTATCGACTCCACATCTGTGACGAGTTTTTTAAAGCGCGACAGAAAAGACGACGGCGTAAACGTTTCATTCGCGGTTTGAGCGTCACATCTGGCACTACACTCACTATATTTCATCGGTTTATTTTGGGGGAAAAGCTTTTGAATTTCAGTCCAACTTTCCTGCCACAAATGTGTAATTATAAACGACGCTTTTGTACTTCCAGCTGCACATTTTCGATCCGTGAGCGAAACATAAAGAAAGAAATAAAATAAAAATGAAAACGCGCTTCTGTTCAGTTTTCTATCATTTCCATTGGAGGGTCGGCCACCTGAGATGTCATTGCTTTGTTTAGAATGTTCCGCAGTGTAGATTAAACCCGTTTATCACCAGGGAGACGAGCAGGTTACAGCTCTGTGCGTTACAGGTCAGACCTGTGGAGAGGCGTCCCTGTTTATAGAAGGAATTATTGTATTTTTGAGCAACAGAAACATGTGTAGAGGTACAGTTCTGTGCAAAAGTTTGAGGCAAGTGTGGAAAAAAACCCACTGTAAACTCGGAATGCTTCAAAAATGAAAGTCGTCATCGTTTATTTTCATCAATCAACAAAATGCAGCGAATGAACAAAAGAGAAATCGAAGTCAGATCTTTAGTTCGTCTTTCGGTCTCCACAAAAAAGTCAAACCTCATAATCGCTCGGTACTGTTTTCTCTCCGGTCATGTCAATCTAACTATCCACAAACTACAACTCCTCCAAAACCCTGCAGCCCGGATCATCACTAGAACACGCTTCATTCACCACGTCGTCGCCCCAGTCCTGCAGCAGCGTCACTGGCTCCATGTTCCCCACCGCGTTCACTTTAAAATCCTCCTCCTCACATTCAGCTCCGTCCACAGCCGAACTCCTTCATGTCTCCACACACAGGCTCACTCAGGTCCTCCTCCTCCATAACCTCACAGTCCCTCCTGCCCGTTTCAGCACCACGGAGAGCGGGGCCTTCAGCCGTCTCCGGGACTCACTCCCTCCAGACCTCCGGAACATTCAGTCATTACCACTTTCCAGATCTCGACTTAACGCCCATCTTTTCAGAAAAGCCTGCCCCACTTAATCATCATCCATCTCCTCGCTGATCGTCCATTTTTATATTTGTTTTGCTTTGTCTAATTTCTTTGCTTTGTATTTTATATGTCGCCTGTTTTGAATCGTCTTTGTACAGTGTCCTTGAGTGTCTACGAAGGCGCCTTGAAATAAAATGTATTATTATTATTTATTATCATCACTGCGCTGCCTCCAGGTGGCGCCGCACATGAATCCAACACTTTTTTCAGTAGTTCAGTAGAAGAAGTAGAAGCTACAGCCAGAAGTATATAAGACTGTAGAAGCGACAGAAGGAGATACGATATTCTTCTTCTTCTTCTGTGTTTCTGACATGAGTCTGTTCGTCGCATCAGCTCTGACTTTCCTCCCGACAGCGTCTGAGCCGAGTTCTCCTGGTTTTGGTGCTGATGAAAGTTTCCTGGAGGCTGGAGTCATGAAAATAAAGAGTTTTTCTTCTCAAAACAAAACGTTTTCAAAAGAGCGACACGTTTGAGTCACAAAACGTGAACGGGGAAAAAGTCCGAGCTCAGAATCTCTTGGTGCTCTTTTCTCTCCAGTCGTATCACTGCTGCCTCCACGTTCACTCTCTGGAGTCGCGGCGTCATCGGTCTGAGCGTAAACACTGAACGACTGAAAAAAGTGTTGGATTCATGCACGGCGCCACCTGGAGGCAGCGCAGAGATGATAATAATAAATATTTCGAGGCGCCTTCGTAGACACTCAAGGACACCGTACAAAGACAATTTAAAACAGGCGATATATAAAATACAAAACAAAGAAATTAGACAAAGCAATACAAATAAAAATAGACGATCAGCGAGGAGATGGATTGTCAAGCCCCGCTCTCCGTGGTGCTGAAACGGGCAGGAGGGACTGTGAGGTTATGGAGGAGGACCTGACTGAGTCTGTGTGTGGAGACATGAAGGAGTTGGGCTGTGGATGGAGCTGAATGTGAGGAGGAGGATTTTAAACTGAACGCGGTGGGGAACATGGAGCCAGTGACGCTGCTGCGGGACTGGGGCGACGACGTGGTGAATGAAGCGTGTTCTAGTGATGATCCGGGCTGCAGAGTTTTGGAGGAGTTGTAGTTTGTGGATAGTCAGATTGACACGACCGGAGAGAAAACAGTACCGACCGATTATGAGGTCCGACTTTTTCACTGTTCACAGTTTGTAACACAAATGTCTCATTCTTATGAACACAGATTAACGCTTTATTTTCAGGACTCCAGCCTCCAGGAAACTTTCATCAGCACCAAAACCGGGAAGAACTCGGCTCAGACGCTGTCGGGAGGTAAGTCAGTGTTGGTGCGACTCAAAAATCCCGAACTGTCCCTTTAAAACAGTAAAAATGTAAGAGCCTTTAAACACACACAAATGAACTGCGCATTGATATTCATTCCCATATCTTGGAATACTCAAAACTCTGTGCGGTTTTCCTGCAGCGGGGCCCAGAGCGCTGACTCAGGCTCGCAGTATTGACAGAGCATTGCATTATGGGAAATGGAGGGGCATCAGTCACAGTAATGGTGAAGAGGATGGCGGATAATTAGCCGGGATCGTCAGGCGTCGGCTAATGAGCGCGAGCCAAACGAGGGGGAAATGTCAGAGGGGCGTCCGGGGAGCAGCTGCCACTCAAACGAGCTCCCTGACCCCGAGTCCAGGGTTTACAGGAGCACGAACGGACAGAACGCACCATTCTGACGCCAACGTGCTGATTACGAGACGAACGCTGCGAGGTTTTCTCGTCATAAACATAGATACAGTTCCTCCCCTTTAAAGGAACAGGACGCAGAAGTGACTCTCATGTGATTAAGTCATGTTATACCTGAGGCCCGACCGATATGGAGTTTGTTGCGGCCGATATGATGCTGATAAAATGTGAGCTGGAGCTGCTGATATAATCGCTGATATATTTATGATGTAAAACTTCACTGTAAATCTTCAGTTGTTTATAAAACTCAGGTTTGGCTCTGTTGGATTTTCAGTCGGTTTGTTTAGGCGACATTTCCTGTTCTTCTGCCTCTTTACGTCATATTTAAAGAGTCGTTCGGCCTAATGGTGTTTTTGTACGATATTCTCACCAGTAAAGAAAGTTCTGTAAGTAAACTACCGCTGTTAGCCTTTAGCGGTAAATGCGTGTGCGCTGCGGTAATTAATGATCTGCTAAATGCGGATAATTCACACCTCTGTTCACAGCTCATTTCCATATCAGTGTGTGTCCAGTAACATATATACGGCCACTAGAGTCACTTTACAGTCACTAACAGAAGAGAAAGCAGCCTGTTTATGTGTGCGAGCTACAGCAGCTAATCGCTAACCAACGAGAAAGAACCAAAACGAGCTTCAAACCGACACATTTCAACACTCGGCCTCACACAGGCTCCTCTCAGATCAGCACTAAGAACTGTCCTTTAATCCAGACTCACACTGAGCGGCCGCAAAAACAACACAATCTCAGTGTTGTGCAGGTGGATCTGTGGCTGCGGCTGGAAACAAACGCACATGGTGATGCGTTCAGGGGCGGGACGGACACAGACACATGACTCCTCAGATAAACCCTGATGCCCCGCCACAGATCAGGACATTTATCTGTCTGTGAACTGGATTAAATGGGCAGAATATAAAGAATCTGAGCTTTAGAACGAGGGAAAACATCCACGTGGAATATCGGCCCAGATCGGCAAGATTTAGGCTGATAAACGATTTGTTTTCAAGAGACCGTATCGGCCAACCGACATATCGGTCGGGCCCGAGTCGTGTCTATACGGATCAAATGTTTATTGTGTTGTACGTTATTCCCGACCGCCCCCAGACCCTTGGGACAAGCGTTCTGCTAAAATCCCGTGTGTTTACATTCATGCCACATACACTCGTTTGTTAATTAACTGCATTGTCCTGTTTAAATAAATAAATTAGATGAAATGTTTTCCCATTTTATTCTTTTTGGTTCTTAATTGACCGAGATTCCAGTCACGTCGTCGCTGTAGTTTTCATGTTATCAGCTCCTCGTTGCCTTTAGTTCAGCAGAGTTTGAAAAATGTGTTGGAAATGTTTTATTTTGTGTCTGTACTTCTCTCTGCTCCGGTTCACTCAAGAAACAATCATTTTATGTTCATTTTACAAGAATGAAACATGAAAAAAATAAATGAATGAAATGAAACCCAAAGATGAAACGATCCGAATGGTTCTAGTGAAAATGTGCGGAGTTCAAAACCACTGTGGAGCACTTCCTGTATCGCCACATGATGACATCACGAGGTGGAACAGAGTGTTTTTTTTTTCCTGTTCGAGAGAAGAACGCGGTGTAAATCTGCAGGTTCGTGTGTTAAACGTGTGAAACAAATGAAACTCCAGGTGAGTTTGTGCTGAGGAAACATCAGAGCAGAGCAGAAACTGGCCTCACATGTTCCCTTTAATTTTAATGTCGTTTTTAATTTATGAAAGCATTAATTTTCTGTCTTTGCGGTGAAGCTTTTACACCCCCCCCCCTCAGCGGACCCCCTGAGCAGAGGAGCAGTAAATATGGTGCAGAAATCAATGGCGGATCTGCATGTTAAATGAGTGTGAGGCACAAAGGCACGAGGGCAGTAATGAGTTCCAGGCTCGGACCGTTCATTCATCAGGAAAACCTCTGAATTATTCACGGCGCTTAAATCTCCTCACCCACACTCCTCCTCCTCCTCCCCATCCGTCGCTCCGTCACCGCTCGCCCCCAGGACCAACGTTTGCACAGGACTCCAGACTGAACATTTATTTGGATTTATTTTCTGTCTGTTTTCGTTTCGTTGAAGCTGCTCTGTGTAACTCATCGGACAAACTCTGCAGTGTTCAGTCAGACCTGCCGACACTGAACTGTTCCAGCCCAACACACCTTCTGTTTCTGCTTCTGTGTCATGTACAAATATGGAGATTGTGAATTTTAACCAGTTTTTAACCTTCTGCACAGGAAAACTTATTGTTATTTGTAGTTGTTTAAATGGAGCTCGGTAATGTGCCTTTTATAAGACAAATGTTCCTGTAAATCAGGGGCGTCAAACTCATTTTGGTCCCGGGGCCGTATACAACCTACTTTGATCCCAAAGGGGCCGGATCAGAAAACTCATGGTATATTTACCCTAAAAATAGCAATAAGTCCAAATATTTGTGCAGAGAAACACAAATCTGTTACAGAAATCTTTTTTATTTGATTTTATTGTACTAAGTATTGTAATATATGCTAGGTCAGGTAGCTTTGCTCTCACAGCAGCATCACTAACCTCTTGGCCCCTGGTAAAAACAGACAGGCTGATGAGGGTCATGGTCAACAGTTAAAACGATCGTCCTTTAAGAGCGTTTGAAAAAAGGCAAGTCTTCATTTGTGCTGCTCTGGTGGGAGTCGGCCGCGCACAGAAGCGCTGGAGACGATGCTATGCAAAGCGGCGCAGAAAATTACCAGAAAAATCTGAAAATTTTAAGTATTTTAATAGAAAATCAGCTGAGGGCCGGATCTGGCCCCCGGGCCGCATGTTTGACACCTGTGCTGTAAATAATGTGACTGAGATGTGGTTCTGTCTGTGTGTGAGTTTTAGAGTTTTTGCTTTTACTCAGATTGTTTAAGTGTAACTGCTTTGTATTTTTATTCATGTAAATCAGGGGCTGCAGATGGAAACTCACTGTTTACCTCGAATCTGGTGCAGAACATCTCTGTTTTTATGAGCTTAATGTCTCTGCACATTGTCCCTTCAAATAAAGGCTCAACTAAACTAAACTAAACTAACTTTTCTGGTGGAGGATCCACCGCTCACTTGTTTTTGTGGATACGTCACAGCTCTGCCTGATGTTTCTTCAATCACAGGTGGTTTCACAGCTCAGAAATACTGAAATAAACAGACATTCTGACAGATCTGACCTGTAACTCGCTCTGGTTTGGTCTCCATGAAGATAGAAAGGTTTAATGCCGCACTGTGAAACATTCCAGACAAAGCGATAACATCTCCATGGACAAAAGCGTTTGGCGTCCTTCACCTCTGCAGGTCTGGATGAAAACTGACGTCACGTTTACGCAGAAACGTCTGAAGCAAAAACACCAAAGTGCGTTTTCGTTCTCGCTCTTATTCCGCGTTTACTCAAGCGTTTTGGGGAATTCTGCTGCTCACGGAGACACAAAACCTGCAGTTTGTTGATGCAGTTTCCCCCGAAACACTGCGCATAACCCACAGAACCATAATAAAACCTGAGGATGAATCCAAGATGCATTGTGCTGCATTGTTTTCAGTGTCTGTGCTCTTTGGCTCATGAGCCCATAAAAGTTTTACTTCCACAGCCCAACGTGTGACGACAGAAACACAGTTCTGATCGACCAGAGCACAAGTTCATACTGTACAAATGCAGAAGAATCCTACAAAATCCGACCTGTGGAAGAACACGGCCCGTTTGATTTCACACAAAAATCAATCTGGGGTCACAGACAGAGGGGGCGTGGCTTCTCCAGCTCTTATTATACATCCACAGTTTAACCCTTCTGCTTCTCTACGTCCTCTTCTCCAGCGCCTCAATCCAAATCAAAACAGAAAAGTGGAATGACACTTTCTCCGGCTGCTTCTCCGCCGCACAAAAACAAATCTCTGTGATGTGTTGAAATCTCTTCTCTGCTCAGAACGTCTCTGTGTCTCTGTGTGATCAGTGGAGAGTTTCTTGTTTCTGACTCGAGTCCTGTGGCGTTTGCAGCTCGGTTGAAGTTCTGCCGTGTTTGTTTTTTTCCCTAAACTGACTCGAGCTCGTGACGTGATCTCTGCACCACGAAAACACGGGCGACGACAGGATGGAGCGTTTACGATTTCCACTCTGGAGCGTTCACAACCCCCTAAAACGCCACCGCGTCTAAACGATATGAACATCTGGAGAAATGTTTAGCATTTCCCACCTGTTGCCGTTGTCGTATAAACGGCCCCTGAATCGGGGAAAATAATCACCACAATCAGAACAGTTGCTAAAATTTATGGGAAACAACCCGACACGATTCCAGAGCGACGAATCTCTGTCCTCGTGCATTTTCAAAGTGGTGGAAAGGACAAAGTCGGCGGGGCTGTGGTTCACACTCAAACACGTTCCTCGCTTACGCTTTAAAATCAGGTACAGACGAAACAAAACACACACCAAACGTCTTGTAGAAATGCAAGGAGCAGCCATGAAAAGTGGAGAAATGCACAGAACACTCAGACGGCCGATGTCCACAAGCCTTTAACAAAAAATTTAAATAACGTTTTGACAAAAAGCTTTCGTCAGATCATTTTTCACACTGAAAACTCATAAAGCCACAGTAAAGAATTGTACCTCATATTTGCACCGCTCCAGCTACAACTGACTGAAAAACTGAACCCACACGTCCAGATAAATGACAAAAAACAGTCACTACGAATATGTCTCGATACCTCAGTTAGTTTTTTTATATCTAAATCTGGCATCCGTCCACCACTAAAAGCAGGTCAAAAACTCCACACTGACAAATACCCGCGGCAGAAGCAGTTGTACTAATAGTATCTGTAGTGTTCGTAGTGTAGGAGCAGTAACTGTGTCAGAAATGTAATGGAGAAATGTCATTAACACAACGCAGCAGCAGGAGGAGGATAGTGAAAGGAGACGGGAAAACTGCTCTGGCGTCTCAATCGACTTTAAATCTCACCAAAATCACCAACAACATCCAAAAAAAACCCCCAAAAAAGTCCATAATGTCAAAAATATTAAACTGGAGTATTCCACATTTTGGTATTAAACGTGTCTATGAAACATTTATGCATAAATAGACGTTTTTTTGCATTTAACTTAATAAAAGGGACAATTTTTCTTCCATTTATTTGAGCAATATGTGTCTTACGCCAGCAGGAAGTGCACGTTATCTTGCTAGTTATCAACAGCTCTAGATTCTACATAGAAACTACATATAAATAACTTAAAAAAACATTTGAAATGAGCTCGTTTTTCACGTTTTAAGGCAGTAAAAGGCAGGTTCAGTGTCTTAAATGCCACACTTTGGAACATTCCAGGCAAAGCAATAACGTTACCATAGAGACGAGCAGGTGAAAAGTTGCTTATAGTACAGCTTTAAAAGAAAATAAAACCAAAAAAAACGTACAAAAACTGAAAGATCTGAAATGAATCCTCAACTAAAGTGTCACGAAGTCCAAAACACGTCACGTGAAGAAGAGAATCTCAAAATCTCAAAACAAAAACAGAAAATGATCTCCAGAAGAAAAGAAAAGAGGAGGAAGAGAAGAAGAGAAGAGAAGAGAGGAGAGAAGGTTCCAGACAAACAGCTGTAATCCACAAAGAAGAAAAGAGCAGATCCAGAGGAGGAGGAGACAGACGGAGAGAAGCGAACGTGAGGAAGACCTACCCCAGGACGAAGAGCGAGGAGCTGGAGCGAGTGCACCGCTGTGAGGAGGACGGAGGAGGCAGACGCTGAAATATGGCAGAGGGAGAAGGAGAGAGGGAAGAGGGTGATGGAGGGGGTCTTAAAGGGACAGTGCACCGGGAACACGCCGGGTTTTCCTTTCAGCGACTCAGGGGTCAGAAACATGAAACACTCAGAGTCTCCACAGAAAAAACACCCGGAGCCACAAAACCCTGAAATGAGGATCACTCTGCAGAGGATTTTTTATTTTTTACCTGTCGCTCTGTATTAAAGACGATAGTGCACATGTGTCAAAGATCCGGCCCTCCAAGACCTTTAATCTGGCCCTCGGCTGATTTTTCTATTAAAATACTTAAAATTTTCAGATTTTTCTGTTAATTTTCTGCACCGTTTAGCATAGCAGCGTCTCCGGCGTTTCTGTACGTGGCGACTCCCACCAGAGCAGCACAAATGAAGACTTTCCTCTTTCCAAACGCTCTTAAAGGACGATCGTTCTGACTGTCGACCGTGACCCTCATCAGCAAAATGTCAAAAAATGAGAAAAGCAGATGCTGAGTTCAGGATTTCCCAAGAAAAATAGTCTAATTCTTATTTGTTGACAGAGGTGAATGGGAAATCTGTGCTCAGTGTGTTTGGAACAAGTGGCGTTGCTCGAGGAATATAATCTTAAACACCACTACAAGACACGGAGAAAAATACAATAACTTGAAGAGAGAACTGAGTTTTCTGATCCGGCCCTTTTGGGATCAAAGTAGGCTGCATACGGCCCCCGGACCAAAATGAGTTTGACACCCCTGTTATAGTGTGTCACATTTATGAAATCAGTGAAAAGTCGTGTCCTTTAGTCCGACAGAAGCATCAGCACTGAGCCGTTTTCAGAGCAGTTTATGCAAATGTGGTTTTAAGGTTCATTTCTCTAAAACGGAATCAAATGTGCCAAAGCTGCATTAAACACATTATTACTAAATGTCTATTTGAGTTCTGCTTGTAGCAAATAAAAATCCAAACTTAAATGATCCTCCTGCAGTGAACCAAAAATGCTTCTGCTTCTGTTTCATCGTCATTTTATCTCGTGCACCTGAATCTGCCCACGGAGCTTTAAAACTTCTTTTCTTCAGACATTTTTTCTTCTTGGATTTGTCCATCATTTTCCTACAGGGTCAAACGCCTCAGTAAATGTGCTGCTGGTGCAGGTGCAGTGAGTCCAGGCTGCAGATCTGTGTCGCACGTCAGAGGCTTTGATGCAGATTTTGAGCAACAAAAATATTTAAAACGTTTTATTTGAATGTTACAAGATCATTATCAACAAATGTAGACTTACATTTAAAAATGAACTAACATAAAAATACATGTAATTAAATCCTCATTATTTCTTTTCCAAAGTCACAGGAGCCGCAGCAGGAGGAGGAAAGAACCGCAGGACCCGACTCCTGGTTTAACTGAATGACTTTGTATAACCTGAAGTCGCCTCATCAAACACAAACCGACATAAAAACTGTGTCACTCGTTTGTGCTGCAAAAAGATTTGGAGAAACTAACGATTCTTTTACAGGTCAAACTGGGGTCAGACCCACAGGAAGAAGAAAAATGCTCGAAAACGACAAAATGGAGTCAGTCGTTTGTGCTGCAGAAAGTTCAGTTTGTGATTCTGGTTCTTCAGATATTCACAGTTTTATTTCGGTCGATGACGTCGTCCAGAACCTCAGAATGTGAAACAGCCTCAAAACAGGAAGAAAATGATGTCAAACGTTTGTATTTGTTTTGTGCTGTGACAGTTTCATTTGTGTGAGTTTATTTCTAAAATTCTTCATTATTATTTCTGTGGTAATTATAGGACGTCATTTCTGCTCAGCTGACGGAGACAAACTCCACAAAACTAGAGAAGAGAAACGACCTGAGGCTGAGGAAAAGTCTGTTTCAGTCTTTAGTCATTTGCTTTTGATTCATATTTTATAGAATAACACAGACTTTTCCAAACCAAACACAAACGTTTCCTATAATTTTCTTCCTGTTTTGAGGCTGTTTCACATTCTGAGGTTCTGGACGACGTCATCGACCAAAATAAAACTGTGAATATCTGAAGAACCAGAATCATGTGGCGTTCACAGACTTGTGCTCCTCGGTTTATAAGTGGAGTCATTTTCTGAAATGAGCCACGGCGAAATTTCAAATGAGCTTCTAACACTCGACTAACGCCTTTATCTTCAGGCTCCAGTCCAAACGCTGTGATTTCAGACAGAGATTAGATTTAGAACAGATTTTAAACCGAACTGTCAGTGGATTTTAACCTGTGAACGAGGCTCTGTGGTCGTTTCTTTCCTCTTTCCACACACCTGTAAACAAACTCTGCAGCTGAACGTCTTTCCGCTCTCCACAAAAGCCTTTATCGCCCCTTCTCCTCCTTAGTTCTGCTTTACGGAGCTGTTAAAGCTGCACTGTGTAACTTCTCCGGCAGGCGGTTCGTCACAAACTTGTTTCCATGGAGATATTATCGCTTTGCCTGGATTAAACTCGTCTTTGTTGCATTAACTCCCCGACGAGTGTTTTATCTCTCAAAAAATACTATGAAAAACATGCACTCCCACAGCTCGCCTCTCCACAGATCTGACCCGTAACGTGGCCTGGACGCACTGTGGGCCTGTCTCCATGGAAACGGATGAGTTTAATGCCATACGGTGGGGCATTCTAGACAAAGCGATAACATTTCCAAGCAGGTGGTGGACAGAGAATTGATTCTTAAGCAAAAATATAGATACTTAAAGCTGCACTGTGTAACTTTTCTGCTTGTCTCTATACACTGGATATGTCGATGCTGCTTGGAATGTTCCACAGCGTGACATTAAACAGCTCTACTTTACATTTATTCAATCATAGGTGGTTTTAGAGCTCAAAATACCGAGAAAAACAAACATTAAAGTGGAACTCGGGCTCGTCTGAAGCTGAAGTCGTTTCTAGAGGTGAATTCTGTCAGAGGCCAAAAAACGATTAACACGAAACACCAGCTCTGCATAAGTGCGTCTGTCTAACCTGCTCCAAACCTTCGTCCAAAATGTTACAGAAGAGGAGTTTGATTGTGTAGGCGTTAAATTAAAGGTCCTATATTACGCAAAACTGACTTTTGTGAGCTTTAAAGTGGAGCTCCGGCACGTTTGAAGCTGAAGTTTGTTTCTAGAGGAGGTGGAATTCTGTCAGGAGCCAAAAAACAGCACAGATCAGAGTTTCCTCTGTGGAGATCTGACTGTGTGTGAGTCTGTCAAGGCAACAAACTAGTGTAGTGATGGGGGCAAGTTCTGAACTAGTGTAGTGATGGGGGCAAGTTCTGAACTAGTGTAGTGATGGGGGCAAGTTCTGAACTAGTGCAGTGATGGGGCAAGTTCTGAACTAGTGTAGTGATGGGGGCAAGTTCTGAACTAGTGTAGTGATGGGGGCAAGTTCTGAACTAGTGCAGTGATGGGGGGCAAGTTCTGAACTAGTGTAGTGATGGGGGCAAGTTCTGAACTAGTGTAGTGATGGGGGCAAGTTCTGAACTAGTGTAGTGATGGGGGGCAATTTCTGAACTAGTGTAGTGATGGGGGCAAGTTCTGAACTAGTGCAGTGATGGGGGCAAGTTCTGAACTAGTGTAGTGATGGGGGCAAGTTCTGAACTAGTGTAGTGATGGGGGCAAGTTCTGAACTAGTGTAGTGATGGGGGCAAGTTCTGAACTAGTGCAGTGATGGGGGCAAGTTCTGAACTAGTGTAGTGATGGGGGCAAGTTCTGAACTAGTGTAGTGATGGGGCAAGTTCTGAACTAGTGCAGTGAGGGGGGCAAGTTCTGAACTAGTGCAGTGATGGGGGCAAGTTCTGAACTAGTGTAGTGATGGGGGCAAGTTCTGAACTAGTGCAGTGATGGGGGCAAGTTCTGAACTAGTGTAGTGATGGGGGCAAGTTCTGAACTAGTGTAGTGATGGGGGCAAGTTCTGAACTAGTGTAGTGATGGGGGCAGGTTCTGTACTAGTGTAGTGATGGGGGCAAGTTCTGAACTAGTGTAGTGATGGGGGCAAGTTCTGAACTAGTGTAGTGATGGGGGCAGGTTCTGTACTAGTGTAGTGATGGGGGCAAGTTCTGAACTAGTGTAGTGATGGGGCAAGTTCTGAACTAGTGCAGTGATGGGGGCAAGTTCTGAACTAGTGCAGTGATGGGGGCAAGTTCTGAACTAGTGCAGTGATGGGGGCAAGTTCTGAACTAGTGTAGTGATGGGGCAAGTTCTGAACTAGTGCAGTGATGGGGGCAAGTTCTGAACTTCCACGTAAAACACCAATTTGCTTCACACTGAAGAAGTTTAACTCCACTTTAACCCATCTGACAACAGCCACGAGTCTAACAAACCAAACGCTCTGCCTGGTTCACTCATTAGTGTCTGGAAACGTTAGAAAACATCTTTATAAGCACCTCACACTTCCCTCTGCTGATTTCCCACTGCACCAAAGCCCAAAAGACTCGATCACCGACGCCGTTTCTAATCCTGTTTATTCACCAGTGAATTATATTTTCACGCTAAAAACACATTCCTGAACCATTTTCTTTCAACACCTTTCAGTTTCTCTTCTTCTTCTCTGTCATTAGTCGATTCTCACTTGTTGCTTCCGGAGTCGACAGTCGAGTCTTTTGGGCTTTGGCCTTTTGGTTTGTGGTTTTGCAGCTCAATGATCCAGTGGAGGAAAAAAACTGAGGACAGGAAAACACAAATTATCACATAAATTAAATTAACTTTGGCTTCAAGTAATAAGTCCTAACTGTGAACAAATACAGAACAATAAATGACTCAGTGCCACATTTCATCACAATACACATGACAATAAACACTGGGTCATCACTTCATCAGGAATAAGCTTCAGTCGAGCTACAATTACAAAAACACAGTGCAAAAAACATGAAAAATGTCAAATGAACTTTCAGGAGAAGAATTCATTTTATCCGGGTTCATTTCGTCTCATAGTTTCACAGAAAGAACGAGAAAACTGCACAGAATCCGTCTGTGGGGTTCAGACGCTCGGAGCACTTCCAGTCGTGCAGTTTCAGTTTCATTTTTAACGTCGTTCATAATTCCTGGGCCCATCTGCAGCGGAGTCTGGAAAAGGGCCCACGTATTTACAGGTTTCCTGTTACGTTAGAAAATGTAACTGCGCCAAAAAATCATGAGAGAATTAATGAAGCTGCGTGTGGGGTTCAGATGAGCTGTTTTAGTCTCATGACTGAATCGGGTCAGTTCATGTGGAGCAGGAGTCGCTCCATATGAACTGAGGATTTTCTATCAGAGTTAAACTGACTGAATTAAGCAGATTCATCTTAAAAGATCAATTTTAAGATTGTTTTACTTGTTTCAAGATATTCATCCTGATTTATCTTATCTCGATATTACAACTTATTCTAAGCACTTTTTATATTAACTCAGTCCAGGTTAAGCCTCTTTAACTTCCTCCTCAAACCAATAAGGGGAAAAATCTGTTCATAAATACTTGAAACTCGTGTTTTCTGCTTAGAACAAGATTCAGATTTTGTCTTGTTTTAAGAAAATTTGGTAAGTGAAAATTTCTTACTGCACTGACAGAAAATTTCACTTAAAATAGAACATTTTTACCTCTAAATTGGTATTTTTTTCTTATTTTTTGACAGGCCTTTTTTGCAGTGGCTCCTGTGACTTTGGAAAATAAATAATCAGTATTTAATTACACGTCATTCTAAATGTGTAGATAATGATCTTTTAACATTCAAATAAAACGTCTTTAGGGCCAGTGGTTTTCTGTGATCGTAGAAAATGGGCAGAATCGTAAGTGTGAAGCAGAATTGATATATTTCTATATAATAATGAGGATTAAATGCTGCAGGAAGCGAGTGTCAAACACTGATCAGAGCGACGCTCAGTCTGTTTATAAAATACAACCTGTAAATTAGATTTCAAAAGACGCTGAATGTGGCGGCTCCTTCTGAGTATATGAGGAAAGAGGAAGATGAAATTTAATACATAATGAGAATGAAAATAAGAAAATACAAATTAAAATAATCCTAATGAAAATACCAAATCTGAAAAATCTCTTAAATTACACGATGCTTTCAGTGTTTTTCAGTGTTTTTCCTCCTGCAGCAGCTTTTCTCTGTGGAGACGTGACTGCGGAAAAGCCGCTGGTTCAGAGGTTACCAGAGGTCGCTGGTTGTTCGTGTTATTTCTGGTTAATACATTTAATGACTTTGACATTAAATCACATCACTTCAGGTTCCAGTCTGGAGTCATTATGTGTTTGCAGACGCACTTCTCACACTCACAGTCTGCAGTGCCTCCTGTAAATCCTCCACACACCATTCTACAGGAGAAAGAATGAAATAATAATGCACTTTGTAATGACTCTATTATATTTGCACTAAATGGATTTTGTGTCCCTGTGTCTTCATAAGATTCATACTTTTATACATATTTTGGCTTGAAAACCTTAAATCCGGGTGGACTGTCCAGACACTGAAGCTCTTTGTCCACATGTGTTTGTTAGAATCTGAAATGTCTTTTAAAAATCTCTGTTTCTGTTTGTTCTGTTTCCGCTCCTGCACGTGGCCGTCGGGCTGATGCTAACAAGACATAAACTAAGGCACTTTTACACTGAACCCGACTGTGCACTGAGGGGATTTTATTCTGTAGGTCCTCAGCTCAAATCATGAGAGTAAATAAATACAGTTTTTGTGCATATTTTTAGTTGAAAATCCACTTACACTTTGTCCAGATGCTGCACAATCTTAAATTCTTCCTTTAAATCTCTTTATTTCTGCCTTTTCACAGTCTGAATCCTGTGGTTTTTGTCTGTCGAGTTCTGGCTCTGCTGTTAAAGGACAAAATGAGAGGAAACGACTTCTTTCTCAGCACCGGACGTGTGATTCTAAATCAGACAGAAGATCGGACAGTTTCACCCTGGACCTCAGCGTCGTCTTTTCTCCTCGTTTGAGATTCAGTTAAACTCATTTTGTTTTTGTTCGTTTGGTTCTTTTTTTCTACACATTTTTGGTTTAAAAGTGACTAAAAAGCCGCATTGCGTAACTTTTCTGGTGGAATGTCCGTCAAATCCTTGTAGATGTCGTCGTTATTTCTGTTTCTATCTCCATGGAGACCAAAGCAGAGCGAGTGACAGGTCGGATCTGTGGAGAGGCGACGCCGCTCACTGTCAGAATGGTGTTTTTTTTCTCTGTATTTTTGAGCCGTAAAACCTCCTGTAATAGAATAAATGTAAAGTCGAACCGTGAAACATCAAACTGTGGAACAAAGACGTCTCCATAGAAACAAGCAGGTGACGGACCCTCCACCGAAAAGTTCCACAGTGCAGCTTTAAAACGCACCGAGAAGCGCCTCGTTCTGTCTCGTGCTTTTGTCTGTTTTCTTGTCCAATTAGAAAGAGAAAAAGCGGCTTTAGGCCGATTCCACAGAACATAACTGGACCTGGACGAGGGGTTTGGGTTTGTGCAGATGCTCCGGTCACTGGAGTCACACCGCGGGTCTGATCGAGTCTGGAGCCGTTTCACTTCAGCAACGACAAGCAGAATAAGCGATAAGTTCAGATAGTAATTATACGGAGACAGTTATTCTGTGAAACATGGGACAGGTGTAAATGTGAAGGTAACTGGACGGTTTTATCTACACAGATTAATTAGAAAAGCACAAACAGGAGCTCTGCAGTTCAGTTCTAATCACTTCTAACATGTGACATTATTGTGTAGTTACGTCACAGAGAAACTCATCTGCACTGTTTCCTCCTCGTTGCACTGGCTCCTCGTTCATTTTAGTTCATTTTAAAATGTTAGTGTTTGTTTTTAACCCCCTCAGGCTCAAATTAAGTTTTAGTGACAGGAAAAATCGGATATTTGGGTAAAATTATCATATGAGGCAGTGATATACAATCTGGACTTTTTTTTTTTTTTGAGAGAGAGACCTTCACCTGCAGTGCATTCTGGGATGTTGCAGATTTGTATAGCACTTTTCAAACCCATGTTTCAAAGTGCTTTACAAGTTGTTTTTCTTGGCAGAACAAGAAAAAGAACTTGGTATCGATCACTTTTTGTGTGTTCATCTCTTTTTATTGAAAATAGTGAATGAAAGTGAAGCAGAACTGTTCAGTATTGCTCAGTATTGCTCAGTATTGCTCAGTATTGCTCAGTATCGCTCAGTATCGTTCTGTCTAATCACACTGAGGTGTTTTCCTGTTCTAGATTCAAGATTTATTGTCAGAAGTAACAATGAAATGACCTTTAGAGCCTTGATGTGCCTGAAAAGTGCAAATGTACCGAACACAACATGAGGAGGAAGTGAGCAGAGGACAGAGGGACACAGCAGAGGGAAAAGTCCAGATCACTGTTCTGAGGTGTGAGGAGTCGAGGGTTTGGGACAGAGTTCAGTTCATTTAGGAGTCTTAGTGCTAGAAGGTTGTTTCTGGCCGTTGGAGGTTCCACAGTGCGGCTTTACACGTCCTGCACTCCTTCATTTATGAGTGAGGATGAGTATGAATGAGTGGAGCCGCCTCTCCACAGACCGGACCTGTGACCTGGCCTGGCCCTGTCTCCATGGAGACACAGACCACATCTATTGCCTTACTGTAGAAACATCTCCATGGAAACACTCAGGTGGAGGACGAGGATCAAGGAAAAGTTACACAGTGCAGCTTTAAGTCATGTTTTATTATCAGTCAAGGGATTTTTCAGCCTTTGCACTTAAGAGTCCAGCTCCCGGTCGTGTCCATGGAGACAAAAGGAGATCACTTTCCCTGGAATGTACCACAGTGTAGCATTAAACATGTTCATTATATATAAAAGAATAACTTGACAAAAGTTCATTCTCCTGTTGTCAGGTTCACATCACCTGTGGCTCTGTGCTCGTCGCCATGGAAAAAAAGAAGTTTAATACCAAACTGTGCAAAATCTCAGGCAAAGCAGCGTCGTCTCCGTGGTGACAGAGCCTCCATGTGGAAAATTACACAGTGCAGCTTTAACATCAGTGCAATTTGACCTCAAAAGGGTTAGAAACAGGAAGTAACAGGAAGAGAGGAAGAGAGGAGGAACAGGGAAATAATGTAAACCTGCAGTAGTGACAGGAGCTCTGACAGGAGGAGGTGTAGTAGTAGTTTTCATGCAGTAGGAATATTCTAGTTAACCCTCGAAGACCTACGACATCGTACACGATACTGTAGGTCTACCGTTTGCTGTGGGTTTTGTATAAAAGAGTGAATTTTATTTTCTGTTTTTTTTTCATCTCTATTTCTGGTCCTGTAGCTTTTCTCACAGCCTCATGACACAACTACAGCAGCAGATTGTGAAATAACAGGTTGGACTGAACAAAAGGAGGTAGAACACTTCATTAGGGGTAAAAGGGGCAGTTTTAAAAGTAAAATTAAGAAAATAATCCAGGCGAGGAGAAATGTACTAAAACTGCCCTCAGGTCTTCAGGAGTGAATCTTCTGGACCTGCTGAAGGTAGAAGCTCTGCGGCTGTAGGCGCCTTTACGGAATAAATTAATCTGTGGTTTGTTCTGGGAAAAAGACGCTGCACCACAGCTTCAGTAGAAAAAGACGCTGCACCACAGCTTCAGTAGAAAAAGACGCTGCACCACAGCTTCAGTAGAAAAAGACGCTACAGGAGTCAGGACGAAGAGGCTCAGTCAGAGGGACTGAAATACGCCTGAGGCACAATGTCCAACCTCCTGTTCACTATTAACATGATTATTTTATAGTATTTTTAAAAACTATCAGAGTTATTTGTAAGAAAACGTTTCTATTTTTATTTCTTAAACAAATGGGCCTGAAAACAGGTTTGGATCTTTGGTTTCATTCTATAGTTCAGTATTGGACTGTCGCGGGTTCTTTTTGGAACGTGACCCCCGCCATAAACCAGGGGTCACTGTACTTGTAAGCTCTCATTTTTATAATCACACCAAAGCAAATGTCTGTGTTTTTTGTCTGTTATTTCTGTTGCTCTGGAGCGTTGCTGCGTCCCGGCCTCCTCTCTCCACCCCGGGCTCGTAGTATTTGGACGTGATATAAGACCTGTGGGGTGAAGCACGCGTCTGTTGGATTATTCATGCAGCCGGAGCCGTGTCCTCGCAGATTCTTTCTCACACATCAGGCCCGAGACGCCGGACCATCGCTCACTCCCCGGCCTCCACCGCTCTGCACGGAACTACAGATATTTGACTGAGGATGGAACTGGAACTTTGGTGAGAATGTGAATTAGAGATGGACTAAAGTGGCCAGATTTGAGTCCCAGTTCTGAGCCCTGTGTCCCCTGTCCCAGCAGATTTATCCAAAACCACTGATTTGTCCCAGTTTTATACAAGAAATGTCCCAGTGTCCCTATTTTTAACCAATTTTATCCCCACCAACAGTAAAAAGGGGAACATATTGTCAGTTGTTTCGCTAAAATACAGAAAACTGAGCTTGAAAAAGTTAAAAAAGTTCAAATTTCATAATAATTCAGCACATTTCTGTAGCACCTCTGACCTCCAGGGAACCAAATCATTTTGTTCATAAATCCTGAGTTCTTCTGCATGTTTTTTGTGCTTAAAGTGTTCAAATGTCATGTGGTGCGACCGTGCATCATGTGGTGCCACTAATAACAGCAGGAATTCTATGGCTGGAGTTTAATAACAGACAAAGTCGACTTGGGTGAACGGTTCTTTAGGCGTTTTCCTTCATTTTCAGCATTTTCCTGGGCAGTAGTTTGTTCATTAAACACAAGCAGGTGACGTCATATTGGAGCAAAAGAAAATATCAATATGCATTAAAAATCTAACGAAACACAACAGTTTGTTTCTCTACACTTCATATTCAAATAAAACTATTTTCAGGTTATTCTCAGTCGCACCACAGGACATTTTACACTAAAAATGCTTCATATAAATGTTAAACACAGATTTATGCTCCTGACACTGGAAATATGTGAAAAAGTTCAACAGAAACTCATATTTTATATTTTAAAATTTGCCTGTCTCGACTTTTTACTTTTAAAGAACTCCTCAGACTGATGAACAGTGCAGTTTTGTGGACTGGAGTCATTATTTGTGGAGGACAGTTTCTCTGGATAATGTGTACAAGACGTCTTCAGGCGTCAGTGCGGCGTTCGGGCGTCGGCCGTGCCGGGGCTCGCTCCACGGGGTTTATGGGTAAATCTCTTATTCCTTTGCTCCGCAGGCTCAGGTGTCGCCTGCAGTTCTGAGGCTGGAAACAGAACTGAGCCCCTCCAGACTCACCGGGGCCCTAAGTGAACAAGGGACTATTTTATTTTCAATTTCAAATCTAGGCACAGGCATTTCATACATGAAAACCTGTATGCTTCAACCGATTAAGAAATAACCCCCCCTCAGAAGGGCAGCTTCAGTCGAGGCCATAGGGCAGTTGCCAGGGCAGAGTCCCCCCCTGCACGTCCCTGTCTGTCGCTCTGTTTTATCGTCTGTTTCCGTCGCGTTGCTGATGTTCGGTGGTTCTGATCTGACTCTGACTCCACATGAGGAGCAGCGGCTTCAAAATCCAGACAAAAAGTCTGCTCAGGCCTCCTGAACTCGGGAAGAAGAAATCACAGCCAAAATCGGGCAAATTCTCCTTAACAGAGACATAACAGATCAGAAAATCGTGTAAATTTGGGACTTTCAAGTATTTCTGCTGTTGAAAATTCTTATTTGACATTTTGAAAGTTGTGGACAGACAGAAGATAAGACGAATACTGAAGACGAACTTAGCCCAAAGATCTGTAAGAATGAGTTTGAGTGGCAGTTCTCTGCTTGGGGAAATGGCTCCTGTTCCGCAGACGAGTGCAGAAAAAGTGAAGGATTAGTGGACGCTGGAGTCGGGGAAGGAAAATGAAAATCCCTGGTGTCCGGTCAAGAGCGCGGGCGAGTCTGCAGACGTTTAATTGTCAGAAAGAATTATTCTAATGTGTCTGGAAAGGGACCGTGCGGCTCGGCAGGATCTGCAGATGAAGTGACTGACGTGTTCACAGGATTTTCTCTAGTTTGTCCGTAAATTAATTCCTTTTCCTGATATGGAACGAGCTCCACGTTTGCTTCTAAGACAGATGCACAGAAGCTCGTTTACCTGCACTGATTCTGCACCAAAACGCCTAAACTCTGAGTCTGTGGTCGCTGCAGCCACTCGAATCGGGAGAAAAACTAATGTTTTTTCATGTACCAAAAGTGCCACGTCACAAGAAAGTTTATTTTAAAAAAAACTAAAAAAAAAAAAAACACCATCACCCTCTAACCCAGGGGTCAGAAAGCTGAAACACTCAGAGCCGTTTGGAGCCTTTTCCACAGAAAGAAACACCCGGAGCCACAAAACCCTAAAATGTGGAGAACACTGCAGAGGATTTTTTACCTGTCGCTCTGTATAAAAGACTCAAGTGCTGCATTTATGAAACACAGAATATCTGTCCATTCATGTCCAGTCTGTGCTCCTGCAGACGGGTCATCTGTGCAAAGTTTAACATGAACCAGCTCCAACACCACAGAACAGACTCAGCATCAGCAGAACATCCTCTGTCACAGGGAGAACACTCATATTCACTGAGTCACAGAGAGAACACTCATATTCACTGAGTCACAGAGAGAACACTCATATTCACTGAGTCACAGAGAGAACACTCATATTCACTGAGTCACAGAGAGAACACTCATATTCACTGAGTCACAGAGAGAACACTCATATTCACTGAGTCACAGAGAGAACACTCATATTCACTGAGTCACAGAGAGAACACTCATATTCACTGAGTCACAGAGAGAACACTCATATTCACTGAGTCACAGAGACAACACTCATATTCACTGAGTCACAGAGAGAACACTCATATTCACTGAGTCACAGAGAGAACACTCATATTCACTGAGTCACAGAGACAACACTCATATTCACTGAGTCACAGAGAGAACACTCATATTCACTGAGTCACAGAGACAACACTCATATTTACTGAGTCACAGGGAGAACACTCATATTCACTGAGTCGAGTCCTTTAGTCCCACAGAAGCTGAAGCAGCAGCACTGAGCTGTTTTCAGTTTATGCAAATGATTGGTGCAGATTTCAGTGGTTTGTGTAAAACATAAACAGTGTTTAAAGCTGCATTAAACACATTATAGAACACATCCATCTGCTCCTGTTAGTCCGGCTGGGTCACAGGGGCCGTTTGATGCCCAGTCCTCACAGCCCCTGACCCCCCTGAACCCCCCTGTGAGGAGCCACAGGAGGATCATGGTCCTTATGTTAGTTCATAGGTGACACATTATTGTAAACACATTATTCCTCAGGGTCTGTTTGAGTTCTGCTCACAGGAAATAAAAATCCAAACTTAAATGATCCACTCACAGTGAACCAAAAACACGTTTGCTCCTGTGTCCGTCATCGTTTTATCGCCTGTTCTGGAGCATGAATGAATCTGCCCTGGTGCCGTTAAACGTTCTGTTCTCTTCAGAATCTTTATATTTCTTGGATTTGTCCATCATTTTCCTACAGGGTCAAACGCCTCAGTAAATGTGCTGCTGGTGCAGGTGCAGTGAGTCCAGGCTGCAGATCTGTGTCGCACATCAGAGGCTTTGAGGCAGATTTTGAGCAACAAAAATATTTAAAACACTTTATTTGAATGTTACAAGATCATTATCTACAAATGTAGAATTACATTTAAAAATGGAACTAACTAACATAAAAATACATGTAATTCCATCCATCTTCTCCCGTTAATCCCTCTGGGTCACAGGGGCAGTTTGCTGCACCTGACCCCCTATGAACCCCTCTGCAGGTGAACCCACAGGAGGAGGACGTCACGGTCCCTGATGTTAGTTCAGCTGCTGCATGTTTTGAGTCGATGGGGGAAACCAGAGCCCGGAGGAAACCCATCCAGACACGGGGAGAACATGCAAACTCCACACAGAAAGGCCCGGGCGATCCGGGGATCGAACCCGCAACCTTCTTGCTGTGAGGCCTGAGTGTTGCCACTCAGCCACCGTGCCGCAGAAGGAGCCTCAGGTAACACCTGGTCTAAACCAAAGGCACTTCAGATCAAATATTGAGTATTTTACCTGTTCTCATATAAACAGACCTGAGAACTCAGGTCCAGCCTTGAATAAACTTTTACCCAGGTGTAAAAACACAGAAAAGTGAAACCTGAGCCGACATTATTCCTGCTCTAATCTCGACTGTAATTAAACTCTTCTGTGGTTCGTGCAGGAGCCACACTGGAGAATCTGTCTGTGTATTTTCAGATTCGTCTCAGGTTCCGTCAGTGCAGATTTGGAGCTTTTTCCTGTGAGTCGTGACGTCCTCGAGCAGGAAACAGCAGGAAGTGGGTTAAAAGTGAAAGTTGTTGAGAGCAGCAGTGAACTCCACCGGGTTATTCTCCACCGGGTTATTCTCCAGCGGGTTATTCTCCAGCGGGTTATTCTCCAGTGGGTTATTCTCCAGCGGGTTATTCTCCAGCGGGTTATTCTCCAGTGGGTTATTCTCCAGTGGGTTATTCTCCAGCGGGTTATTCTCCAGCGGGTTATTCTCCAGTGGGTTATTCTCCAGCGGGTTATTCTCCAGCGGGTTATTCTCCAGTGGGTTATTCTCCAGTGGGTTATTCTCCAGCGGGTTATTCTCCAGCGGGTTACTCTCCAGTGGGTTATTCTCCAGTGGGTTATTCTCCAGCGGGTTATTCTCCAGCGGGTTATTCTCCAGTGGGTTATTCTCCAGCGGGTTATTCTCCAGCGGGTTATTCTCCAGTGGGTTATTCTCCAGTGGGTTATTCTCCAGTGGGTTATTCTCCAGTGGGTTATTCTCCAGTGGGTTATTCTCCAGCGGGTTATTCTCCAGTGGGTTATTCTCCAGCGGGTTATTCTCCAGCGGGTTATTCTCCACTGGGTTATTCTCCAGTGGGTTATTCTCCAGTGGGTTATTCTCCAGCGGGTTATTCTCCAGCGGGTTATTCTCCAGTGGGTTATTCTCCACTGGGTTATTCTCCACTGGGTTATTCTCCAGTGGGTTATTCTCCAGTGGGTTATTCTCCAGCGGGTTATTCTCCAGTGGGTTATTCTCCAGCGGGTTATTCTCCAGCGGGTTATTCTCCAGTGGGTTATTCTCCAGTGGGTTATTCTCCAGTGGGTTATTCTCCAGTGGGTTATTCTCCAGTGGGTTATTCTCCAGCGGGTTATTCTCCAGTGGGTTATTCTCCAGTGGGTTATTCTCCAGTGGGTTATTCTCCAGTGGGTTATTCTCCAGTGGGTTATTCTCCAGCGGGTTATTCTCCAGTGGGTTATTCTCCAGCGGGTTATTCTCCAGCGGGTTATTCTCCAGCGGGTTATTCTCCAGTGGGTTATTCTCCACTGGGTTATTCTCCAGTGGGTTATTCTCCAGTGGGTTATTCTCCAGTGGGTTATTCTCCAGCGGGTTATTCTCCAGCGGGTTATTCTCCAGTGGGTTATTCTCCAGTGGGTTATTCTCCAGCGGGTTATTCTCCAGCGGGTTATTCTCCAGCGGGTTATTCTCCAGTGGGTTATTCTCCAGTGGGTTATTCTCCAGTGGGTTATTCTCCAGTGGGTTATTCTCCAGTGGGTTATTCTCCAGCGGGTTATTCTCCACTGGGTTATTCTCCAGCGGGTTATTCTCCAGCGGGTTATTCTCCAGTGGGTTATTCTCCAGCGGGTTATTCTCCAGTGGGTTATTCTCCAGCGGGTTATTCTCCAGCGGGTTATTCTCCAGCGGGTTATTCTCCAGCGGGTTATTCTCCAGTGGGTTATTCTCCAGTGGGTTATTCTCCAGTGGGTTATTCTGTTCTGTGAAATCTGGAGTCTGTGGTTCTGCGCTGGTTTTTCTGGTTTATTTCTGCAGCAGATCAAACGCACAGAACAGAAACAGGCCTCAGGTAAAGACTTAAAGTGTGAGTGGGTCATTCATACTTAAAGTGTGAGTGGGTCATTCATACTTAAAGTGTGAGTGGGTCATTCATACGGTTCTGAGGCGTTCAGGGAACGTGGATGTTTTGTTCAAACTTTCTACCAAATTATAAAATTGTTCCTCACCAAAAACACGTCTGAAATGGTTTTATGTGTCGTCAGTGCGTCATCGATCCTCCTTATTCCAGGACGCGCTGGATTTCACCAAACACCAAACACCAGCAGAAAAACAGAATCCAGCCTGTTTCTGACGCTTCACTCCAGGGTGAAGCAAAAGATCCAAACTGTCTGAAGGAGCCCAGGTTCAGAGGAGGTGCTGATGGGCTTCAGAGGACATCACTGTTCTACAGAGCAGAACCATTAAACACAGACGGCTGCAGTGAGTTCTTGGGTTTAGACACTAGTAGAAAATATTGGTGTTTTCTCCAGTTCCTGTAAACTCTCAGTCTCAGAGTCTTTACTTTACAAACTGCTTTGAACACAGTTCAGAACAAGTTTCTACAACTGGTTCTTTCTTTAAATGGAAAAAAGAGCAGGATGATGTTATTTTCATAAACAAAGAGCAGTCTGCACATTAGTTCTCCAGTCGTCACTCTTCGAGGGGCAGAAATCTTAACAGTTCAGTATTTTAAATCTTTCGGTATTTTAATTGATGATAATCTTAGTTTTAAAGGACGTGTCGAACAATTAGTTACAAAGGCCAAAAATCGGCTTTTACTTCAGAAATAGGCTGTTTTTGTTTTTTAAATGCAAAAAAGAAACTTGCAGCAGCAACATTTTTCCCCATTTTGGATCGTGGTGACTTTATTTCTATGAAGTACTGAAACTGTGAGATTCTGTGCGTCGCCTCTTTATGTTTATCACAAACCCTGAGCCTCACACTGTTCTGTTCATATCTGAGGGGATTCTGCTCCCATCAGAACTGCTGCTGTTCGCACAGGAGCTGCTCAGGCGCATTTCAATATTCTGCCCCCACAACATGGAACTATGTACGACTGGAACTGAAAAGAACTGGTTCAAACAGGACAGTTTAAACTATCGTTCAGTGGTTTGGAAATGTTTTAAATCGTCTCATGAAATCGTCGCCTGAATTGTGTCCTGGAATATTCTGAATTGTTTGGTTTTCGCTGTCTCGGCCACGACTCCCTTGAAAAACAGGTGAGTGATCTCAGTGGCACTTTCCTGGTTAAATAAAGGTTAAAAAAAATATACACATTAAGAAGTAATAAGTACTTTTATTTCTGTTAATATTCTCACATTCAGTATTTTGGGAGTTTTCTGTTTTTGAAAAGACTTCATAAACATTAAATTAAATTTGATTTGTGATTTCTGTTTTAATCCATTTCCTGGTTGGGGTCTGTCACCTGCTGCTCTGGAATGTTCCACAGTGTGACATTAAACACCTCCACTTCATATTTTTATATTTTTATACTGAATAATTCTCGATTAACCAAAGAATACTGGCGTCCCTCTTCACTACCTTCTCCTCTTTTGACTTTCTTTCACTAATCCACATTTGATGGGCTAAATCACAGGTGTCAAACATGTGGCCCGGGGGCCAGATCCGGCCCTCCAAGACCTTTAATCTGGCCCTCGGCTGCTTTTCTATTAAAATATTAAAAATTTTCAGATTTTTCTGGTAATTTTCTGAGCAGCTTAGCATAGCAGCGTCTCCAGTGCTTCTGTGTGTGGCGCCTCCACCAGACAAATGAAGTCCTGCCTCTTTCCAAACGCTCTTAAAGGACGATCGTTTTGACTGTAGACGTGACCCTCATCAGCAAAATGTCAAAAATAAGAAAAGTGGAGCTGAGTGGAGGATTTTCCAAGAAAAATGGACTAATTGTTATTTGTTCACGGAGGTGAATGGGAAACCTGTGCTCGGTGTGTTTGCAACAAGTGGCAGCGCTCAAGGAATATGATCTTAAACACCACTACGAGACACTGCGAAAAATACAATAACTTGAACAGAGAATTGAGAAGACAGAAGATAAACGAATTATTGCTGGGACTGAAGAAACAGCCGTCTGTTTTCACCCAGGGGCCAAGAGGTTCGTGATGCTGCTGTGAAAACAACCTGACCTAGCAGAATATTATAATATTTTGTAAAATAAAATCAAATAAAATAAATGTCTGTAATAGATTTGCGTTTCTCTGCACAAATATTTGGACTTATTGCTATTTTTGAGGTATATTTGCCATGAGTTTTCTGATCCGGCCCCTTTGGAATCAAAGTTGGTTGTATACGGCCCCCGGACCAAAATGAGTTTGACGCCCCTGGGCTAAATGAAGGGCTGCAGCTCGTGAGGTTCTGCTGAGGTCACATCCCGTCCTACGTTACCCACAATCCCCTGCTGTTGATGGAGATGTTCGTAGATGAAGCTCAGATATTCCCTCCTGAGGTAAATGTTCTGCAGAAGGAGCTGGGTCAGCACAAACTTCTCCCCCGCTGAGTTTAAAGCCCCACACTTTAGGAACCCTGTGGGGGCAGTTTTTCCTGCAGAATGTTCGTCTAATCAGCAGCTTTTTTACATCATTCAGGGACAGAGGCAGAACTGGAGAAGAAGAGAAAAAATACACTTCAGAGACTGACCCCTGTGCACCGGGAACGTGACGAACACAGGAGCGAATCTGCACCGCGACTCTCACCGGACTCACCGTCACCAACACTGCAAAAGAGGCCTCTCAGAGATAAGAAAAGCACTATTTTAAGTGAAATTTTCTGCCAGTGCAGTAAGAAATTTTCACTTACCAAGTTTTCCTAAAACAAGATGAAATCTGAATCTTGTTCTAAGCAGAAAACACGAGTTTCAAGTATTTATGGACAGATTTTTCCCCTTATTGGTTTGAGAAGGAAGTTAAAGAGGCTTAACCTGGACTGAGTTAATATAAAAAGTGCTTAGAATAAGTTGTAATATCGAGATAAGATAAATCAGGATGAATATCTTGAAACAAGTAAAAAAATATCTTAAAATTGATCTTTTAAGGTGAATCTGCTTAATTCAAGTCAGTTTAACTGTGCTGGAAAATCCTTTTTTGCAGTGGACTCTCTGTGACTGTTACTGAAGCTCCTCATGTGTCAGAGTCCTGCTCACAAACAGTTGCTGAAACAGACGGGTTCTGGACTTTTCTGCGCAGGTATGAGGGCAAATAGTGATTCCACAGGGTCGAGTCGGGGGTGTGACCTGAATCCTGCACCCAGCACTGCCACACTGCAAAAAAGATTTTCTAGCATAGTTAAACTGACTTGAATTAAGCAAAACGAGTGTCCAACAGGAACTTTGTTTTCCCCAAACTCATGCGCTCCGTCCATTTTGATGGAGCCAAACTTTGCCAAAGAGTGAAGTGAGTCAAGATGGTCGACTCCTCTGACTGTGTGTGTTTAGAACGAGGGAAAAAGTCGCTCTAAGTGGAGTTAATTCTCACACACATGGAAAATGACACATCTTGGTGTGTGTAATTGTGCATCTCTTTCTATTTTTATTTAAAGGTTTATTTCAGTCCAAATGAACAAATCCAAATGTAATTTCCACCCTGGAAATGCAGAAGTGCTGTGGCTCTGGCCCTGGACCTGACAGGAGCTGTTTCCAGGACTGGACCAGGAAAGTCATGGAGCCACTGCACTTTTTTTGTTTTTAGGGCAATAAGGAGATTTTTAATTTACTTACAGACTTGAGATTTTGCATTTTTGTAGCTGAGGCCCTAAATTAAGCATTTTTATGTCCAAAAAGTTGTTTCTACATATTTGCTGTGTGTTTTGTATAAAAGAGTGAATTTTATTTTCAGTTTTTTTTTTTCATCTCTATTTCTGGTCCTGTAGCTTTTCTCACAGCCTCATGACACAACTACAGCAGCAGATTGTGAAATAACAGGTTGGACTGAACAAAAGGAGGTAGAACACTTCATTAAGGGGAAAAGGGGCAGATTTAAAAGCAACATTCAGAACAAAATCCAGGTGAGGAGAAATGTACTAAAACTGCCCTTAGGTCTTCAGGGGTTAATCACATGATGCACAGATGTTGAACTTGGTGTTTTCTATCATTGACTAAACCCAAGAACTCAACGTATTACAACATAATTTTGCATTTTTACATTTTTTCTTTCAGCTGCCCCCATCTGTGTTCAGTCATATTGGTCCACAGAGCTGTGGTGCATCTGAAACCAGCTGTAAGTTTGTGTTTGAGTAAAATGAACGTTTTAGTTTCATTCTATAAACTACTGACAACATTTCTCCCAAATTCCACATAAAAATATTGTCATTTACAGCATTTATTTGCAGAAAATGACAAATAAATGTTTTCAGACTTAAAATAATGACAAATAAATCAGATCATCTTCATTTAACACAACACGATCCTGATGTTTGAACTGAGGAAGAGTTCAGAAATCAATATTTGGTGGAATAATAATAATGTTTTTTCTCCTTTTCCTCCTTAAATCAGGTTTGGTTCAGGTGATCTCAGAGCCTCATGAAGCAGAATGAGGAGTTTGTGCTGGAATAAAACGGCTCAAACACAAGACGCTGAGTTCAGGAGAAACAAATGCACTGGGCTCAGATATTTAACAGAAGTGTCTCTGATCAGGGACAGGATCTCGTGGCACAAGATTCTGCAAGTTTTAAACCCCAACTCTGCACGACTTCCTGCATTTTTATACTTTTCTGTCCGACTTTTTTCCTGCCGCTTCACTTGTCGTTGAGTAAAACTGTGATAAATATTCACCACAAGCACCAAAACCAAAACCATATTTAATAAAAACCTGTCACTTTCCCTCTTTTGGCTGCAGATTATGATTCTGCTCGTCTCCGGACTCTCTGTGGCCCCAGGCGGACGGGGACATTTGGACGAGTGACGCCCCCTGGAGGACACAGGAAGCTGCGACGGGAGATAAGACGCACCCGGACACGATTCGCTCGGAGCCACGACTCAACTTCCCTCAGATCTGTTTGGATCCGTGACGAGAGCGGCTTTCAGGGCCTCGTTTTATCTGGAAACACGGTAAATATTTATCACAGTTTTACACCACGACGAGTGAAGTGGCAGAAAAAAGATGGAAATAAAAGTATAAAAATGCAGGAAGAAGTGCAGAGTTGGGGTTTAAAACGAGTTTTGTAACGAGTTTTGTTTCAATATGACACCAAGAAAAGCTATGGTGAGTATCGCAATGCAGATCCGATACCGATACCAGTGAGTTTTGTATTAAAAAGCATCTGAACTCATCTGTAAATCTAAAAAATCTACAACAAAAAAGCAGCAAACTTAAACAAACTAAGTATTACAAAGATTACATGTGGATAGTAAAAAAAGTAAAAGTAAAAAACATTGGGAGAAATGTTTGTGTCACTTTTCTGCTGGAGGATCCGTCCAACACTGAACTCTATGGAGATGTTATTGCTTAGCAAACCAGGCCAAGTTCCAGCTCTGTGGAGAGGCGAACCCCCTGCTCTGTTTTTCTTGGTGTTTTTGAGCTGTGAAACCACCTGTGACTGAATAAATCAGTAACTGTCAGAACCAACTCTGCTCGAGGCAGAACACAAACAAAAAACAAAAAAACATGATGGAAAAACTGAAGAAATAAAGTAATTTCATTAAGAGGATGTACAAGGTCAAACAAAACGTGCTAAAATATGTAAAAATGGTAATAATAATAATAATAATAATAATAATAATAATAATGATAATAATAATGATAATAATAATGATAATAATAATAATAATAATAATGATAATAATAATGATAATAATAATAATAATAATAATAATAATAACCTAAACAGAATAACAGGATTTACTTTTACACAGCAAAAAAGGCCTATCAAAAAATAAGAAAAAAATACCAATTTTGAGGTAAAAATGTTCTATTTTAAGTGAAATTTTCTGCCAGTGCAGCAAGAAATTTCCACTTACCAAATTTTCTTAAAACAAGACGAAATCTGAATCTTGTTCTAAGCAGAAAACACGAGTTTCAAGTATTTATGGCAAGATTTTTCCCCTTATTGGTTTGAGGAGGAAGTTAAAGAGGCTTAACCTGGACTGAGTTAATATAAAAAGTGCTTAGAATAAGTTGTAATATCGAGATAAGAGAAATCAGGATGAATATCTGGAAACAAATTTAAAAAATCTCATCTTATTAAGTAAAAAAATCTGAAAATTGATCTTTTAAGATGAATCTGCTTAATTTAAGTCAGTTTAACTATGTTAGAAAATCCTTTTTTGTAGTAAAGTAACAAAACAAAAAAAAACACGATGGAAAAACTGAATAAATAAAGTAATTTAATTAACAGGATGTACAAGGTCAAACAAAACGTGCTAAAATATGTAAAACAACAACTAAGAAACAGAATAACAGGAGTCACTTTAAAGTTTTGCCAAAATGAATCAGGTGGATTTACACAAAAACACGTGACTAAACTAAGAGACACAAACTAAACTGAACCCAAAGTAAAACCGCACAAACAGAACGAGGACGACTCCAAACAGCACTTCCGTCTGAGCGTCGGGAACGACACCGGACGTTTCGCCGCAGGTTTCCAGACGTCTTCCCGGTTTGTGACGGAAGCGTTTCCGGAAAATCCAGACGCGACGACGCAAATCGTCTCAGTGTAAACGTAGCCTCGGCTCCAGGTGGTTTTCAAGCTCAAAAACACCTGGAAAAACAGTATTGTGAGTGTGAGCGGGGTCGCCTCTCCACAGACCCGACTCCGTGAAGGAGACAGACCAGAACTCAGGTTTATCTCTGCGTTTCACATCAGAAAAACCTCAAATAAAACCCCAGACGTTAAAGGAACAGTCAGGATTTCCTGTTCTGTCGTCTGAAAAGTGCTGAGGTCGGACTTTCCCGCAGATCGCTCATAAAACGTGTCCATTTCCTCGTTCTCCCCAAAGACCCGGTGTCTCTTCTCCATTGATTTTTAAATACTTCACTACGCGGCGCCTTTCATTCAGAACCGGCCCTGAGGAACCGGCCCGAATCCTCCAGATAAACCAGATAAACCCAAATCTACAGTCTGACGGTTTGTGAGGCGAGAGCGACGCTGCGATCGGGAATTACACACGAAATCTAAAAAAAATTAATGAATCTCAGTAGTTTCACATGTGATTTTTTTTTAGGTGGGGGAAGAGGTACAAGAAAGAGACAGAGAGAAAAGGGCAAAAAAGAAAAGTGTTTGAACAGATCTGTGTTGTGTCGGTGAAAAACGTCTCAGATTTTAGACATTTCATCCTCGATGTGCAGATACTAAAGGAAGAACCGGGGAAGAGAAAGAGACGTGGAAGAACGACTGCACAAGAAATGAAGAAAGGAAGGAGGAAAGAGAGAGGAAAGAAGGAGGAAAGAGAGAGGAAAGAGAGAGGAAAGAAAGGATGTTCTGTTTTTGATTTGAGCTCCCGAGTGTTAAACTGCTTAAACGCCGTCGATTTGAGCTCCTGCACTGGAAACAAACAAAAACATCTCGAGGTGAGTTTAAATGACTTAAATTAAGAACATTTTACTTTATTTGAGTCGATTCATCTTGACAAGTGAAGTGATCTGCTGTGGAATAAGTGTGTTTCTTAATTCAAGCAACATTTTATTTTTTATTTTAAGTGCAAAAAGTCGTTTTTCTTATTTTAAGTCCAAAAATCTTATTGCACAGGCAGATTATTTTACTTGTCAAGTGAAATTTACTCAAATCATGATAAAACTTTCTGAATCCTGTACACACACACACACAGAAACACACAGAAACACACACACAGAAACACACACACACACACACACACAGAAACACACAGAAACACACACACAGAAACACACACACACACACACACACAGAAACACACAGAAACACACACACACTAAAACACACACACACACACACACAGAAACACACAGAAACACACACACACAAACGCACACAGACACACACACAAACACACACAGAAACACACACACACAAACGCACACACACACACACACACACACAGAAACACACACACAGAAACACACAGAAACACACACACACACACACAGAAACACACACACACACACACAGAAACACAGAAACACACACACAGAAACACAGAAACACACACACACACACACAGAAACACAGAAACACACACACAGAAACACAGAAACACACACACACACAGAAACACAGAAACACACACACAGAAACACAGAAACACACACACACACAGAAACACACACACACACACAGAAACACACACACACACACACAGAAACACACACACACACAGAAACACACACACAGAAACACACACACACACAGAAACACACACAGAGACACACACACACACACAGAAACACACACACACACACACACACACAGAAACACACACAGAGACACACACACACACAGAAACACACACACACACACACACAGAAACACACACACAGAAACACACACACACACACACACAGAAACACACACACACACAGAAACACACACACAGAAACACACACACACACAGAAACACACACACACACACACAGAAACACACACACACACACACAGAAACACCCACACACACAGAAACACACACACACACACACACACAGACACACACAGAAACACACACACACACACACACAGTCTGTAATCAGCAGTATTAGATCTGCTTTCACAAAGACTCTGCTCTGACTCCACAGGATTAGACACAAGAGCCGAGTATTTGAATATTTGAGTATTTGAGTATTTGAGTATTTGAGTATTTGAGTATTTGAGTATTTGAGTATTTGAGTATTTGGGACTTTGGGCCAAACTCAAACCTGCACAAAAACTATCGTCAGTCGTTTGTTGTGCAGAAAGTTCAGTTTGTGATTCTGGTTCTTCAGATATTCACAGTTTTATTTTGGTCGATGACGTCGTCCAGAACCTCAGAATGTGAAACAGCCTCAAAACAGGAAGAAAATGATGTCAAACGTTTGTATTTGGTTTGTGCTGTTTTGTGCTGTGACAGTTTCATTTGTGTGAGTTTATTTCTAAAATTATTCATTATTATTTCTGTGGTAATTATAGGACGTCATTTCTGCTCAGCTGAAGCAGCGACTTCAGCAAAACTCCACAAACCTCATGAAGAGAAACGATCTGAGGTGAGCAGTGCTACAGAACAAACGCAGAGATAAACTTGAGTGTTTGCACATTTTTGTTGTTTGCACATTTGTCGTATACTTGAATTTTTATTGGAATGTTTTCAATGTTTGCACTGAGGTGGGAGAGGACAGCAATTTCATCTGTGCTATATATATTTTGTATGTATATGCACATGTGACAATAAAGGAAATTGAATTGAATATCAACATGTGAAACACACATTTTCATTTAAATATCTCTGAATATTGTTTTAAAAATACAGAATATAATGCTGTATACTTGTTGTAAATGTGTTGTTACTTTCAGAACTGAATTTTATTCCTTTTTGATTTGACTTGCATAATGATCTGGAACAGTCAGATTCTAGAAAATTTGATTATTGCTCCGTTAAATCATGAAAATATTAAAAAAACTACCAAATAAAGCTGGAAATCGACCTTTGCAATAGTAAAAAAAAATAGATTTAGTAATAACGAAAAATCAAAACTGCATAATTATCTGGAACACACAGACTGTATTACAAAATTCCAAATAGGAAGTAAACATGGAGGTGCTTCTGGCTCCATCGTTTCTGGCTGCAATTGACTTTCCGTTGGATTATTATCGTCCTTCTCTCTGTAACTCTCTGTGCAGTGAGCCTCGTCATTTTGGGCTTAAAATGAATTATTTTGGTGTTTTTATTTTGCAGTTTTTTTCCGTAAATAAATTCCTGTTCCAAATATGGACCTGGCTTCAAATTCGCTCCTGTTACTGCTCGATATCAGCACAGAGATTTAAACGCTTCAGATGTTCACAGATTAAATGTCGACCGTTTAAACTGCACAAACCTTCTCAGTCTGTGTGAATATCGACATCACAAAATACATTTTTTATTTTAATTCTAGATTCAGTCTGGACAAGTTCCTTCTGTTTCCTCCAGGACCAGAACGTTAGTGCTGCTCAGTCGTTTCACTGATGCTCGTCGTTGTTTCCTTTAAGTTTTCGTCTTTCTTCCCTTGATCGTTGTGGGTAAATTCTTCATGGACAGAATCTGTTCTTTGTTCCTTGTTGGATGGAGATTTGGTGTTGGGGCAGATTTATGAAGCTGCTCAAAAATGTAGAAAAGCATCGACTCAACATGGCGACACTTCCTGCTGTCGTGACAACAGCCGAATAGCATCGAGTTACTTTATAGTACATTTAAAAGTAAAAAATACTAATTATGCGACAAATTTTGGCGCAAAAGATTTTTCATTCCTTTAAAATAGAGTTTAAACAGTCAAAATAACAATTAATGTCTGTAATATTCCAACACATTTGAATTAGCGTTGTTGTTTTTTTGAGCTTTTTCGTTTCTTTGTCTGTATCATCAGCACCACTGATTTTATTTTATCTTCATTTTTGTCCAAAGTTTTATTGTCTAAACGCTGCAGGCCTCGTTCAGAGCTGTCCAGGCTTTTCTTATACCCGCTGCCAAACCAGTTTAAAGTAAAACACATCTAAATAATAAATATACATTTTGACACCATTTGTGCCTTTCCACAGTGAAATCTGATGATTCACTCAATGAGCTCCTTTGGGATTTCTAAAAGTCATGATTTGGGGGAAAACGTGAGTCTTAAATGACACTTCCTGCTGTGATCATTGTCTATTTTCTTCTAAAGCACTGACTACGCCCTGTGATCGATCCTCACGGTGAGACGGGATGTGCACTTTTGGTTCTGAATTCAGGACGATTCTGTTTTTCATCCCCGAGTCCATTTCTATAAAGAGTGTGAGAGCGGCCGGAGCGACGGGGACGTGAAGGGGAAGTGTGTGTGGGGCTGTTTCCATCGCTGGGCTAATTGGACTCAGTGTTTCTAATGGAGTCGGGTGTTTGTGGGAGACGTGTGACCTGCCCCAGCGCCGCGTCCACACGTCCACACGCCCACACGTCCACACGCCCACACGCCCACACGCCCACACGCCCACACGCCCACACGCCCACACGCCCACACGCCCACACGCCCACACGCCCACACGTCCACACGCCCACACGTCCACACGCCCACACGCCCACACGCCCACACGTCCACACGCCCACACGCCCACACGCCCACACGGCCACACGCCCACACGCCGCCCACCCCCACACGCCCACACGCCACGCCACACGCCCACACGCCCACACGCCACACGTCACGCCCACACGCCACACGCCCACACGCCCACACGCCACACGCCACACGCCCACACGCCCACGCCCACACGCCACGCCACACGCCCACACGCCCACACGTCCACACGCCCACACGTCCACACGTCCACACGACCACACGCCCACACGCCCACACGCCCACACGTCCACACGCCCACACGCCCACACGCCCACACGCCCACACGCCCACACGCCCACACGCCCACACGTCCACACGTCCACACGTCCACACGTCCACACGCCCACACGCCCACACGCCCACACGTCCACACGTCCAAACGTCCACACGTCCACACGTCCACACGCCCACACGCCCACACGACCACACGTCCACACGCCCACACGCCCACACGCCCACACGACCACACGCCCACACGCCCACACGTCCACACGCCCACACGCCCACACGCCACACGCCACACGCCCACACGCCACACGCCACACGCCACACGCCCACACGCCCACGCCACACGCCACACGCCACGCCACCCACACGCCACACGCCCACACGCCCACACGTCCACACGTCCACACGCCCACACGTCCACACGCCTCAGTGAGCCCAGACGCCCACACGTCCACACGCCCACACGCCACACGCCCACACGCCCACACGCCACACGCCACACGCCACGCCACACGCCCACACGCCCACACGCCACACGCCACACGCCACACGCCACACGCCCACACGCTCACACGCCCACACGCCACACGCCACACGCCCACACGCCACACACCCACACGCCCACACGCCCGCCACGCCACACGCCCACACGCCACACGCCACACGCCCACACGCCACACGTCCACACGCCCACACGCCCACACACCACACGCCACACGCCACACGCCACACGCCACATGCCACACGCCACACGCCCAAACGCCCAATCGCCCTCACGACCACACGTCCACACGTCCACACGCCCACACGTCCACACGCCCACACGCCCACACGCCCACACGCCCACACGCCCACACGCCCACACGCCCACACGCCCACACGCCCACACGCCCACACGCCCACACGCCCACACGCCCACACGTCCACACGTCCACACGCCCACACGCCCACACGCCCACACGTCCACACGCCCACACGTCCACACGTCCACACGCCCACACGCCTCAGTGAGCCCAGACGCCCGAGGAACTCCGCCGGGTCACAGGAGGAGACGGGGACAGCGTCGGATTAAGGAGTCCAGTGTAATGAGCGTGTAACAGTTCGAGCGCTGGAGCGTCCCGGAGAGGATCCGGTTATGTGTCGACATAAACATGGAAACGCAGTGTCCTGAGTTCAGTCTCCTGGTTATGCGCTGTTAAATTTAAGATCTAAACACTTAAATCTATCAGAAAATGACTTAAACGTAGAGAAATGATCTGTACATGCGGCGAGATCATTTTACTGGACAAATTCTCTTAAAATAAACAACCTAATGAATCGGAAACCAAGACGAATAACCTGATATAAGTGTTAAAATCTTGGCCAGATCCGAGAAATAATAATGTCATTCACAAATATGATGGTGTGGCTCTTTTACAAATAGAAAGGTTTGTTTTCTATTGTCTCTGTACTTGTTTGTTTTTAAAAATGGACCGGATTAAAGATGAACTGAACTGAAGTTTCCAGGAGTCTCCAGGTAACCGGGATAAGGCTCATAACCGGGATACTCGAGTACACGTAAACACACTGAATGCTCCACAGTCACAGTGATAAACACTGTGTAACTCACGTCCTTTAAGCCACAGGGAGGAGGCGGCTCCTGTTCTGTTGTAATTCAGTAACAGCTCCATTTATCAGCAGAGAAAAGCCTTTGTTTCTCCGGCTCCTCATTAATCCACAGACCTCAGACGGGCACATTTACCTGGAGGACGAGCGACATGAGGAAAACAAATCCCGTAAATACTAAAGAATCCCCGGGTCCCCTTTAAATCCCCTTTAAACACCTCTTCAGAGACGAGCCGGAAAAACTGTAAATTATCGTCACACTGGTGAAAAGAATTTAAGTTCCAGATTTTCCCAGTCAAAACCTGCCGCCTGGTCTCAAATAAACGCCCGGTCTGTTACGTGATTTAAACAAATAACTGACCCGGCGACTATTTGGTATTTTACAGTAATAATGACACATGTTTTAATGTTTTAAATCCTGTTAAATTGGGAAAACGAGAACAGGAAAACAGGAAAACATGTGTTAGTTTGAAAATTGCAGTTTGTGCAGCAGTGCCCAGTGTTTCTATGTGCTTTAGTCCTGGTTTAGTCCTGGTTTAGTCCTGGTTCAGTCCTGGTTTAGTCCTGGTTTAGTCCTGCTTTAGTCCTGCTTTAGTCCTGATTTAGTCCTGGTTTAGTCCTGCTTTAGTCCTGGTTTAGTCCTGGTTTAGTCCTGCTTTAGTCCTGCTTTAGTCCTGCTTTAGTCCTGCTTTAGTCCTGATTTAGTCCTGCTTTAGTCCTGATTTAGTCCTGGTTTAGTCCTGCTTTAGTCCTGGTTTAGTCCTGGTTTAGTCCTGGTTTAGTCCTGATTTAGTCCTGGTTTAGACCTGGTTTAGTCCTGATTTAGTCCTGATTTAGTCCTGGTTTAGTCCTGATTTAGTCCTGGTTTAGTCCTGCTTTAGTCCTGGTTTAGTCCTGGTTTAGTCCTGCTTTAGTCCTGGTTTAGTCCTGGTTTAGTCCTGATTTAGTCCTGGTTTAGTCCTGGTTTAGTCCTGATTTAGTCCTGGTTTAGTCCTGGTTTAGTCCTGGTTTAGTCCTGGTTTAGACCTGGTTTAGTCCTGGTTTAGTCCTGGTTTAGACCTGGTTTAGTCATGGTTTAGACCTGGTTTAGTCCTGGTTTAGTCCTGGTTTAGTCCTGGTTTAGTCCTGGTTTAGACCTGGTTTAGTCATGGTTTAGACCTGGTTTAGTCCTGGTTTAGTCCTGGTTTAGTCCTGGTTTAGTCCTGGTTTAGTCATGGTTTAGACCTGGTTTAGTCCTGGTTTAGTCCTGGTTTAGTCCTGGTTTAGTCCTGGTTTAGTCCTGATTTAGTCCTGGTTTAGTCCTGCTTTAGTCCTGATTTAGTCCTGCTTTAGTCCTGCTTTAGTCCTGATTTAGTCCTGATTTAGTCCTGGTTTAGTCCTGCTTTAGTCCTGGTTTAGTCCTGGTTTAGTCCTCCTTTAGTCCTGGTTTAGTCCTGGTTTAGTCCTCATTTAGTCCTGGTTTAGTCCTGGTTTAGTCCTGGTTTAGACCTGGTTTAGTCATGGTTTAGACCTGGTTTAGTCCTGGTTTAGTCCTGATTTAGTCCTGGTTTAGTCCTGGTTTAGTCCTGATTTAGTCCTGGTTTAGTCCTGGTTTAGTCCTGGTTTAGTCCTGGTTTAGACCTGGTTTAGTCATGGTTTAGACCTGGTTTAGTCCTGGTTTAGTCCTGGTTTAGTCCTGGTTTAGACCTGGTTTAGTCCTGGTTTAGACCTGGTTTAGTCCTGGTTTAGTCCTGGTTTAGTCCTGGTTTAGTCCTGGTTTAGTCCTGGTTTAGTCATGGTTTAGTCCTGGTTTAGTCCTGGTTTAGTCCTGGTTTAGTCCTGGTTTAGACCTGGTTTAGTCATGGTTTAGACCTGGTTTAGTCCTGGTTTAGTCCTGGTTTAGTCCTGGTTTAGTCATGGTTTAGTCCTGGTTTAGTCATGGTTTAGTCCTGGTTTAGTCCTGGTTTAGACCTGGTTTAGTCCTGGTTTAGTCCTGGTTTAGACCTGTTTATGTTTTTCTAAAACTCAAATTAAAATCAGATTTAAAATAACACAAATATTGCAGATGTGGAATAAGCATCTAAAGTTCCGGAGCCTGGAGCCCACAGGGAAAAGCAGGAGCTTCAGACGGGGCCCCATCGATTGGGGCCGTTTTAACGAGGGCCCCATCCGTCACTCTGCCGGCTCGTTAACTTCCATCGTTTGGCCGTCGTTAGCGGATGAGCTAATTGCTGAAGTCGCCAAATAATGAAGTGTTTCTCATGTCGGGACGGAGAGAGAACGGAGCTTTGAACGTTTGTTTTCAGTTTAGAGACGAGTTTAGGGGAAGGAAATGAAGAAGCAAAACTAATGAGGACAGAACTTAAAGCCCCACGGGACTTTTAGCAAAAAACAGACCAAAAAGGGGTTGTTTTTATTGCACAGAAAAAATGAAAACAAAAACATGGGTCCTTAAAGCCAAAAAACGGCACAGATCAGTGTTTCCTCGGTGGAGATCTCACTGTGTGTGAGTCTGTCAAGGCAACAAACTAGTGCAGTGATGGGGGCAAGTTCTGAACTAGTGCAGTGATGGGGGCAAGTTCTGAACTAGTGTAGTGATGGGGGCAAGTTCTGAACTAGTGCAGTGATGGGGGCAAGTTCTGAACTAGTGCAGTGATGGGGGCAAGTTCTGAACTAGTGTAGTGATGGGGGCAAGTTCTGAACTAGTGTAGTGATGGGGGCAAGTTCTGAACTAGTGCAGTGATGGGGGCAAGTTCTGAACTAGTGCAGTGATGGGGGCAAGTTCTGAACTAGTGTAGTGATGGGGGCAAGTTCTTAACTAGTGTAGTGATGGGGGCAAGTTCTGAACTAGTGCAGTGATGGGGGCAAGTTCTGAACTAGTGCAGTGATGGGGGCAAGTTCTGAACTAGTGCAGTGATGGGGGCAAGTTCTGAACTAGTGCAGTGATGGGGGCAAGTTCTGAACTAGTGCAGTGATGGGGGCAAGTTCTGAACTAGTGTAGTGATGGGGGCAAGTTCTGAACTAGTGTAGTGATGGGGGCAAGTTCTGAACTAGTGTAGTGATGGGGGCAAGTTCTTAACTAGTGTAGTGATGGGGGCAAGTTCTGAACTAGTGCAGTGATGGGGGCAAGTTCTGAACTAGTGCAGTGATGGGGGCAAGTTCTGAACTAGTGCAGTGATGGGGGCAAGTTCTGAACTAGTGTAGTGATGGGGGCAAGTTCTTAACTAGTGTAGTGATGGGGGCAAGTTCTGAACTAGTGTAGTGATGGGGGCAAGTTCTGAACTAGTGCAGTGATGGGGGCAAGTTCTGAACTAGTGTAGTGATGGGGGCAAGTTCTGAACTAGTGTAGTGATGGGGGCAAGTTCTGAACTAGTGTAGTGATGGGGGCAAGTTCTGAACTAGTGCAGTGATGGGGGCAAGTTCTGAACTAGTGTAGTGATGGGGGCAAGTTCTGAACTAGTGTAGTGATGGGGGCAAGTTCTGAACTAGTGTAGTGATGGGGGCAAGTTCTGAACTAGTGTAGTGATGGGGGCAAGTTCTGAACTAGTGCAGTGATGGGGGCAAGTTCTGAACTTCCACGTAAAACTCCAATTTGCTTCACACTGAAGAAGCTTAACTCCACTTTAACCCATCTGACAACAGCCACTAGTCTAACAAACCAAACGCTCTGCCTGGTTCACTCATTAGTGTCTGGAAACGTTAGAAAACATCTTTATAAGCACCTCACACTTCCCTCTGCTGGTTTCCCACTGCACAGGACAAAGCCCAAAAGACTCGACACCGACGTCGTTTCTAATCCTGTTTATTTGCCAGTGAATTATATTTTTTGAAAACGCTAAAAAATACATTACCGAACCATTTTCTTTTTTGAGCTTGTAGTTTAAGATCCCCAAATCAAAGACTTACCCTAAAGTAGCCGTGTTTCCCCAGATGCTTCACAGGAGGGAGATGCTCAGAAATAATTTAACAACAACTCTAATAAATGTAAATATGATTTATTTTACAGATAATAGAGTCAGCCAATTTACAGACAATTTGAGTCTGGATCCCCTTAAAGCCCAATGCAGGAAGACCCAGAACAAAGGGTGCAGGTTACATTTATAGTTCCCTAGGACATCCCACTTTTACATCTGGAATTTCTCAAACAAAGGCTTAAACACAACCCCCAACCATAGAAGATCTAACATACTTAGTTGTCACCAGGTGTCCCCTGTACTTTTACCCTCTTAGGCTCCAGGCTAATCGTCTAGAGACCTCAAGCTGTTTCACACAGACCAATCTTACTTTTACAACCCAACCATTTGTCCCACCAATTGTCCTTAGGGGGCACATCCTCCTAACCTCTGACCCCTTACTGCTCCAAACCAGTGATCACACAGATAAGATAACAACCATCAAAAGAAAGGAAAATAAAGTATAATCAGCACTATACCAGATACCACAAGCTATAAAACCACCTGGACTAAATATAAGGTGGAGCTGTTTAATGTCACACTGTGGAACATAGAGGCAGAGCAGTGACAGAAGCAGGAGACGGACCTCAACCAGAAAAGTTACACACACAAAAAAAACCCTTTCCTAATTAAAATGAGCCTGTGTCGAGGCTTAAACCTGCGCACAGGAAACACATGCAGCTTTGGCTCATTTCTGTGTTCGGATCTTTTAAAATTTGAGCCGTCCGAATGGGCGAGCGACAGGCAGCACACGTTATGACTCGTGTTTGTCTTTTTATTACTTTTATTTACAGAAGACCACAGGTCATAAACCTGAAAAACAAAGAAATAACATTACAAATATAGTCATTGAAAATATGATGCAACAACAATAAATCAAACATTAAACCAATGTAAATTAACTTCGACAAAAAAGAAGCATCTCTCATATAAACTGTTGTAGTCTTACGCAGCAGTCACAAGTTGGCTGCACAGACTACATTTCCCATCATGCACAGCGATTAACGCGCCTGCGCACAGTGCAGCCTTCCCTCGTGTCCGCAGGTACAGCGCATTAACCAATACAACACCCAAAATCAGCGCCCCACAAACACAACTTCCCTGTCGCCGCCACACACCTGTTCCCCAGGTGAACCGACCCGAAACACGCGTTTATCCCGCGCAGGCGCAGACCCAGCCGCCAATTACGCTTTTCTACGCGGACTTTGCGCTGTGAATGTCACTAATACGCACACGAAACTCTTCTAAACATTTCTTACTCAAGGCGCATTAGCGGACAGTAGCTCACAGTAACAGGGTCACAGTTTGTGACGTACCGACGGGCTGTGCGCTTCTGACGATCAGCGGCGATAATGAGAAATGACGCTGGTCAAAAACACTTTACAACTGCGCATGAGCGGGCATAAAAAACTATAACGGAGCAAAATAATAATTATGAAACACACAAACTGATCAAAATACTTGAAATAAATTATCAAATATTTCAATTCTATCCCAATATTTATGACCAGATTTCCTTTACCCATAAATTTTGCCACATTAATTTTAACGAGTAACTCAAAAGGACGGAACACTCGGTGCGTGGACAGTGTTCAGCTGTCACTGGTGTCCTGCTCAAGGAGCCAAAAGCAGAACACAGCTGCCGTGACGCACTTTTGTCCCACTGTCATTTTTATCCACATGTTTTCTACCTGTTTTGCGTCAAACTGAAAAATTTGAATCGTCACAATGAAACTTCCTGGAGAAGAAACGACTCAGTGGAAACAGAAAGTTAAAGCCGTACTTCGGAACATTCTCTATGTGGAGATGAGTTTTCTGCCGCATTCTGGAAGATTAAAGTCAAAGGACCAACGTTTCCAGGCAGGAAGCAGGTGGAAGTCAGGTCTGTGGAGATGCGAGCCCACTCATGTTTTGTTTTTTTCTGGGGCAATAAAAACAACCCAAATGTTAAAAAAAAAAAAAAAAAGTTTGTTTTTTTTTGCTAAAACTTTCATGGGGCTTTAAGTTCTGTCCTCATTCGTTTTGCTTCTGTCTTAATTTCCTTTCCCTAAACTCGAACGTTGAAAGAGCGCGTTTAATGTCACACTGTGGAGCATACGAGGCAGAGCAGTGACGTATCCATGGAAACAAGCAAAAAGTTCCACAGTGCGGCTTTAAGAGCTGCTTATTCTGTATCTGCACTGGAGCAAAAACGCGTGGAAAAATCAGGCGGAGCCACTTTAAATGTTGATGTCCAAAATAATCCCTTTAATAATGTCTCCATAAAACATCCGACTGGAACATTTCACCTTTTATTTTTCCCCAGATCTGTTCTCAGACTCTGATTGGACGGTTTGAGTCAGGAGGAGCTCTGATTGGACGGTTTGAGTCAGGAGGAGCTCTGATTGGACGGTTCGAGTCAGGAGGAGCTCTGATTGGACGGTTCGAGTCAGGAGGAGCTCTGATTGGACGGTTCGTGTCAGGAGGAGCTCCGATTGGACGGTTCGTGTCAGGAGGAGCTCCGATTGGACGGTTCGTGTCAGGGGGAGCTCTGATTGGACGGTTCGTGTCAGGAGGAGCTCCGATTGGACGGTTCGTGTCAGGAGGAGCTCCGATTGGACGGTTCGAGTCAGGGGGAGCTCCGATTGGACGGTTCGAGTCAGGGGGAGCTCCGATTGGACGGTTCGAGTCAGGGGGAGCTCCGATTGGACGGTTCGAGTCAGGAGGAGCTCCGATTGGACGGTTCGAGTCAGGAGGAGCTCCGATTGGACGGTTCGTGTCAGGGGGAGCTCCAATTGGACAGTTCGAGTCAGAGGGAGCTCTGATTGGACGGTTCGTGTCAGGAGGAGCTCTGATTGGACGGTTCGTGTCAGGGGGAGCTCTGATTGGACGGTTCGTGTCAGGGGGAGCTCTGATTGGACGGTTCGAGTCAGGGGGAGCTCTGATTGGACGGTTCGTGTCAGGGGGAGCTCTGATTGGACGGTTCGTGTCAGGGGGAGCTCTGATTGGACGGTTCGTGTCAGGGGGAGCTCTGATTGGACGGTTCGTGTCAGGGGGAGCTCTGATTGGACGGTTCGTGTCAGGGGGAGCTCTGATTGGACGGTTCGAGTCAGGGGTTCGTGTCAGGAGGAGCTCTGATTGGACGGTTCGTGTCAGGGGGAGCTCTGATTGGACGGTTCGAGTCGGGGAGCTCTGATTGGACGGTTCGTGTCAGGGGGAGCTCTGATTGGACGGTTCGTGTCAGGGGGAGCTCTGATTGGACGGTTCGTGTCAGGGGGAGCTCTGATTGGACGGTTTGTGTCAGGGGGAGCTCTGATTGGACGGTTTGTGTCAGGAGGAGCTCTGATTGGACGGTTCGTGTCAGGGGGAGCTCTGATTGGACGGTTTGTGTCAGGGGGAGCTCTGATTGGACGGTTCGAGTCAGGGGAGCTCTGATTGGATGGTTCGTGTCGGGGGAGCTCTGATTGGACGGTTCGAGTCAGGGGCAGATGAATAATGAGCCGTGATTGGCCGATTAATGGTCGCCGCGGGTGACGGATGTCGGAGCCGAGACACTGGGACAGAAACGTTTGGAGGAGGCGCAGGATTAATGACGCCAACATCCAGGAGCGACGTCCCCCTGAGCTTTATGTTAAACTGCAGGCTGATGGCCACTTAAAGATGCACTGCGGGACTTTTCTGAGAAAGCTTACGCACGTTTACAGTAGAGGAGACGAAGAGAGAAGGCGAAGAGATGAGGAGATGAAGAGATGAGGAGGTTAGGAGGCAAGGAGAAAAGGAGGCGAGAAGATGAGGAGACAAGGAGATGAGGAGAGCTGAAATGAGGAGACGAAGAGAGAGGAGGTAAGGAGACAAGGAGTGGAGAGGAGAAAGGAGCTGAGGAGGCAAGGAGAGAAGAGAGAGAAGATCAAGAGATGAGGAGACAAGGCGAGAAGAGGAGAGAGAGGAGATGAGGAGAGAGGAGGTTAGGAGATAAGGAGGCGCTGAGAGAAGGTGAAGAGATAGAAGATGAGGAGGAGACAAGGAGAGAGGAGGTGAGGGGGAAAAGAGATGAGGAGATAAGGAGACGAGGAGACAAGAGAGACGATGAAGAGATGAGGAGACAAGGCGAGAAAACGAGGAGAAATGAGCGGAAAAGAGACAGAATCAGACAGAATCAGTCAGAATCAGAGAATCAGACAGAATCAGACAGAATCAGACAGAATCAGAGAATCAGTCAGAATCAGACACAATCAGACAGAATCAGACAGAATCAGACAGAATCAGAGAATCAGTCAGAATCAGTCAGAATCAGACAGAATCAGACAGAATCAGAGAATCAGTCAGAATCAGACACAATCAGACAGAATCAGACAGAATCAGAGAATCAGTCAGAATCAGACAGAATCAGACAGAATCAGACAGAATCAGACAGAATCAGAGAATCAGTCAGAATCAGTCAGAATCAGACAGAATCAGACAGAATCAGTCAGAATCAGACAGAATCAGTCAGAATCAGTCAGAATCAGACAATCAGTCAGAATCAGTCAGAATCAGTCAGAATCAGTCAGAATCAGACAGAATCAGAATCAGACAGAATCAGACAGAATCAGTCAGAATCAGAATCAGACAGAATCAGACAGAATCAGTCAGAATCAGACAGAATCAGACAGAATCAGTCAGAATCAGTCAGAATCAGACAGAATCAGACAGAATCAGTCAGAATCAGACAGAATCAGTCAGAATCAGTCAGAATCAGACAATCAGTCAGAATCAGTCAGAATCAGTCAGAATCAGACAGAATCAGAATCAGACAGAATCAGACAGAATCAGTCAGAATCAGAATCAGACAGAATCAGACAGAATCAGACAGAATCAGAAGCTTTGTCTTTATCCTCGACTCGACTCATTTCTTTTCCCTGACATTTAATACTAGTGAGTCAGTTTATCTTGTTTTTTAGTTTGTTTTTTATGTATAATCTTCACATTGTGTTATATATGTGAATGTTCTTCTGTCTTTGTTTCCTTTATGTGAAGCACTTTGGTCAACAGAGGTTGTTTTTAAATGTGCTCTAGAAATAAACTTGAACTGAACTGAATATCCGGGTTCATCGTAAACATGATACGGATCTGAAACTGGTTCAGATCCAGGATTTATATTTGACCCCTTTAAAAACAGCACAGGAAACTGCAGAACACTGAAACTGTGGCTCAGGCAACGGCGCCACCTGGTGGAAACGGTTTAATCTGCACTGGATTTTACTGAGATTATATTGGAGGAGACGAGGAGAGGAGGAAAGAGGAGACAAGGAACTGAGGAGAGAGGAGGTGAGGAGACAAGGAGGGAGGACACAAGGAGATGAGGAAGAAGGAGACAAGGAGGTGAGGAGACAAGGAGAACTAAGGTGAGAAGAAAGGAGATGAGGGGGCAAGGAGAGAAAAGGCAAGGAGAAGAGACGAGGAGAGATGAGTGAGGAAACAAGGAGATAGGAGAGAAGGGGAGGAGGAGAGAGGAGACGAGGGGGGCAGGAAAGCTGGAAGGGAACTTACTTAGCAACGAAACGAGCTGTCAATCAAACCTGTTGCTAACACTAGGGGGAGGGGCCTCGGGGAATGAAGGCGTCTGATTGGTCCGTTATTTATGTTCAGATCTTGATTTAGGAACAAAACAGAGAAATGAAAAGTTCAGGATCCTGTGTGTCGGCTTCAGACGAACAGTTTAAGTCCAGAATGACGAGGCTCAGAGCAGCAGGTACAGACAGAGGGACGAGAAGATCCTAATGTGAAGGAGCCCCAAGAGCCTCCTGGAGCACTTCCTATTTGGCACACGGCGGCTAACGGGTTAGCGGCTAACAGGCTAGCTTAGTCCAGTCTTAGTCCAGTCATATATACGGACTCTGGATTCATGGTGTCTCGCCCCGTTTGGCCGTTATTGGCTGCGGGACATTGTGTGGCAATAGTCTGTGACTGTGGTGATGGAGTCGTGTCATTTCTTTCTTCATATTTTCCCTTCATACAAACTATGTCGAGCAAAAAAAGAAAGTGGTTGGACGAAGATGAGTAACACGGATTCACACGTGCACCAATAAAATATATAAACCTGAGTGTGGAATTTGAAAAAATACATTTTATTTTTCCAGTTAAGAAGGTTCAGTGAATGAACAGATGAAACTCGTGAAGTTCAACAAGGTTAAGAACCACTGGACTAGAGTTTTTATAGGTGAGTTTCATCTGACGTCACTGATATTAAATGCGCCTGTTGCATGATGGGAAATATTGAGGCTATCGGCAAAATAACACAAACAAAGTGCGTGACTTTGTGTCTCTCAGTTTAACTACGATAAAGGTGAATTCCTGCTGGAGATGAGCAGACAAGGAGGCAAGGAGGGAGGAGAGAGGAGACAAGGAGGGAGGAGAGAGAAGGCAAGGAGGGAGGAGAGAGGAGGCGAGGAGGGAGGAGAGAGGAGACAGGGAGGGAGCAGAGAGGAGATGAGGAGACAAGGAGATGAGGAGACAAGGCAAGAAGATGAGGAGACAAGGCAAGAAGATGAGGAGATAAGGAGATGAGTAGAGAGGACACAATGAGGGAGGAGAGAGGAGACAAGGAGAGAAGATGAGGAGACAAGGTGAGAAAATGAGGAGACAAGGAGATGAGGAGACAAGGAGAGAAGATGAGGAGACAGGGGATGAGGAGACAAGGTGAGAACATGAGGAGACAAGGAAATGAGACGAGGAGGAAGGACACAAGGAGATGAGACGAGGAGGAAGGACACAAGGAGAGGAGACGAGGCCCCTAGCCTAAAAGTTCCAGAGTGCAGCTTTAAAGTCCTGTTCCCAGACTCTGGTTTGTGTAAATCTCTGTCTGAGGTCAGTAAAAACATGTTAAAAAAGTGAAATACGGTTTAAAGTTTTGTTCTTTGGCTCTTAGGACTTTGCTCTGGACTTTTTCAGCATGGGCTCTGCGGGCTCCAGCGGGAAACCGTTCCGGTCTTTCTCCGCCGGCTCGTCTGCGTCTCCACCGGGGGGCGCTGGCGCTTTACTCTTCACTCTGAACACGTCCCATTTCTCCGGGATCAGGCCTTTGTGGAAGAGCACGGACGTGAGCCAGGAGAAGAGCAGAATCGCCGCCGCCGTCGTCAACATGCTGATGGTTTTGACCGGGACGCACTGCACGTACTCGCCGTCCGCAGAGGTGCACGCTGGGAAACGTAGTACGGGATCCAGGCCCAGCGAGGCCTCTCCGAACAGCAGGCGCAGCGGGAACCCCAGGACCCAGCCCATCACGGAGCCGTAGCCGTTGGAGACGCTGAAGTAGAGGATGCAGACGAGCTGAGGGAAGATGATGACGTAGGCGACTTCAGCGCCGAGGAACCAGAAGAGGATGATGCTGTTTTTGAGCGTGGTGAGCGCGGTGCCGATCAAACCCGAGATCACCACGGAAACACGGATCACCCACTGGATCTCCCGCTCCGACGCCTGAGGACAGGAACAGTGGGAATGATTTGACAACGTGCATTTTATTCCACTTACAAAGACACAAGGAGGTGAGGAGAGAGGAGGGAGGACACAAGGAGATGAGGAGAGAGGAGGGAGGACATAAGGAGATGGGGAGACAAGGAGATGAGGAGACGAGAAGATGAGGAGAGAGGAGGAAGGACACAAGGAGATGAGGAGAGAGGAGGGAGGACATAAGGAGATGGGGAGAGAGGAGGGAGGAGAGAGGAGGAAGGAGAGAGGAGGAAGGACACAAGGAGATGAGGAGAGAGGAGGAAGGACATAAGGAGATGGTGAGACAAGGAGATGAGGAGACGAGGAGGAAGGACACAAGGAGATGAGGAGAGAGGAGGGAGGACACAAGGAGATGGGGAGAGAGGAGGAAGGACACAAGGAGATGAGGAGACAAGGAGATGAGGAGATGAGGAGGAAGGAGAGAGGAGAAAGGACACAAGGAGATGAGGAGACAAGGAGATGAGGAGATGAGGAGGAAGGAGAGAGGAGAAAGGACACAAGGAGATGAGGAGACAAGGAGATGAGGAGACGAGGAGGAAGGAGAGAGGAGGAAGGACACAAGGAGATGAGGAGAGAGGAGGGAGGACACAAGGAGATGGGGAGAGAGGAGGAAGGACATAAGGAGATGAGGAGACGAGGAGATGAAGAGGGAGGACACAAGAAGATGAGGAGACGAGGAGGGAGGAGAGAGGAGGGAGGACACAAGGAGATGAGGAGAGAGGACACAAGGAGATGAGGAGACGAGGAGGGAGGATGCAAGGAGATGAGGAGACACGGAGAGGAGGAGGGAGGACACAAGGAGATGAGGAGACGAGGAGGGAGGACACAAGGAGATGAGGAGAAACGAGGAAGGACACAAGGAGATGAGGAGAGAGGAGGGAGGACATAAGGAGATGGGGAGAGAGGAGGAAGGACATAAGGAGATGAGGAGATGAGAAGATGAGGAGATGAAGAGGGAGGACACAAGGAGATGGGGAGAGAGGAAGAAGGACATAAGGAGATGAGGAGATGAGAAGATGAGGAGATGAAGAGGGAGGACACAAGGAGATGAGGAGACGAGGAGGGAGGAGAGAGGAGGAAGGACACAAGGAGATGAGGAGACAAGGAGATGAGGAGACGAGGAAGGACACAAGGAGATGGGGAGAGAGGAGGAAGGACATAAGGAGATGGGGAGAGAGGAGGAAGGACATAAGGAGATGAGGAGACGAGAAGATGAGGAGATGAAGAGGGAGGACACAAGGAGATGAGGAGAAGAGGAGGGAGGAGAGAGGAGGAAGGACAGAAGGAAATGAGGAGACAAGGAGATGAGGAGACGAGGAGAGAGGAGGAAAGACACAAGAAGATGAGGAGACGTGGAGAGCAAAGTGAGAAGAAAGGAGATGAGGACAGAGGGGACAAGGTGGGAGGACACAAAGAGACGAGGAGACAAGGAGATGAGGAGAGAGGAGGAAGGACACAAGAAGATGAGGAGGAAAGCCACAAGAAGATGAGGACACAAGGAGATGAGGAGAGAGGAGGAAGGACACAAGAAGATGAGGAGGAAAGCCACAAGAAGATGAGGAGACAAGGAGATGAGGAGATGAGGAGGGAGGACACAAGGAGATGAGGAGATGAGGAGGGAGGACACAAGTAGATGAGGACACAAGGAGGTTAGGAGACGTAATTGTTCAGATCTTTAAATTTAAGAGTTTTTCAAACACATTCACTTGTTTTCCCAATTTGGCCTTTTTTTTTTTTTTTTGGTTTAAACTTTTACTTCCTGGTTGTAAATTATGACATCACACTGGGGAATTCTGTAACTGTTCCCAGTCCGGAATGTTCCGCAGAGCAGGGGTCGGACCTCCGGCCCGAAAAGTTCCCCGGTGCGTCTTTAATCCCAGACCTGTGGCCGTAGGATCTCCTTGTAGATGTTGGCGGTGAAGACGGAGGCGGCCGACAGCAGCACGGAGTCGGCCGAGGACATGACGGCCGCGGCCACGCAGCCGATTCCCAACACGGACACGTACGGCGGCGTCAGGAACTGCAGCGTCAGGGGCAGGATCTGAGCCACCTCCCCCCGGGCCAGCGGCGACGGGAGCCCGTACGCCGTCCCGTTCCAGTCTGAGGAGAGACGAGCGGCTCAGGAGGGTTCGGGTTCTCGCTCCCGATGTTTCAGTTTGTTTTGATTTTGTTTGGCGCGTTAAAGCTCCCACGGGACGGAAAACGGACTCCTGGGAGCTTCAAGTCGAGTTAGAACGTCGTTAATACGGCCCGACCGATATGGATTTATTTGCAGCCGATATGAAACTGATAAAATGGGAGCTGGAGCTGCCGATATAATCGCCGATATATTTATGACGTAAAACTTCACTGTAAATCTTCAGTTATTATAAAACTCAGGTTTGGCTCTGTCGGATTTTCAGTCGGTTTATTTAGGCGACATTTCCTGTTCTTCTGCCTCTTTACGTCATATTTAAAGAGTCGCTCGGCCTAATGGTGTTTTTGTACGATATTCTCGCCAGTAAAGAAAGTTCTGTAAGTAAACTCCCGCTGTTAGCCTTTAGCGGTAAATGCGTGTGCGCCGCGGTAATGAATGATCTGCTAAATGCGGATAATTCACACCTCTGTTCACAGCTCATTTCCATATCAGTGTCTGTGAACTGGAATAAACGGGCAGAATATCGAGAGTCTGATCTTTAGAACGAGGGAAAACATCCACGTGAATATCGACCCAGATCGGCAAAATTTAGGCCGACATATTTCCAAGAGCCCAGTATCGGCAAACCGATATATCGGTCAGGCCCTATTCGTTACCTCATCAAAAACAAACCTGGAGTTCACAGTTATTCATTCGTCTACATCTCCAAAGATCAAAAACGCTCTGTTCCACCTTGTGATGTCATGAAGCGGTGGTTTTCAAGTTTCAACAGCTGCTTTTTTCCCGTTTTGTCGAGTCGAGATCGGGAATTCCAGCGCTGAATGTGTGAAAGAAATGATTCTGGTGAAGTTGTGTGTGGAGTTTAAAAACACAACGGAGCACTTCCTGTATCGGCACGTGACATCACAAGGTGGAGTGTTTTGTGCTGTGTGAGAAGAACTAAATATTCAGGGTTTGTGTGTTAAACGTGTGAATGAAACAGAACTCCAGGTCTGTTTGTGACGAGGAAACGGCATCAGAACAGATCAGAAAAGAGCGGAACGTGGACACTTTAAAGTCGTCTTCAAATGTCGCCTGGTGTCGCCAGATGTGCGCGAATAAACTATTAACTTAAAACGTCAAAGAACAGATTCTGTCCACGAAGAATTTATCCACAACGATCGAGGGAAGAAAGACGAAAACTTAAAGGAAACGACGACGAGCATCAGCGAAACGACTGAGCAGCACTAACGTTCTGGTCTTGACAGGTCCACTGCTCAGGATGTTTTTTGCTCCTTTTTTCACTATTATTTCCTGTTTTCCTGTTATTATTTTATATCTTGGGCCATCACAGGTTGAACTCGGCCCCGTTGGGTCTGGACGTCCGAAAAAAACCCTGTTTAAAAAAACCTATTGGCAGAATTATATAATTGTAAATATTGCGGTGCTGCGACTGCATAAATGGTCAGATAAGCCTAAACTTTTACCTGGTTTATCCTGACACATCGGGGAAACTAGTAGAAAAATATTCTGGGGCTCGTTGCATTTTTACTGCCAAATTTCACCCTCAACATGCCCCAAAAGACAAAAAAAAAGTCTGTCCGCCTGACAAATGATCATCAAATTGAGTCATTTTCAAGCATTTTCTTACATGTATCAGTGCCTCAAATGTGCATAAAAAACCTCCCAAATTTCTAAGCTTCAGTTTAAGCCCAAAATGATGTTTGTGTCTAGAGGAGAACAGCTGCTGTGACCAAAGATCTTCACTGTTCCTCCAGTCGGCACAAAACAGAACTTTCAGGCATTTCCATTTCATATGGGATTAAGAATATTTTCTCATATAAACAATATTTTAAAAGAGTCGACTTATGAACTGCTGAACTATATGAAGTGAGTTGAGTTGAGGGTCGGTCCCGATCAACTCGTGACGGCCCAAGATATAAAATAACAGGAAATAAGAGTGAAAAAAAGGAAGCAAAAAACATCCTGGATTAGACCTGGTTTGAGTCCTGATTTAGACCTGGTTTGAGTCCTGATTTAGACCTGGTTTGAGTCCTGATTTAGACCTGTTTTAGACCTGGTTTTAGTCCTGATTTAGACCTGTTTTAGACCTGGTTTTAGTCCTGATTTAGACCTGTTTTAGACCTGGTTTGAGTCCTGATTTAGACCTGGTTTAGTTGTGGTATAGACCTGGTTTAGTCCTGGTTTAGACCTGGTTTAGGCCTGATTTAGACCTGGTTTAGACCTAGTTTTAGTCCTGATTTAGACCTGTTTTAGACCTGGTTTTAGTCCTGATTTAGACCTGTTTTAGACCTGGTTTTAGTCCTGATTTAGACCTGTTTTAGACCTGGTTTTAGTCCTGTTTTAGACCTGTTTTAGACCTGGTTTTAGTCCTGATTTAGACCTGTTTTAGACCTGGTTTTAGTCCTGATTTAGACCTGTTTTAGACCTGGTTTTAGTCCTGATTTAGACCTGTTTTAGACCTGGTTTGAGTCCTGATTTAGACCTGGTATTAGTCCTGGTTTTAGTCCTGTTTTAGACCTGTTTTAGACCTGGTTTAGTCCTGGTTTAGGCCTGGTTTAGACCTGGTTTTAGTCCTGATTTAGACCTGTTTTAGACCTGGTTTAGACCTGGTTTTAGTCCTGATTTAGACCTGGTTTAGTTGTGGTATAGACCTGGTTTAGTCCTGGTTTAGGCCTGGTTTAGACCTGGTTTTAGTCCTGATTTAGACCTGTTTTAGACCTGGTTTAGACCTGGTTTTAGTCCTGATTTAGTCCTGTTTTAGTCTTGATATGAACTATATGAAGTGAGTTACGTGTGGAAAAAAAGGGAGCAAAAAACATCCCGAGGAGCGGACGTGGCTCCCGGCCGATGAAGAAAACAGACTTGGTTCCAGAATTAAAATTAAAAATCGATTCTGTGATGTCGATATTAGTTATTCGATATTATTATTACTGAGAGTTTTGTGCAGTTTGAATGGTCGACATTTAATCTGTGAACATCTGTAGCATTTAAATCTCTCAGTCCGACAGTGCAGCTCCACTACACTCTGTGTTAGGAGTGACTGGTGTATTATAAAATATAAAATAGCCTGAGAAAGATCTGCTCTTATTTCCACTCAATAAACTGCGAAACATTGAACCAAATAAACTAAAAAGCAGAAAATAATGACACAAGATTCTTCTGTTTTTGTTTTTTTGTTTTCTTGCATCTTAAAATGTGTCGAAATCGAATAGATATTGTGTCCTGTGTATTGAGATATTCGAGGGAAAACTGTATTGTTGCATCCTGAGACGTAAAAATGGGAGAAAAGTGTGGTTACGTTGTAAAAAGCTCATGAAAGACGGTATTTTACACTACGCCCCGTCCCCGTGCAGAGGCAGTTCTGGGTTGTACCAGTAGAGGCCGCCGCAGCCCCGATGAGCACAGGAGGAATCCCGAACAGCAGAATAACAAACGCCGCCACAACACAGGTGATTTTAGCCCCGCGAGTGGAAGAGACGGCGAGAGTCCTCTGATGGAAGCACTGGTACCCGAGACTGCCCAGACCCTGAGACAGGGGACAGAGGACAGAGGGGAAACAGCATGAACATACACTAAAAGTACAAGTATTACTACTACTACTACTACTGCTACTGCTACTGCTGCTACTGCTACTACTACTGCTACTGCTGCTACTGCTGCTGCTACTACTACTGCTACTGCTACTGCTACTACTACTGCTACTGCTACTACTACTGCTACTGCTACTGCTACTACTGCTACTACTGCTACTGCTACTACTACTGCTACTGCTACTACTGCTACTACTGCTACTGCTGCTACTACTGCTACTGCTACTACTGCTACCACCGCCACCGCCACTACCGCTACCACTGCTACCGCTACCACTGCCGCCACCACCGCCACCGCTACTACCGCTACCACCGCCACCGCTACCACCGCCACCGCTGCTACCACCGCTACCGCTACCACCGCTACCACCGCTACCGCCGCCACCGCTACCGCTGCTACCACCGCTACCACTGCTACCGCTACCACTGCTACCGCTACCACCGCTACCACCGGTACCACTGCCACCACTGCCACTGCCGCTACCACCGCTACCGCCGCCACTGCCACCACCGCCACCGCTGCCACCGCCACCGCTACCACCGCCACCACCGCTACCGCTACCGCCACTACTACCACCGCCACCGCTACCACCGCCACCGCTACTACCGCTACTACCACCGCCACCGCTACCACCGCTACCACCGCTACCGCCGCTACCACTGCTACCGCTACTACCGCTACTACCGCTACCGCTACCACTGCTACCACTGCCACCGCTACCACTGCTGCTACCACTGCCACCGCTACCACCGCTACTACCACCGCTACCGCCACTGCTACCGCTACCGCTACCACTGCCACCGCTACCACTGCTACTACCGCTACCGCTGCCACCGCCACCGCTGCTACTACTGCTACCACTGCCACTGCCGCCACCACTGCCACCGCTACCACCGCTACCACTGGCACTACCGCTACCACCGCCACCGCCGCTACCACCGCCACCGCCGCCACTGCTACCACCACCGCCACCGCTGCCACCGCTACTACCACCGCTACCGCTGCTACCGCTACCACTACTACCGCCACCGCTGCCGCTGCCACTACCACTGCCACCGCTACCGCTACCACTGCCACTACCACCGCTACCACTACTGCCGCTACCACCGCTACCGCTACCGCTGCCACTGCCACTACCACTGCCACCGCTACCGCTACCACCACCGCCACCGCTACTACCACCGCCACTGCTACCGCTACCGCTACCACTGCTACCACTGCTACCACTACCACCGCTACCGCCGCTGCTACCACTACCACTGCCACCGCTACTACTGCTACCACCGCTACCGCTACCACCGCTACTACTGCTACCGCTACTACTGCTACCACTGCTACCGCTACCACCGCCGCTACCACTGCTACCGCTACCACCGCTACCACTGCTACCGCTACCGCTACTGCCACTGCTGCTACCACTGCTACCGCTACCAATACCGCTACCACCGCTACTGCTGCTACCGCTACCGCTGCTGCCACTACCGCTACTACCGCTACTGCCGCTACCACTGCCACCGCTATCACCGCTACCACTGCTACCGCTACCACTGCCACCGCTGCTACCACCGCTACCGCTACTACTGCTACCACTGCTACCGCTGCCACTGCTACCGCTGCCGCTGCCACTGCTACCGCTACTGCTGCTACTACTACCGCTACCGCTACTACTACTACTGCTACCGCTGCTACCGCTGCTACCGCTACCGCTGCCGCTGCTACCGCTACTACTACTACCGCTACTGCCACTGCTACCGCTACCGCTGCTACTACCACTGCCACCGCTACTACCACTACCGCTACCGCCGCTGCCGCTGCCACCGCTACCGCTACTACCGCTACTACTACCACCACCGCTACCGCTACTGCTACTACCGCCGCCACTGCCACTACCACCGCTACCACTGCTACCACCGCTGCCGCTGCTGCTGCCGCTGCTGCCGCGACCACTGCCGCTGCTGCTGCTGCTGCCGTTGCCGCTGCCGCCGCTGCCGCTGCTACCGCTACCGCTGCCGCTGCTACCGCTACCGCTACTGCCACCGCTACTACTACTACCGCTACCACTGCCGCCGCTTCTGCTGCCGCTGCTACCGCCACTGCTACCGCTACTGCTACCGCTACCGCTACCGCTGCCACCGCTACCGCTACCGCCGCCGCTGCCGCTGCTACCGCTACCACTGCCGCTGCCACTGCTACTGCCACCGCTACCGCTACCGCTACTGCCACTGCCACCGCTGCCACTGCTACCGTTACCACTGCCGCCGCTGCTGCCACTGCTACTACCGCTGCTGCCACTGCTACCGCTACTACCGCTGCTGCTACCGCTATTGCCACTGCTACCGCTGCCACTGCTACCGCTACACTGCCGCTGCCACTGCCACTGCTGCTACTGCCACCGCTACCGCCGCTACCGCCACTGCTACTACCACTGCTGCTGCTGCTACTGCTACTGCTACTGCTGCTGCTGCTACTGCTACTGCTGCTACTGCTACTGCTACTACTGCTGCTGCTACTGCTACTGCTGCTACTGCTACTGCTACTACTGCTGCTGCTACTGCTACTGCTACTGCTACTGCTGCTACTGCTACTACTACTGCTGCTACTGCTACTGCTGCTACTGCTACTGCTACTACTGCTACTACTACTGCTACTGCTACTGCTACTGCTGCTACTGCTACTGCTACTGCTACTGCTACTGCTACTACATAAAAACAATAAGAATGCAGCTGTGATCTGCCAAATATTTTCATTTCTGGTCATTATTTGAACACAAGGATTATTTTATTATTAGAATTGGTCATTTTCTTAATGAAGAACAATTAAATTGTTCATTTGAAACAAGTTTTTGATTTACTATGAAGTTATTTGTTTTCTTGTTGTCATGTCAGGTGCTCTAATACATTTGTTAAGCCTAAAGGTGCATTGTGTAACTTCTCATGGAGGATCCGTAAAATGTTTTTCTCCATGGAAATGTTATTACTTTGTCTGGAATGTTCCACATTATGACATTAAACCTTTCGATCTCCATGGAGACCAAACCAGACCAAGTTACAGGTCAGATCTGTCAGAATGTCTGTTTTCTGTGTATTTTTGAGCTCTAAAACCACCTGTAACTGAATAAAAGTAAAGCAGATCTGTTTAATGCCATATTGTGCAACCTTCAAACAGCGACAAAAAGGTGACGGACCCCAAAGCCGAAAAGTTACACAACGTACTTACAAAAGTGGAGCATAAATTAGCCTTTATATGTATTATTATGAGTATGACTATGATTATTGTTGTATTTTTTTAAACTGTTTTCTCACCAGAAGAAGGAAGTCGTCCATTTGGACCCACATTTTGTCCCAGCCGAACTCTCCGATCCAGGGCGCGTGGAGGGAGTTGTTGAAGATGGTGTGAGTGATGGGGACGGTGTGAGGGCTGCTCAGGACGAAGGGAACGCAGATCCACTGCACGGGCCAAACATGAGCGCGTTAAATCAACTGCGATTAACACGAAACACCAGCTCTGCATAAGTGCATCTGTCTAACCTGCTCCAAACCTTCGTCCAAAACATTACAGAAGAGGAGTTTGATTGTGTAGGCGTTAAATTAAAGGTCCTATATTACGCAAAACTGACTTTTGTGAGCTTTAAAGTGGAGCTCCGGCACGTTTGAAGCTAAAGTTTGTTTCTAGAGGTGATTCTGTGATTCTGTCAGGAGCCAAAAAACGGCACAGATCAGTGTTTCCTCGGTGGAGATCTCACTGTGGCAGTGAGTCTGTCAAGGCAACAAACTAGTGTAGTGATGGGGGCAAGTTCTGAACTTCCACGTAAAACACCAGTTTGCTTCAGACTGAAGAAGCTTAACTCCACTTTAACCCATCTGACAACAGCCACGAGTCTAACAAACCAAACGCTCTGCCTGGTTCACTCATTAGTGTCTGGAAACGTTAGAAAACATCTTCATAAGCACCTCACACTTCCCTCTGCTGATTTCCCACTGCACAGGCCAAAGCCCAAAAGACTCGTTCACCGACGCCGTTTCTAATCCCATTTATTTATGAGTGAATTATATTTTTTGATGAATGCTAAAAAATACATTCCTGAACCATTTTGTTTCAACAACTTTCAGTTTCTCTTCTTCTTCACTGTCAGTAGTTGATTCTCATTTGTTGCTTCTGGAGTCGGCGATCGAGTCTTTTGGGCTTTGGCCTGTGCAGTGGGAAATCAGCAGAGGGAAGTGTGAGGTGCTTATAAAGATGTTTTCTAACGTTTTCAGACACTAATGAGTGAACCAGGCAGAGCGTTTGGTTTGTTAGACTCGTGGCTGTTGTCAGATGGGTTAAAGTGGAGTTAAGCTTCTTCAGTCTGAAGCAAATTGGTGTTTTACGTGGAAGTTCAGAACTTGCCCCCATCACTACACTAGTTTGTTGCCTTGACAGACTCACCGCCGAGGAAACACTGATCTGTGCCGTTTTTGGGGCTTCTGACAGAATTCCACCACCTCTAGCAACGGACTTTAACTTCAGACGTGGCAGAGTTCAACTTTAACTCGTTTGTGAAATTATGACATCAGATTCACAAACAAATATTTTTTTAAAAAGCCTGTAAAATATGAACCCAGGTGCAGCGGGTGTAAGTCCTGACTCACCATACTGACGAAAATGAGCAGGAGCTGGATGACGTCGGTGTAGGCCACAGAGTACAGACCTCCCAGCAGAGTGTAGACGATCACCACAGCGGCCGAGATCCAGATACTGAGGGAGTAGGACAGGTCCAGGACCACGCTCATGGTGGAGCCTAAACCACACGGAGTCTACTGTCAGGACCAGACTCACCCTTATGTAACAGATAATATTCCTTCCTCCCTAATTACTTTTACTTATTACTCCACTCATCTTTTGCATTTTATAACTGAGCTTTCTTTACCCAGGATCATCATACATACATGTACATATTTGTTCTCAGTTTCAGACCTCAGTTTGAGACGTCAGCCTGACTCCTGTGTGTTTTTCCTGTACTGACGCATGTTTGTTGACAGCGTCTCCGTTCTCAGTATCTGCGGCCTGAAAACGCTCCGTTTGATGGCAAAACATTAGCCTCCAATTAGCATCAGCTGCAGCGTGACTTATTTGGTTAGAACGTGAACTCTCGGGCGTTCATCAGCTGCAGCGACGTCCGTGAAGTCGCCCCATCAAACTCCAACCTACACAAAAACCATGTCCATCGTTTGTGCTGCAAAAAGTTTCGTTTGTGCTTCTTTAGTTTTGGAGAAATTAATGATTCTTTTACAGGTCAAACTGGGGTCAGACCCACAGGAAGCTTCAAAATGCTCAAAAACGCCCAAAATGGAGTCAGTCGTTTGTGCTGCAAAAAGTTTCGTTTGTGCGACTCCAAATATCTTAAGAACCATATCTTAAGCACATGGTTCTTCAGATATTTGGAGTTTTATTTTGGTCGATGACGTCGTCCAGAACCTCAGAATGTGAAACAGCCTCAAAACAGGAAGAAAATTATAGAAAACGTTTGTATTTGGTTTGTGCTGTTTTGTGCTGTGACAGTTTCATTTGTGTGAGTTTATTTCTAAAATTCTTCATTATTATTTCTGCAGTAATTATAGGACGTCATTTCTGCTCAGCTGACGGAGACAAACTCCACAAAACTAGAGAAGAGAAACGACCTGAGGCTGTGGAAAAGTCTGTGTTATTCTATAAAATATGAATCAAAAGCAAAAGACTAAAGACTGAAACAGACTTTTCCTCAGCCTCAGGTCGTTTCTCTTCTCTAGTTTTGAGGAGTTTGTCTCCGTCAGCTGAGCAGAAATGACGTCCTATAATTACCACAGAAATAATAATGAAGAATTTTAGAAATAAACTCACACAAATGAAACTGTCACAGCACAAAACAGCACAAACCAATGGGGGCGAGGTGGAGGACGTACCCAGGCCGATGAGCGTGGTCCCCATCCACAGCACGTCCAGCAGCACCGAGGCCAAACACAGCGGAGCCGTCAGGATTTTACCGTATTTCAGGTGGAACGGGTCCAACATGGTGACACAGTTCAGCTCCCGCATCGGCCGCACGAACACAACGGCTCCTGAGGTGAGACCAGGACGACAGGGGGGAAATACAGTTTGGCCCACGGAAAAACTGTGACTGAAGCTCAGGAAGTTACGATGTTCTACAGAATAACAGACTCTAAAAGGCTTTGTCCAGGACTAAACCAGGACTAAACCAGGACTAAACCAGGACTAAAACAGGACTAAAACAGGACTAAAACAGGACTCAACCAGGACTAAAACAGGACTAAAACAGGACTCAACCAGGACTAAACCAGGACTAAAACAGGACTCAACCAGGACTAAACCAGGACTCAACCAGGTCTAAACCAGGACTAAACCAGGACTCAACCAGGTCTAAACCAGGACTAAACCAGGTCTAAACCAGGACTCAACCAGGACTAAACCAGGATTAAACATAGACCAGACCAGGACTCAACCAGGACTAAACCAGGATTAAACATAGACCAGACCAGGACTAAACCAGGACTAAACCAGGGTCCTGATTATGTCGTTTGGTGCAACATTTATTGTCATTAGGAAAGGAACGAAATCCAAATCTCTCTGGACCAGAGTTTCAACTTTCTTTTCTTTCTTTCTTTCTTTTCTTTCTTTCTTTCTTTTGCTCTTTTGTTATTTTTCGTTCTTTCTTTTTCATTCTTTTTCATTTCGTTCTTACCTTCCTTCTTTTGTTCGTTCGGTCTTTCTTTACCTTTGTTCGTTATTTCATTCTTTCTTTATTTTATGTTCTTTCTTTTCCTTCTTACTTTATTTAGTTCTTTTGTATGTTCTTTCATTCTTTTTCTTTTTCATTCGTTCTTTTGTTCGTTCGTTCTTTCTTTTGCTCTTTTGTTCTTTTTCGTTCCTTCTTACCTTTGTTCGTTAAAATGACTTAAATTAAGAACGTTTTACTTTATTTGAGTTGATTTAATTTGATAAGTAAAATGATCTGGAACAAGTCTTTTTCTCTTAACTCAAGCAACATTTGATTTTCTTTCTTATTTTAAGTGCAAAAATGTGTTGTTTTTCTTATTTTAAGCGCAGCAAGTCCAAAAATCTTATTGCCCTGGCAGATCATTTTACTCATCAAGTGAAATTTACTCAGATTATGGTAAAACTTTCTTAATTCAAGTCCTTTTTTCTTGACTAGAGTTTGTTTTTGGCCGTGTAACTTCCTCATGCACAGATCTCAAAAACACTTCCTCAGTCAGTACTGTCTGAGTGTGGACGTCTCACTGACACGATACAGACTTTTTACACCACAGCAACAGACGAGTCGACGCTCCAAAAGAAACAGTCTGAAGGAATGTCCCGAATGTCCCGTCTCATCGCCGACCGAAACCACAGAGCGAGTGCTGTTTACCCTGGACTGACACTTTTGTCCTGAGGGCTGCTACGCTCCTCAAACTGGATTTAATGGCCTGGTTCCACTCGCTGAGCTGCATTCAGACGGATGCTGCAGGGTTAAGGTTCTTGGGTTAGGGCAGGCACGTCCAAACTATGGCCCGGGGGCCAAATGAGGCCCTCAGACCAGTTGTTTTGGCCCTCAGGCTCCAGGTGAATTGGCCCAAACTACTGCAGTCGTACTTTTTATTGCATGTTTTTGAACCTTGATCAAGCAAATGCACCGTAGTTTTCGGACTATTTCAGGGTTTTTTTCAGGTGAGACTTGTATATTAAATTTTTCACACTAACAGTTCATAGATCAAATATATGAATAAAAATGAAAAAAACAAATATGTTTTTTCATTTTGGGTTTAGAGACAAATAATAAAGAAAAGAGTTGTTTTTTTCATTCGTCAGTTACTGTTCTGCAGATCTTGTGGCTTGTTTTTAACACATCGGTTGCAAGAAACAGCAGTGCCGTGATGAGCCCGGAGTGGTCCTGGCCAACTGTAAATTCATTTCTCTTTTGTAACATTGCGTCCAAAATGTCAGATATTGTGATTAAAGTGCCATATTTTTCAGACTAGAAGTTGGACTTTTTTCAGGGTTTGGGTGGTTCCTGCCACTTATCCTCAGGTGCGACTTATACATTACATTTTTCACACTGACAGTCCAGAGACCAAATATATAAATCATATATATGAATAAAAAATGTTATCTGTTTTTTCATTTTGGTTTTAGAGACAAATAATAAAGAAAAGAGTTGTTTTTCAACTCTCCATCCATTTTCCCCCACGACCCAGATAAGCGGAAGAAAATCGATGGATGGAGGGTTGTTTTTTTGTTTTCTTATTTTTGGTTGTATATTGAAAAATGAATGAACGAATGACACACGGATTCTTCTCTGTTGGGTTGTTTTTATTACTATAACTTTTATAACTCTCCTTTCAAGATGAAATGTCAGTTCTTCGTCTCTGATTTTATAAAATACATTTCCCCAAAAAGTGCGACTTATACATGTTTTTTTCTTTTTCATTGTGCATTATTTTTTAGTGCAACTTATAGTCCGAAAATTACGGTAGTGTGTCCTGAGGGTCTGAGCCTGATTTGAATTCCTCACAGTTCTGACCCTCGATCGGCCTCACGCTGCTCTGTTTAATATTTGGCCCTGGATGAAACAGTTGGGACACTCCTGGGTTTGGGGATAAGGAAGGTCATGTTGATTGATTGAACTTCTCGTCACCACAGCACAACCTCGAGCATCACATCTTAGGACTGCGAAGACTGAGAACCAGCGGTGTGTAGACTAGAGTCGGGCTGATGAATCGATTGATCGATAATTGATCTTTAAGAGTTTGGTGGCTCAGGTTCATTTTAATGGCCAAACTGAATGTCGGTGTCTGTGTAACGTAGCCTGAGGAGTCGAGGTCTGAGCACAAACTCTGGAGCCTCACAGTCCCACGTCTCGGCTCTGGCTCCTTGGAGATCCCTATATTCCTCAGAGTGCGTTTCCCTGCACATCAGTGTCCCGGGTATGATCGGGTTTTTGAGTGTCCCGGTTTCACATGTTTACGCAGCATCTGCAACGCGACATATGCACAGAACAGACTCAGCATCAGCAGAACATCCTCTGTCACAGAGAGAACACTCATATTCACTGAGTCACAGAGAGAACACTCATATTCACTGAGTCACAGAGAGAACACTCATATTCACTGAGTCACAGAGAGAACACTCATATTCACTGAGTCACAGAGAGAACACTCATATTCACTGAGTCACAGAGAGAACACTCATATTCACAGAGTCACAGGGAGAACACTCATATTCACTGAGTCACAGGGAGAACACTCATATTCACTGAGTTGAGTCCTTGAGTCCTGAAGCAGCAGCACAAGGAAAGAGCTGCTTTTTTCAGCTCTTACAGTTTATGCAAATGAGCCATGAGGTTTTAAGTTTAGTTTGTGTTAAACATAAATGTTTAAATCTGCATTAAACACATTCTGATCTCACACTGATGAGGCTCTGGAGTCAGGACCTTTAGATGGTGTAAAGTTCTGTTTATTTATGCAGACTGGGAACAGGAATAATAATAATAATAATAATTTTAATATAAAATGTTAATGTTTAATCGAAAAACGATCGTTAATTTTCCAGCCAATTAAGAAAATGTAATCGAATGGCCGTCCCTAGTGTAGACCGAGCGTCACTGATGTTCACGTACCCACGATGAAGGAGGAGGAGTAGGACAGGATCAGCAGCAGAGCCTGAACCAGGCCTGAAGACGGCGTGTACAGCATCTCCGTCAGGCCCACGATAAACGCTCCTCCGATCCACGTGGCTGCACAGACACAACACCATGAAACACCAGGACACCGACGAGCTCCGGCTGCAGTCCTGCACGTCCACAGGCACAAGTGTGTACATGTTATACCAAAGCATCTTATAATGTTCCCTCATCAAAAACTAGTTGGAGTTTTGCCCAAATTGATTCTTGTGGAATCTTTTCGCCGTGTTATATTGTTCTTTCATCATGAAGCGGTAGTTTTCAACTTAACAGCTCTTGAAAACATTTTAATGTCAGTAGAGATTGGCGATTCCCACACTGAAAAAATGGTCTGTTAAATTAACGTAAAAAAAATGAAATAAAATCTTGTACATCCATTGCACTTATTTTTTATCGGTCAAACATGATTTTTTTGTTTTAATGAACGTAATTTTTATATGATTCGAGATAGTTTATTTGTCATGTGCAGGTTCCTCACAAGGTCAACAGTGCAGTGAAAAGTTGAGGATGAGAAGAACCATTTGACTCACTAAGATATTAAAGAAGTACTAAGAGCTGCAATAAATAATACTGGTAAAGTGTTTGCAAATACAAGGGAAATAAGTGAAGATGTGCAAGACTTTTTCCTGCTGGGCTTTCAAAAGGATTTTGTGTCAAACTAACATATTTCTGAAACATCTTCTTCCTCAATAAGGTCACACAATCAACCAAAACACACAACCTGAGTAGACATTTCCACCATTTAATACAGTCGTACAGTCTCTGTCCCTCTTTGCAGCCAGTAGACCTGCCTTGGTGCCTTCACGTTAACTTAGTGTTATAGTATCAGGTTTTGGTCACAAACCCGCCTATAAAAAGTCTGCTATGCGCGACGCTTTTTCCCCTCCTGATCGACCTCTGGCGGAGCTGTTCAGGGCCGCAGGACGCGAGGCCCCGAGTGCAGCACGTTTAGGCGCACGAAGATCACTGCTGCAAGGCGTCCAGCCCAATAACTGCGGAGAGTGTGGGGCATCATGGGGCATCGTGGGGCATCTGCAGCTCGGCGCTGGGTTGTGCTGGGCGTGTTTGGGGCGTGACACGATGAAAGTTCTTCGGCTCCTGCTGGCGGGAAGCCTCTCCTCCTGTTTGGTCCTTCGGTCGTGGCGTTGGTGAAAGGACTCGCTCAGTGGAAGCTTCGTCTTGTCAGAAGCGCTAGTGTAAGACGCGATACTGACTGTGGTAATAGTCCTAAAGTAATCCCAAGTAAACGGGGCCACTTGACCTACTGGACAATTAACATAGTGGACTGGACGAGGATTTTTGTTCTTTTATTAAACTCTTAAATCAATGTAAAGTATGTTCCGGTCTCATGTCATGTCCAGTCAGTGAACCTGTAGAGCGTGGAGGAAATATATGTCCCGGTATCACCTGCAGGGCTCTACAGTTTCGCCCATTTCACTCGTGCCCCCTTAAAGCGAAGGAGAAAGAGACTGTAACTCCTGTTAGGAATGTGAAAATACAGGTTTAACAATCCCAGCCACATTTTTCACTTCGAAGCAGTTTTGTGTAAAGTGCAGTGGAAGTTCTCTAAAAGAAGAGGTTCTCAAACTGTGGTGAGGGTCCAAAAAGGGCCACAGAGTGTTTCAGTGCAGTACAGTCTGTTTGGCTTATTTTAAGTCTAAATGAATATTAATCAGATAAAATGGAGATACATTTATAAAAACACTGAGATCATGCAGGAAAAGTGCAGTCATAATTCAAATTCTTTCAAATAAGTTGGTGTTGGTGCGTCCAACTTCTGCACTGTAATAAAACAAAAACATATTTGTGCCCCTTTTTTTTTCCGTGCTCCTAAAATGTTTAACTTAGGGGCTCATGTGCTCCTGAAAAAAAAGTGAGTCTAGAGCCCTGAGCACCTGGTGGCACAACGCACCGCTCTGCTACGCTAAAAACACACCACTCTGCTACGCTAAAAACACACCGCTCTGCTACGCTAAAAACACACCGCTCTGCTACGCTAAAAACACACCGCTCTGCTACGCTAAAAACACACCGCTCTGCTACGCTAAAAACACACCGCTCTGCTACGCTAAAAACACACCGCTCTGCTACGCTAAAAACACACCGCTCTGCTACGCTAAAAACACACCGCTCTGCTACGCTAAAAACACACCGCTCTGCTACGCTAAAAACACACCGCTCTGCTACGCTAAAAACACACCGCTCTGCTACGCTAAAAACACACCGCTCTGCTACGCTAAAAACACACCGCTCTGCTACGCTAAAAACACACCGCTCTGCTACGCTAAAAACACACCGCTCTGCTACGCTAAAAACACACCGCTCTGCTACGCTAAAAACACACCGCTCTGCTACGCTAAAAACACACCGCTCTGCTACGCTAAAAACACACCGCTCTGCTACGCTAAAAACACACCGCTCTGCTACGTTAAAAACACACCGCTCTGCTACGCTAAAAACACACCGCTCTGCTACGTTAAAAACACACCGCTCTGCTACGCTAAAAACACACCGCTCTGCTACGCTAAAAACACACCGCTCTGCTACGCTAAAAACACACCGCTCTGCTACGCTAAAAACACACCGCTCTGCTACGCTAAAAACACACCGCTCTGCTACGCTAAAAACACACCGCTCTGCTACGCTAAAAACACACCGCTCTGCTACGCTAAAAACACACCGCTCTGCTACGCTAAAAACACACCGCTCTGCTACGCTAAAAACACACCGCTCTGCTACGCTAAAAACACACCGCTCTGCTACGCTATAACACACCGCTCTGCTACGCTAAAAACACACCGCTCTGCTACGCTAAAAACACACCGCTCTGCTACGTTAAAAACACACCGCTCTGCTACGCTAAAAACACACCGCTCTGCTACGCTAAAAACACACCGCTCTGCTACGCTAAAAACACACCGCTCTGCTACGCTTTAAAAACACGGCTCTGCTACGCTAAAACACACCGCTTGCTACGCTAAAAACACACCGCTCTGCTACGCTAAAAACACACCGCTCTGCTACGCTAAAAACACACCGCTCTGCTCCGCTAAAAACACACCGCTCTGCTACGCTAAAAACACACCGCTCTGCTACGCTAAAAACACACCGCTCTGCTACGCTAAAAACACACCGCTCTGCTACGCTAAAATCACACCGCTCTGCTACGCTTAAAGCACACCGCTCTGCTACGTTAAAAACACACCGCTCTGCTACGCTTAAAACACACCGCTTGCTACGCTTAAAAACACCCCGCTCTGCTACGCTAAAAACACACCGCTCTGCTACGCTAAAAACACACCGCTCTGCTACGCTAAAAACACACCGCTCTGCTACGCTAAAAACACACCGCTCTGCTCCGCTAAAAACACACCGCTCTGCTACGCTAAAAACACACCGCTCTGCTACGCTAAAAACACACCGCTCTGCTACATTAAAAACACACCGCTCAGCTACGCTAAAAACACACCGCTCTGCTACGCTAAAAACACACCGCTCTGCTACGATAAAAACACACCGCTCTGCTACGCTAAGAAAACACCGCTCTGCTACGCTTAAAAACACACCGCTCTGCTACGCTAAAACACACCGCTCTGCTACGCTTAAAACACACCGCTCTGCTACGCTAAAAACACACCGCTCTGCTACGCTAAAACACACCGCTCTGCTACGCTAAAAACACACCGCTCTGCTACGCTTAAAACACACCGCTCTGCTACGCTTAAAACACACCGCTTGCTGCTACGCTAAAACACACCGCTTGCTACGCTAAAAACACACCGCTCTGCTACGCTTAAAAAACAGCCCTCTGCTACGCTTAAAACACACCGCTCTGCTACGCTAAAACACACCGCTCTGCTACGCTTAAAACACACCGCTCTGCTACGCTAAAACACACCGCTTCGCTGCTACGCTTAAAACACACCGCTCTGCTACGCTTAAAAACACACCGCTTGCTACGCTTAAAAACACACCGCTCTGCTACGCTAAAACACACCGCTTGCTACGCTTAAAACACACCGCTTCTGCTACGCTAAAAACACACCGCTTGCTACGCTAAAAACACACCGCTCTGCTACGCTAAAACACACCGCTTGCTACGCTAAAAACACACCGCTCTGCTACGCTAAAAACACACCGCTCTGCTACGCTAAAAACACACCGCTCTGCTACGCTAAAAACACACCGCTCTGCTACGCTAAAAACACACCGCTCTGCTACGCTAAAAACACACCGCTCTGCTACGCTAAAAACACACCGCTCTGCTACGCTAAAAACACACCGCTCTGCTACGCTAAAAACACACCGCTCTGCGACGCTAAAAACACACCGCTCTGCTACATTAGCAACATGTTCACTTACCAGGTTCTAAATGAGCCTGACAGTTTCCCGAGAGTCAAATTTATTCGTTATAAAACACACGTCACACATGATTTTTTTATGTTCAGAGGGAACACGAATAAATCATGTGAAGTTCATTCATTAAATTTATGCAAAATCCACAACCCCAGGGCTGAAATGATCCAGATGATTCTAGTGAAGGTGTGTGGAGTTTAAAAACCCAGTGGAGCACTTCCTGTATGATCAGGTGGAGCAGAGTGTTTTCTGTTTGTGTGTTAAACATGTGTGAATGAAACAGACACAACTCCAGGGAGATTTGTGATGGGGAAACAGCATTTTAGCGTAGACCATTAGAAGCATAATATGGGCTCTTTAAAGCTGGCAGCGCGATCGTAATCAGAGGTCAGCGCACGAGAAAACACCACGCACACTCATGCACACTCACCCCACACTCACACGTGACGACTTTCCATGAATACACAAAAGCACGACACAAAACAAACGCAAAATGACACACACACATTTGACTGAAGGGGAATCAAAGGAATGTTTAACACGAGAACAACGCACTCTGTTCCACCTTGTGATGTCATCATGTGGTGATACAGGAAGTGCTGCTGTGTTTGTAAACTCCACATACCTTCACCGGAATCACCTGGATAGTTTCCGTCCTGGAATTACCCATCTCGACTGAACCAAATGTAAAAGGAGCAGTTAACTTGAAAACTACCACTTCATGACATCACAAGGAGTAGACGGACTAATAATAAAGTGTTACTCAAACGTGTGAATGAAATAAACACAACTCCAGCTCTGTATCTGATGAAGGAACGTTAGAACTCTGCTTTTCTACGGCAAAATCCCTGTGGAAAAGTGTGTCATATTTTTGAGCAGCTTCATAAATCTGCCCCAACACCAAATCTACATCCAACAAGGAACAAAGAACAGATTCTGTCCATGAAGAATTTACCCACAACGATCAAGGGAAGAAAGACGAAAACTTAAAGGAAACAACGACGAGCATCAGTGAAACGACTGAGCAGCACTAACGTTCTGGTCCTGGAGGAAACAGAAGGAACTTGTTCAGACCATAGTCTGTATAAAAGAAGTGGACTAAGTGAGTGTAACATCACCCACAGCTTTAGCGTCGCTCTAATGAGGCTCCTGATGCCACAGTTACAGGAGCGAATCTGGAGCCAGGCTCTATGTTATGAAGAGGTTTTTTTTGACGGATAAAATAGTGGAAAAAAAAAAATCAGGATCCTGTGTCGCAGGTTCATACGAACATTTTAAGACCAAAATGACGAGGCCACAGCAGCAGGTCCAGAGAGAGGAGAGAAGATCTCACTGTAAGTCACATGTGTCAAACATGCGGCCCGGGGGCCAGATCCGGCCCTCCAAGACCTTTAATCTGGCCCTCGGCTGATTTTTCTATGAAAATACTCAAAATTTTCAGATTTTTCTGTTAATTTTCTGCACCGTTTAGCATAGCAGCGTCTCCGGCGTTTCTGTACGTTGCAACTCCCACCAGAGCAGCACAAATGAAGACTTTCCTCTTTCCAAACGCTCTTAAAGGACGATCGTTTTGACTGTCGACCGTGACCCTCATCAGCAAAATGTCAAAAAATGAGAAAAGCAGATGCTGAGTTCAGGATTTCCCAAGAAAAATAGTCTAATTCTTATTTGTTGACAGAGGTGAATGGGAAATCTGTGCTCAGTGTGTTTGGAACAAGTGGCGTTGCTCGAGGAATATAATCTTAAACACCACTACGAGACACGGAGAAAAATACGATAACTTGAAGAGAGAACTGAGTTTTCTGATCCGGCCCTTTTGGGATCAAAGTAGGTTGCATACGGCCCCCGGACCAAAGTGAGTTTGACACCCCTGCTGTAAGTCAATGGGAAAAAGGAGAGAAGGAGCCAGAAGAGCCTCCTGGAGCACTTCCTGTTTGGCACGCGGCGGCTAATGGGATAGCGGCTAACGGGTTAGCTTAGTCCACTCATCTATACAGACTATGGTTCAGACTGAATCTAGAATTAAAATTAAAAATGGATTTTGTGATGTCGATATCAGCACAGACAGAGAGATTTGTGCAGTTTAAATGCTACAATGCTCGTCGTCGTTTTCCTTTAAGTTTTCGTCTTTCTTCATTGTGGATAAACCATATCCCGTATCTCTGAGTGTCTGAGTGTGACGTCTCCACAGCGTCGCCCACATGAGGCTCCTGTTGCCACGGTTACAGGAGCGAATCTGGAGCCAGGTCCATATTTGGAAATCCTCCCGCGAGTATCATAGCAACACAAGAGCCAATCATGAGTGAGGAGGTTAAATGTGGCGCCTCCTCCTGGCAGAGCTGATGCATCATATATACGGACTATGGATGTGATACTCTGCACCTGCAGGACACTGGATTTACCTGATTCTGCACAAGAAGAAGAAACTTTGAGCTTTAAATAGTTTAAGTCACTGATTTATGTTGTTTGTTCTGTTCCGCATTTAACAACAACAGAGTCACAATTTAACCAAATTCTCTTTACTTTCTGCTCGTTAAATTCTGCTCGTTCAGATTCTAGTCACATTAGATATTGTGACTGTTTGAGATATTTTGTCATTTTATTTCAGAAATCGTCACTCGGGGGAAAGCGGGAAGTGAACTTACTTAGCAACCAAACGAGCTGTCAATCAAACCTGTCGCTAACGCTAGGGGGAGGGGCCTCGGGGAATGAAGGCATCTGATTGGTCCGTTATTTATGTTCAGATCTTGATTCAGGAACAAAACAGAGAAATGAAAAGTTCAGGATCCTGTGTGGCGGCTTCAGACGAACAGTTTAAGTCCAGAATGACGAGGCTCAGAGCAGCAGGTACAGACAGAGGGACGAGAAGATCCTAATGTGAAGGAGCCCCAAGAGCCTCCTGGAGCACTTCCTGTTTGGCACGCCGCGGCTAACGGGTTAGCTGCTAACGGGTTAGCTTAGTCCACTCATATATACGGACTATGGGGTAAATTCTTCATGGACAGAATCTGTTCTTTGTTCCTTGTTGGATGAAGATTTGGTGTTGGGGCAGATTTATGAAGCTGCTCAAAAATATGACACACTTTTCCGCAGGGATTTTGCCGTAGAAAAGCATCGACCGGAAGCTGCGAGACTCAATATTGCGACACTTCCTGTTGTTGTGATAATTGTCTTTTGAGCACCTTTAATACACAGATTTTTTTTGCAATTATAGCATTTTCCAAACAATAAAAGCTCATCTAAATATATGATGTGTCACCAGTTAAGTATAATAATCCCTCTTTAACATATAAAACAAACCAAAGCTGAGCATAACATGGAAAATCCGCTCAGTGCTTTCTCCTTGTACATATATCCTCATGTGACACCCACAGCCGTCTGTATTTCCACGCAGTGTTTTGGGTATTTTCCAAGTATATCCAAGGACACCTCCGAGTCACAGACGTGAACAGTAAAGACGCGTCAACAATGAGCGAGCAATAAAGGAACTTAAAGTTTCCAACAGGGCCAAAAGTTTCTGTTCAGTATTTTTGTCACTGTTCAACTAAATGTCCTTTGGAGTCAGGGCCTTTATCGTTAAATAAAATAATAAATTATTATTAAATAATAACTAATAACTAATAGTCCAGGTTTAGTCCTGTTTTAGTCCAGGTTTAGTCCTGATTTAGTCCAGGTTTAGTCCTGTTCTAGTCCTGGTTTAGTCCAGGTTTAGTCCAGGTTTAGTCCTGGTTTAGTCCAGGTTTAGTCCTGTTCTAGTCCTGGTTTAGTCCTGGTTTAGTCCAGGTTTAGTCCTGTTCTAGTCCAGGTTTAGTCCTGTTTTAGTCGCCTCCTATAACGAAAATATGAAGATGAACACAGGACATTTCTGGCATTTCTGTGTGTGTGTGTGTGTGTATATGTGTTAAATATTATATATACTTGTGTTCATTTCAAGGAAAGTGTCCACCCTCAATACAAACATCAAATGCATCTTAGCCAGAGATAACACAGCAGTTGGAGGTCACACACACACACACACTTTTGTTTAGTTTTGCATAGAAATAACCCGGTTTGGACAGTGGAATGCAAATCGTGTCAGGACAAGACCTGATAAATAACAAATTCTCATACAGCCGTTAGGTCCATAGATTCCACATAAGTTTCAGGTTGACTGCTGCAAATGTTGGAGGAATGTGATTCATCACCTAGAACTTGTTCATCTCCTTGTAATTTAACTTGAACTGAACTTAAAGCATTTAAAGTGAAAATGGGCCAAATATTTCACCAAACTGTTGCAGAACACTGGAAGACACCAGGCCGAGTCTAACAGTTTTAATCAGCCACAGGAAGAGTCATTTACACCTAAAAACGGACCTTTAACCCCACTAAACTAAACCTAAACCTAACCTGGGTGATGCACGTTCATCTGGAACATGTGATCACACAAATTCACCAGGAAATGCAGTTTCTAGACTTAAATTAAAGCCAGTTGGACTTTAAAGTATTTCATAATTGTGGAATAATTAAATAAGACAAGACCTCATTTCTGTAAAAACGCTTCAAATGAGAAAGTTTTTCTCTTACCTGTCATGGTGAAAATCCCCAGGACCAGGCTGATGCTGCGGTTTCCCAGTAAAACCGACTCTAATTCCCCTGCAGATTTCTTGCGCTGGACTCTCTTGGACTTAAACGAGCCCCAGATCCCCGTGCCCAGAACCAGCAGGTAGAACAGAACCATCACCACCACCCCCGGGACGTTCACAGCCATCGAGTCTGAGAGTGAGAGTGTGAGGGGGAAATGTGTCCAGAAACACACGAGAGTCAGAGTGTGAGGGGGAAATGTGTCCAGAAACACACAAGAGTCAGAGTGTGAGGGGGAAATGTGTCCAGAAACACACAAGAGTCAGAGTGTGAGGGGGAAATGTGTCCAGAAACACACAAGAGTCAGAGTGTGAGGGGGAAATGTGTCCAGAAACACACAAGAGTCAGAGTGTGAGGGGGAAATGTGTCCAGAAACACACAAGAGTCAGAGTGTGAGGGGGAAATGTGTCCAGAAACACACAAGAGTCAGAGTGTGAGGGGGAAATGTGTCCAGAAACACACAAGAGTCAGAGTGTGAGGGGGAAATGTGTCCAGAAACACACGAGAGCCACGATTTAAAGAGGAGGAGGAGGCAGAGGGAGGAGTGCGACTGGAAGAACAGGAAAAGACCTGAAAAGACCAAACGAAACAGAAGACAAACAGCACACGGACTTACATCTCTGAGTTTATCATCCACACGCCGAGAAATTATTGAAGGAAAAAGCAACATCAGAAAGTGCCTAAAACAAAAATAAAACATAAATCTCATTCTAGAATCTGAAAACGACCAGTACGAGACCCAGAGTTTAATAAGTGACCGAGTTTGACCCGTTGAGCTGCTCGAGTTTTGACCCGAGTTTGGTTTCGGGTCGGTTATTCTGATGGTGCGTTTCGTTAGGGCAGAGGTTTTAAACATGCGGCCCGGGGGCCTGATCCGGCCCTCCAAGACCTGTAATCTGGCCCTCGGCTGATTTTCTATTGAAATACTTAAAATTTTCATATTTTTGCTGAGCAGAGCAGCGTCTCCAGAGCTTCTGTGCGTCGCCTCCACCAGAGCACAAATAAAGACTTTCCTCTTTCCAAACTCTCTTAAAGGACGATCGTTCTGACTGTGACCGTGACAAACTCGGCAGCAAAACGTCCAAAATGAGAAAAGTGGAGCTGAGTGCAGGATTTTCCAACAAAAATGGACTAATTCTTATTTGTTCACGGAGCTGAATGGGAAACCTGTGCTCAGTGTTGTTAGGGTCGACTCGGGAATAGCATCCGGGTCGCCGGCTTGGCGGGTAAATGAGCTAACTACTGTGCAAAAGTCAAAGTAGAGAGCGTGGACTCAGGTGCAGAGGTTCAAACAAAAGATGTTTTCCATTTATTCCTTCAAAGAAACTCCACAAACGGCACAGAAAATCCAAAGCAAAAACTGGGTAACACAAAAACTCTCCAAAAACAAAGAGCATCAAAGTCCAGGAATGCAAAAGGCAAACACTTATCAAAACTAGAAGCTCAGCAGGGACGTGGACAGGTAACAAAGACTCAGTGACTAACAAACAGAAAACCAGGGCTTAAATACCCAGAGCAACTGAACACAGAATCACAAGAACAATTGGAAACAGGTGGTCAGGAAACAAAATGGAGGGAAACAATGACAAAGGGCGGGGCAGGAGCATGTGGCAAAAAAAACATCAAACACGTCTTTCAAAACAAAAACCACAGTGACTCCTAGTGGCCAGAAGAGCCATAGCCCCTAACAGGACCCCACCTCCGACAAACGTCTCCTGACGTTCCTCGGGCAGTCAGGGTGCGCAAGGTGGAAGTCTTTACAAAGGTCCTTGTCCACAATATCCCGGGCCGGAACCCAGGAGCGCTCTTCAGGGCCATAGCCCTCCCAATCGACCAAGTACTGCAGCCCGCCTCGGACACGGCGGGAATTGAGGAGCCGGCGGACCGTGAAAACAGGCCCATCATCAATGATACGGGGTGGAGGCGGGGCCTTGGGAGCAGGGGAATATGGCGAGGACAGGACCGAGCGTAGCAGGGAGACATGGAAGTTGGGGTGAATTCTAAGGGACCGGGGCAACTGGAGCTGGTAGGAGACAGGGTTGATTCTATGAACTACCCTAAAGGGCCCAACGTAGCGGGGGGCCAGCTTGCGGGACTTGACGCGCAGGGGAAGATCTTTGGAGGACAGCCAAACCCTTTGACCCGGGCGGAAATGCTGGGCTGGCCTCCTGCGACGGTTGGCTTGGGCCTGGGCGGACCCGGAGGTCCGCAGCAGCGCCTTGCGCGTGCTCTTCCACACCCTCCGGCAGCGCCTCATGTGGGTGGTGGTGGACCGAAGGAACCCCAGTGTCAACCTCCTGTTCCGGAAACAGAGGAGGCTGGAAGCCGAATTGACACCTTGGAAAGGAGACACGCCGGTTGCTGAAGATTGGAGGGTGTTGTGGGTGTACTCCGCCCATGGCAGCCAGGAACTCCAGGATGCCTGGTTGTCTCTCGCCAGACTCCTCAGGGTGGTCTCCAGGTCCTGGTTCAACCTCTCCGTCTGTCCATTAGACTGGGGATGGAAGCCGGAGCTGAGGCTGGCCGTAGCACCCAGGAGTCCACAGAATGCTCGCCACACCTGAGACGTGAACTGTGGCCCACGGTCCGACACAATGTCCTGAGGGAGCCCGAAGACTCGGAAAACATGGGTAAATATGAGTGTGGCGGTCTCAAAAGCAGAGGGGAGTTTAGGTAATGGAATAAATCGACAGGCCTTAGAGAACCTGTCGACCACTACAAAAATAACTGTGTTACCTTCAGACTTCGGGAGACCATTGACGAAGTCTGCAGACACATGGGACCAGGGACGCCTCGGGATGGGCAGAGGACAAAGCAGACCTTGAGGAGGCTGGCGGGGATTCTTGCTCTGGGTGCAGACTGGGCAGGCCATCACGAAGGCCTTCACCTCCTTCTCCATGCCTGGCCACCAGAACAATTGGTGAAGGAACTCGAAGGTTCTCCGGGACCCTGGGTGTGCGGTGAGGTTGGACGAGTGGCCCCACTGGAGGACCTTGGCCCGTATCCGGCTGGGTACGAACAGGAGACCTGGAGGGCCTGTTCCAGGATCCGGTTCTTGACGCTGAGCCAGCCTGACAGCAGTCTCAATACCCCAACGTACCGGGGCAACAATGCGGGAGGGTGGGACCACGGTGCTGACCTCTCCCTCCGTGTCATGCGAGGAGAACTGCCTGGACAAAGCATCTGGCTTAGTGTTCTTTGAGCCTGGACAATAGGAGAGGGTAAAATCAAAACGGCTGAAGAACATGGCCCACCGGGCCTAGCGAGGGTTCAGACGCTTGGCTTGCTGAAGGTATTCCAGGTTCTTGTGGTCCGTCCACACAAGAAAAGGGTGCTGCGCTCCATCCAGCCAGTGTCTCCATTCATCCAGTGCCATTTTCACTGCCAGGAGCTCCCTATCCCCAACATCATAGCGGGACTCAGTAGGGTTGAGGCGACGTGAGAAGTATGCACAAGGATGCAGTTTGCCATTGGATCGCTGAGAGAGAACAGCCCCGACCCCGACGTTGGATGCATCCACTTCCACAATAAAAGGCTGTGAAGGGTCAGGGAGAACCAGCACGGGTGCTGAGGAAAAGCGGCGCTTGAAATCCTGAAATGCCTCCTCGGCCTTGGGTGTCCAGAGGAACGGTGCACCAGTCTTCTTGGTGAGATCAGAGATCGGTGCCGCCACTGAGCTGAAGTTCCGGATAAACTTGCGGTAAAAGTTTGCGAAACCCAAGAACTGTTGCACCCCTTTGACTGACGTCGGTGTAGACCAACCCCGTACAGCTATTGTCTTCGTTGGATCCATCTGGACCTGCCCGTGCTTTAGGATGAAGCCAAGGAAAGAGACCTCAGGGACATGGAACTCACACTTTTGAGCCTTCACGTAAAGGTGGTTCTTCAATAGTCTCTGGAGGACGCTCCGTACATGATGGTGATGTTCTTGCAATGACTTAGAAAAAATTAAGATGTCGTCCAAATAAACAAAAACAAAATGGTTGATCATGTCTCTGAGCACATCGTTTATAAGGGTCTGGAAGACAGCTGGAGCGTTGGTTAGTCCGAAAGGCATGACTTGGTACTCGTAGTGTCCAGAGGGAGTGTTGAAGACCGTCTTCCATTCATCACCTTGTCTAATGCGAACAAGGTGGTAGGCGTTTCGCAAATCCAACTTGGTAAAAACGGAGGCACCCTGGAGCAGGTCAAAGGCGGTGGACATCAGTGGAAGCGGGTAGCGATTACGGGTGGTGATCTTATTAAGGCCCCGGTAATCGATGCAAGGTCGCAGCCCACCGTCCTTCTTGCCAACAAAGAAAAAACCAGCGCCAGCAGGTGAAGAGGATGGCCTAATGAATCCCGACGCCAGAGCATCCTTGATGTACTCCTCCATGGCCTTATGCTCTGGCAGGGAGAGGGAGAAAAGACGTCCCAGAGGAGGAGTTGTGCCTGGCAGAAGCTTGATGGCACAATCGTAGTGTCTATGAGGAGGAAGAGAAGCTGCTCTTCTCTTGCTGAAGACCTCTTTCAAATCCCAATACTCGGAGGGAACTTGGGACAACTCGGCAGGATCCAGAGACTCGGAAGGCAACACTGGAGGATTTGCAAAGAGGCATGTGGCGTGGCAGGTAGGTCCCCACTCAAGGACTCGGCCAGTTACCCAATCAATGTGGGGGTTATGACGGGTAAGCCAAGGGATGCCAAGGATCACAGGGAACTCGGGAGAGTGGATGAGATGGAGGGAGATATCTTCTCGTCTCGGTGGGCTTCAAACTGGAGACGAAGAGCAGAGGTTGCTCGAGTGACCTTACCCTCTCCCAGGGGCTGGCCATCCAGAGCAGAGACAGAGAGGGGCATCTTGAGGGGAACAACAGGAATCTTGAGTTTCAGGGCAAACGTAGTGCTCATAAAATTTCCGGCAGCCCCAGAGTCAACAAGGGTCTGGCAGGTGTGATTGCCTTCACCCCACGAGATGGTAACTGGGAGGAAGACTCCTTGGCCAGGAAACTCGGGAGACAATGTGGCTCCCGTCACAACCCTCCCTCGGCTGGACGGGAAAACTCTTTTCCCGAGAGCTCAGGACAGGAGTCTCGAAAGTGTCCCCTCTTGCCGCAGTATATGCAGCGCCTCTCCCTTCTCCGTCGTTTCTTCTCAGCTGCGGACAGACCGGTTCATCCAACTTGCATAGGCTCGGTAGGTTCATAGGTCGGTAGAGTGGAGAGCCCTGTTAGACCAGGAGCATCAGGGTTTCTTCGTGAAGATGCCACATCACAGCGACGTTCCCTGAGCCGGTTGTCCAGGCGTATGGCATGTGAGATCAGGGACTCAAGATCAGAGGGGCACCCCACAGACGCCAGTCCATCTTTGACAGGGTCCGACAGGCCATGGTGGAAAGCCGACACCAGTGCTGGCTCGTTCCACTCACTTACAGCAGCCAGTGTCCGAAAGGTGATGGCATAATCAGCTACGCTGGTCTTGCCCTGCTGGATGGACATTAGCTGTTTGGCTGCATCTGCACTGGCAACTGAATGGTCAAAGACTCGTAACATGTCTTCAGCAAACTTCTTGAAGTCCGAGCACTCTGGACCCTGTCGCTGCCAGATGGAGGTCGCCCACGCTCGGGCCTTGTCGACAAGTAGTGTAATCACATAAGCAATTCTGGCTCGATCAGTGGGATAGGTGGTTGGTTGCAGTTCGAATGTGAGCTGGCATTGAGTGAGGAAATCCCGGCACTCACCCTGTTTGCCATCATATCTTTGTGGTGCTGGGAGGTGAGGCTCAGGGCATGAGGGTGGCCGATGTGGGTCCGAAGCCACGGGATGTACAGCTTGAGCTTGAGCAGGAGGAACAGCAGGAACGGCAGGAACGGCAGGAGGTTGGGCTGGAGGAACTGCAGGAGCTTGCGGAGGAGCTGTGGTCAATTGCTGAAGAGCCGTAGTAATCTGTTGCAGCATTTCATCATGTCGTGCCAAGGCTTGTTGCTGAGTGGTTAACGCGTGGCTATGTGTATCCATTGCAGCTCCAAAGCTGGAAAGGGTAGCCATCGACCTTTCAAAGTCCGTCAATTGGCCAGGTGAAGGAGCCTCTGCTGAGTCTGTCATGACTGAGTCTTTCTGTTAGGGTCGACTCGGGAATAGGATCCGGGTCGCCGGCTTGGCGGGTAAATGAGCTAACTACTGTGCAAAAGTCAAAGTAGAGAGAGTGGACTCAGGTGCAGAGGTTCAAACAAAAGATGTTTTCCATTTATTCCTTCAAAGAAACTCCACAAACGGCACAGAAAATCCAAAGCAAAAACTGGGTAACACAAAAACTCTCCAAAAACAAAGAGCATCAAAGTCCAGGAATGCAAAAGGCAAACACTTATCAAAACTAGAAGCTCAGCAGGGACGTGGACAGGTAACAAAGACTCAGTGACTAACAAACAGAAAACCAGGGCTTAAATACCCAGAGCAACTGAACACAGAATCACAAGAACAATTGGAAACAGGTGGTCAGGAAACAAAATGGAGGGAAACAATGACAAAGGGCGGGGCAGGAGCATGTGGCAAACAAAACATCAAACACACGACTTTCAAAACAAACACCACAGTGCCTCCTAGTGGCCAGAAGAGCCATAGCCCCTAAAAGGTGTGTTTGCAACAAGTGGCGACGCTCAAGGAAACTAATCTTAAACACCACTACAAGACAGGGTGAAAAATACAATAACCTGAAGGGAGAAATGAGAAGACAGAAGATAAACGAATTATTGCTGAGACTGAAGAAACAGACGTCTGTTTTCACCCGGAGCCCAGAGGTTAGTGACGCTGCTGTGAAAGAAAGAACCTGAACTAGCAGAATATTAGAATATTCTGTAAAATAAAATCAAATAAAAAAGATTTCTGTAACAGATTTGTGTTTCTCTTCACAAATATTTGGACTTATTGCTGTTTTGGGGTATATCTACATCTGTTTTCCTTTATTAATGTTATTGCTCAGAGGGGCTCAAGGCTTAACCGCAAACTCACCCTGTACCCGAAATACAAAAGTGAAAGTAAAACTGGGCTCTTTCCCGTCTGACTTTACACTGACCCGTCTCCTGTACGTGTGTCAGGCTTCTGTGGAACATAATGTACAGAATCATCCTGAATAACACACCGGGACATTCCCCCGGGGCATTCACCCGGGGCATTCCAGCCACTTTAACCCCTGTTAGAATAAGTATGTATATTTTATCTAGTCCGGGTTTAGTCCTGTTTTAGTCCAAGTTTAGTCCTGTTTTAGTCCAGGTTTAGTCCTGTTCTAGTCCAGGTTTAGTCCTGTTCTAGTCCAGGTTTTGTCCTGTTTTAGTCCAGGTTTAGTCCTGTTTTAGTCCAGGTTTAGTCCTGTTTTAGTCCAGGTTTAGTCCTGTTCTAGTCTAGGTTTAGTCCTGTTCTAGTCCAGGTTTTGTCCTGTTTTAGTCCAGGTTTAGTCCTGTTCTAGTCCAGGTTTAGTCCTGTTCTAGTCCAGGTTTAGTTCTGTTTTAGTCCAGGTTTAGTCCTGTTCTAGTCCAGGTTTAGTCCTGTTTTAGTCCAAGTTTAGTCCTGTTTTAGTCCAGGTTTAGTCCTGTTCTAGTCCAGGTTTAGTCCTGTTTTAGTCCTGTTCTAGTCCTGTTTTAGTCCAAGTTTAGTCCTGTTTTAGTCCAGGTTTAGTCCTGTTTTAGTCCAAGTTTAGTCCTGTTTTAGTCCAGGTTTAGTCCTGTTCTAGTCCAGGTTTAGTCCTGTTCTAGTCCAGGTTTAGTCCTGTTCTAGTCCAGGTTTAGTCCTGTTCTAGTCCATGTTTAGTCCTGTTCTAGTCCAGCTTTAGTCCTGTTTTAGTCCAGGTTTAGTCCTGTTTTAGTTCACGTTTAGTCCTGTTCTAGTCCAGGTTTAGTCCTGTTTTAGTCCAGGTTTAGTCCTGTTCTAGTCCAGGTTTAGTCCTGTTTTAGTCCAAGTTTAGTCCTGTTTTAGTCCAGGTTTAGTCCTGTTTTAGTCCAAGTTTAGTCCTGTTTTAGTCCAGGTTTAGTCCTGTTCTAGTCCAGGTTTAGTCCTGTTCTAGTCCAGCTTTAGTCCTGTTCTAGTCCAGGTTTAGTCCTGTTTTAGTCCAAGTTTAGTCCTGTTTTAGTCCAGGTTTAGTCCTGTTCTAGTCCAGGTTTAGTCCTGTTCTAGTCCAGGTTTAGTCCTGTTCTAGTCCAGGTTTAGTCCTGTTTTTGTCCAGGTTTAGTCCTGTTCTAGTCCAGGTTTAGTCCTGTTCTAGTCCAGGTTTAGTCCTGTTCTAGTCCAGGTTTAGTCCTGTTCTAGTCCATGTTTAGTCCTGTTCTAGTCCAGCTTTAGTCCTGTTTTAGTCCAGGTTTAGTCCTGTTTTAGTTCACGTTTAGTCCTGTTCTAGTCCAGGTTTAGTCCTGTTCTAGTCCAGGTTTAGTCCTGTTCTAGTCCAGCTTTAGTCCTGTTCTAGTCCAGGTTTAGTCCTGTTTTAGTCCAAGTTTAGTCCTGTTTTAGTCCAGGTTTAGTCCTGTTCTAGTCCAGGTTTAGTCCTGTTCTAGTCCAGGTTTAGTCCTGTTCTAGTCCAGGTTTAGTCCTGTTCTAGTCCATGTTTAGTCCTGTTTTAGTCCAGGTTTAGTCCTGTTTTAGTTCACGTTTAGTCCTGTTCTAGTCCAGGTTTAGTCCTGTTTTAGTCCAGGTTTAGTCCTGTTTTAGTCCACGTTTAGTCCTGTTCTAGTCCAGGTTTAGTCCAGGTTTAGTCCTGTTTTAGTCCACGTTTAGTCCTGTTCTAGTCCAGGTTTAGTCCTGTTTTAGTCCAGGTTTAGTCCTGTTTTAGTCCACGTTTAGTCCTGTTTTAGTCCACGTTTAGTCCTGTTCTAGTCCAGGTTTAGTCCTGTTTTAGTCCAGGTTTAGTCCTGTTTTAGTCCACGTTTAGTCCTGTTTTAGTCCAGGTTTAGTCCTGTTCTAGTCCAGGTTTAGTCCTGTTCTAGTCCAGGTTTAGTCCTGTTTTAGTCCAGGTTTAGTCCTGTTCTAGTCCAGGTTTAGTCCTGTTTTAGTCCAAGTTTAGTCCTGTTTTAGTCCAGGTTTAGTCCTGTTCTAGTCCAGGTTTAGTCCTGTTCTAGTCCAGGTTTAGTCCTGTTCTAGTCCAGGTTTAGTCCTGTTCTAGTCCACGTTTAGTCCTGTTCTAGTCCAGCTTTAGTCCTGTTCTAGTCCAGGTTTAGTCCTGTTTTAGTCCAAGTTTAGTCCTGTTTTAGTCCAGGTTTAGTCCTGTTCTAGTCCAGGTTTAGTCCTGTTCTAGTCCAGGTTTAGTCCTGTTCTAGTCCAGGTTTAGTCCTGTTTTTGTCCAGGTTTAGTCCTGTTCTAGTCCAGGTTTAGTCCTGTTCTAGTCCAGGTTTAGTCCTGTTCTAGTCCAGGTTTAGTCCTGTTCTAGTCCATGTTTAGTCCTGTTCTAGTCCAGCTTTAGTCCTGTTTTAGTCCAGGTTTAGTCCTGTTTTAGTCCAGGTTTAGTCCTGTTTTAGTCCACGTTTAGTCCTGTTCTAGTCCAGGTTTAGTCCTGTTTTAGTCCAGGTTTAGTCCTGTTTTAGTCCACGTTTAGTCCTGTTCTAGTCCAGGTTTAGTCCAGGTTTAGTCCTGTTTTAGTCCACGTTTAGTCCTGTTCTAGTCCAGGTTTAGTCCTGTTTTAGTCCAAGTTTAGTCCTGTTTTAGTCCAGGTTTAGTCCTGTTCTAGTCCAGGTTTAGTCCTGTTCTAGTCCAGGTTTAGTCCTGTTCTAGTCCAGGTTTAGTCCTGTTCTAGTCCACGTTTAGTCCTGTTCTAGTCCAGCTTTAGTCCTGTTCTAGTCCAGGTTTAGTCCTGTTTTAGTCCAAGTTTAGTCCTGTTTTAGTCCAGGTTTAGTCCTGTTCTAGTCCAGGTTTAGTCCTGTTCTAGTCCAGGTTTAGTCCTGTTCTAGTCCAGGTTTAGTCCTGTTTTTGTCCAGGTTTAGTCCTGTTCTAGTCCAGGTTTAGTCCTGTTCTAGTCCAGGTTTAGTCCTGTTCTAGTCCAGGTTTAGTCCTGTTCTAGTCCATGTTTAGTCCTGTTCTAGTCCAGCTTTAGTCCTGTTTTAGTCCAGGTTTAGTCCTGTTTTAGTCCAGGTTTAGTCCTGTTTTAGTCCACGTTTAGTCCTGTTCTAGTCCAGGTTTAGTCCTGTTTTAGTCCAGGTTTAGTCCTGTTTTAGTCCACGTTTAGTCCTGTTCTAGTCCAGGTTTAGTCCAGGTTTAGTCCTGTTTTAGTCCACGTTTAGTCCTGTTCTAGTCCAGGTTTAGTCCTGTTCTAGTCCAGGTTTAGTCCTGTTTTTGTCCAGGTTTAGTCCTGTTCTAGTCCAGGTTTAGTCCTGTTTTAGTCCAGGTTTAGTCCTGTTTTAGTCCACGTTTAGTCCTGTTCTAGTCGAGGTTTAGTCCAGGTTTAGACTGACACACCTGTGGGGTTCACATGTCCACCTCTATTAAAAAAGGAATGAATTTCTTCGTCCGTAGAGCGGTATACGTTAAAATGTGTATTTCTCCTAAAACTACAGGCATTCGCCAGGGCATTGATTGCTTCCTCGTTATTTATTATTGCTGCAACTAAATTTCTTGCAGACTCGCTCATGCTGACAATGGGAGGAAGGCTACGAAATGAAAGAAACAAAAGATGGCGCCAGTGCCGTGATGACGTCGTTTTTCAGGTTTCATTCCATATATTCAAGTTTCATTCAATATATTCTTTAATTTCCTAAACAGCATGCCATAATCTATCTATCTATAGATATATATATGGAAAAAAGAGACCACTGCAAAATTTCTCTGATTTTCCTACTTATAGGTTTGTGTTTGAGTAAAATTAACATTTTAGTTTAATTCTATAAACTACTGACAACATTTCTCCCAAATAAAAATATTGTCATTTAGAGCATTTATTTGCATAAAATGACAAATGCTGAAAATAACAAAAAAAATTATGTTTTCAGACCTGAAATAATGTGAAGATTCATTTAAAAATAACACAATACTAATGTTTGTTCAGAAATCAATATTTGGTGGAATAATAATAATAATGTTTTTTCTCCTTTTCCTCCTTAAATCAGGTTCGGTTCAGGTGATCTCCTCCTCAGAGCCTCATGAAGCAGAATGAGGAGTTTGTGTTGGATTCAACAGACGCTGGAATAAAACGGCCCAAACACAAGAGTTCAGGAAAAACAAATGCACTGGGCTCAGATATTTAACAGAGCATGTTCAAAAGACTCTTTGAAACTCATTTTATTCACAATCTAATGAAATGACCAAAGGTAAGATTTTTTTAAAACAGTTCAGGCAGAAAATGGGAGTGTTTACCTGTTGAAAGTATGAATTATATTTTCATATTTTCTATTTTTTTGTATTTTACTCTTTTTTTGCAGACAAATGTGTTGTTTGTTTTCATACCTGACAGTTTCAGCTGCTCACTGTTCTTCCTCAGAGTCACGTGCTGATGCTAGATTAGATTAGAATAGATTAGTTTTTAAAAGTGAACTCCGGCTCCAGTCAATCACATTTAAAAGGTGCACGGTGTAACGTTTTGACTGAAATGTGAAGTAACTACAGCTGATATACGACACATCACCACCGACAGCAGTGACAGTTCTGAAGCAGCAGCAGAAACATGTTGTCATCATTTTTATACAATCACAAACCAGTGAAAGTATTTGTGACATTTAAACGCCAGTCTCCTACCTAATTGGGATTAAATCAATCTGAGCCAGTTCTCTTTACGTGCACTGCACGGGGGAGCCCAGCCAGATGCGCGCTTCTCTTTAGCTCGTCTGCACCCAGACTCCCAAAGCTCCCCCCTTCCAGCACGGGTTTTATTCACATTTAACAATCCATCATGTCAGTACAAAGCATGGTCAAAGTATACATAATCTTGTTAATCTTACCACAGATAACATAGTGAGGTTTATCATGACTTGGTTTACATTTGATGAGATAAGCACAGAAATATGGCCTGCGAACGAGGCCGAGTACGAAGCAAGAGGTCACAAGAGGTCACAAGAGGTCACAAGAGGTCACAAGAGGTCACAAGAGGTCACAAGAGGTCACAAGAGGTCACAAGAGGTCACACATCTGGTTTTAGCAGAGATAACTGTACCTTTCTCTGAACAAAGAAAGACCCTCTGCAAATTGAGATCACCTTTTAACTTACATGTACATTTTTTAATAACTTCATCATTATAAGCATTTTATTCTGACACATGTCAACAAGGTAAAAATACACTGGGCTATATTGTCTTAAAAAGAACCTAAGAAGTTAAAGTAAATTGTTAGTTACTATAATCCAGTTTAAAGTATCGTCCCTGTTTTAGATGATGGAAATGTTAAACTCACCTGTGTGAAGCTCCAGAAGTGAGTGCTTCTGAAAGGGCAGAGCTTGTTTTATCTGCTCTGAGAGACGGGGGCGGGTTTTATAGACGCCAGTGTTTAAACTGTTACTTTCATTATCGATCACATGAATCCACACAGGACACAAAAAACAACACTGACTTGAAAATTTTCATTTACATTTATGTCAAAATTGTTAAAAATAACAAGAAAAAATTCATTCATTCATTCAACTTTATTTATAGAACCCAAAGCGCTTTTCAAATAAATAGCTCCAGTATACAGATTTCCCTTAGATCGAACTTTATAAGAATGCCAATTCATATTTTGAAACAGTTTTTTCTCTAAATGGCTGTGGGACAGATACTACCAAGACGAGCTCTGAGGTGAACCCAAGCCTGGGGCATGAGTCAACAATATGTTTTAAATGAAATATTTATTTGCTCATGTGCAGTGTCCTACACCATCCAGAACATATTGAATTACATGTAATGAGAGACAAATCACTCAAGCACAATAAGTGCTCTTTAATAGTACAAATAATAATCACAAACACATTTTAACCCCCGAAGACCGAAGAGCAATTTTAGTACATTTCTCCTCACCTGGATTTTTGTCTTAATGTTGCTTGCTAATTTGTGTAGCTAAGGCCCTAAATTAAGCATTTTTTATGTCCAAAAAGATGTTTCTACATGTTTGCTGTGGGTTCTGTATAAAAGAGTGAGAATTTCTTATTTTTTTTCATCTCTATTTCTGGTCCTGTAGCTTTTCTCACAGCCTCATGACACAACTACAGCAGCAGATTGTGAAATAACAGGTTGGACTGAACAAAAGGAGGTAGAACACTTCATTAGGGGGAAAAGGGGCAGTTTGAAAAGCAAAATTAAGAAATAAAAATCCAGGCGAGGAGAAATGTACTAAAACTGCCCTTAGGTCTTCAGGGGTTAAATTCTGACGCGCTTTACGGTGCAGCATTCATTCTCTCCATCATCAGTGCGGGTGAGATCCTACTGCAGCCACTGCGGCCGTGGGACAGAATAACCGGAGGGACGGATGGTTTTTCTTCTGTCCAAGTACAAACCAGGACCGGCTCTGCTTCGGTTCTGAGATCAGGCTTCGACTCAGTGTGGCCACCCGAGATATGTCACCCTTATCTTGGGCGTTCTGGTCTCTGGATGAATCAGCACGTTTATCAGTGTTGAACCGGCTCCTTGAAGCCAGGAAATGGGCTTCAGTTTGAGAAAGCTGCAGAATTTAACCCCTGAAGACCTGAGGGCAATTTTAGTACATTTCTCCTCACCTGGATTTTGTTCTTAATGTTGCTTTTAAAACTGCCCCTTTTACCCCTAATGAAGTGTTCTACCTCCTTTTGTTCAGTCCAACCTGTTATTTCACAATCTGCTGCTGTAGTTGTGTCATGAGGCTGTGATAAAAGCTACAGGACCAGAAATAGAGATGAAAAAAAAGGAAATGAAATACAATTCTCACTCTTTTATGCAAAACACACAGCAAACATGTACAGTCGTGTGAAAAAGTTTGGGCCCTGATCATTTCAAGATTTTCCTTTATAAATCACTGGTTGTTCAGATCAGCAATTTCAGTTAAATATATCATATAGCAGAAAAACACAGTGATATCTGAGAAGTGAAATGAAGTTTATAGGATTTACAGAAAGTGCAATAATTACTGAAACAAAAGTAGGCATGTGCATAAATTTCGGCTCCCCAACAGGAAAATAGCAGAAATAACAGCCTCTAAACGCTTCCTATAGCTTCCAATGAGGCTCTGGATTCTGGTTGAAGGTATTTTTGACCATTCTTCTTTACAAAACATCTCCAGTTCAGTGAAGTTTGATGGTGCCCGAGCATGGACAGCCCGCTTTAAATCGCACCACAGATTTTCAGTAATATTCAGGTCTGGGGACTGAGACGGCCATTCCAGAACATTGTACTTGTTCCTCTGCATGAACTGCCTTAGTAGAATCTGAGCAGTGTTTAGGGTCGTTGTCTTGTTGAAGTTTCCAGCCCTGGTGCAACTTCAACTTTGTCACTGATTCTTGAACATTGTTCACAAGAATCTGCTGATACTGACTGGAATCCATGAGACCTTCAACTTTAACAGGATTTCCAGTCCCTGCACTGGCCACAGGCCCACAGCCTGATGGAACCAGCACCACATTTTACTGTGGGTACAAAGTGTTTGTCTTGGAATGCTGTGCTCTTCTTTCATCCTGCACATCGCCCTTTAGTCCCGGTTTAGTCCCGGTGTAGTCCCGGTTTAGTCCCAGTTTTGTCCTGGTTCAGTCCTGGTTTAGTCCTGGTTTAGTCCCGGTTTAGTCCCGGTTCAGTCCCGGTTTAGTCCTGGTTTAGTCCTGGTTTAGTCCCAGTTTTGTCCCGGTTCAGTCCTGGTTTAGTCCTGGTTTAGTCCTGGTTCAGTCCTGGTTTAGTCCTGGTTTAGTCCTGGTTTAGTCCTGGTTTAGTCCTGGTTCAGTCCTGGTTTAGTCCCGGTTTAGTCCCGGTTTAGTCCCGGTTTAGTCCTGGTTTAGTCCTGGTTTAGACCTGGTTCAGTCCTGGTTTAATCCTGGTTTAGACCTGGTTTAGTCCTGGTTTTGTCCTGGTTTAGTCCTGGTTTAGTCCTGGTTTAGTCCTGGTTTTGTCCTGGTTTAATCCTGCTGTAGTCCTGGTTTTGTCCTGGTTTAGTCCTGGTTTAGACCTGCTTTAGTCCTGGTTTAGTCCTGGTTTAGTCCTGGTTTTGTCCTGGTTTAGACCTGGGTTTGTCCTGGTTTAGTCCTGGTTCAGTCCTGGTTTAGTCCTGCTGTAGTCCTGGTTTAGTCCTGGTTTTGTCCTGGTTTTGTCCTGGTTTAGTCCTGGTTCAGTCCTGGTTTAGTCCTGCTGTAGTCCTGGTTTATTCCTGGTTAAATCCAGTGTGTGAGCGGCGCTCTCCACGGTGTTCGTCGTTATCGATCTGTTCACCTCGTTTAGATATCGACCTGTGCTCCGGGTCCAGGCCAGGAGCAAACCCGGGTCTAGTCCTGGTCTAGACTTGGTCCTGGTTTAGTCCTGGTTCAGTCCTGGTTGAGTCCTGGTTTAGTCCCACTGCACTGTCTTTTGGTTATTTTATTATGTTTTGTGTAATTATTTATACGTATTACTTTTATACACCCAAATTTTCAACCTATAATTATTGTTATTTATTTATTTTGTTTCGTTTCATATTTTGAAGTAATTCAGTGATTTATTAAAATGGAAATTTGTGGTGAATTTGGCAGTTCTGTCTTCGTTTAGTCCTAGTTTGGACCTGGTTCAGTCCTGATTCAGTCCTGTTTTAAACCTGGTTTAGTCCTTGTTCAGTCCTGGTTCAGTCCTGGTTTAGTCCTGGTTTAGACCTGATTCAGTCCTGGTTTAGTCCCGGTTTAGTCCCAGTTTAGTCCCGGTTTAGTCCTGGTTTAGTCCTGGTCATTTCTGCTCAGCTGACGGAGACAAACTCCACAAAACTAGTGAAGAGAAACGACCTGAGGCTGAGGAAAAGTCTGTGTTATTATAAAATATGAATCAAAATCAAATGAGTAAAGACTGAGACAGACTTTTCCTCAGCCTCAGGTCGTTTCTCTTCTCTAGTTTTGTGGAGTTTGTCTCCGTCAGCTGAGCAGAAATGACGTCCTATAATTACCACAGAAATAATAATGAATAATTTTAGAAATAAACTCACACAAATGAAACTGTCACAGCACAAACCAAATACAAACGTTTGACATCATTTTCTTCCTGTTTTGAGGCTGTTTCACATTCTGAGGTTCTGGACGACGTCATCGACCAAAATAAAACTGTGAATATCTGAAGAACCAGAATCACACAAACGATTGACACAGTTTTTGTGCAGGTTTGAGTTTGATGGAGCGACTTCAGGTGAGCGGCGTCGCCCCTCCACAGATCTGACCTGTAACTTGGTCTGGTTTGGTCTCCATGACGATAGACAGGTTCAATGTTGTACTGCGGAACATTCCAGACAAAGCAATAACATCTCCACAGAGGAAAGTATTTGACAGAGCCTACAGTAGAAAAGTTACTCAGTGCTACTTTAACAAATGAAACACATTTGAGACAGAATTCAGCTTCATAGCAGATTTAATGACGTTATCAGCAACACAAATTTAACAAATCATACAAAACATTTAAACATATTTATTAGCAGTTTCTTCTCACACAATAATTCTGCTGTCGTAACAATACAGATTTTTTGATGGATTAGTAAAGAAAATCAAGTTAATAAAAAGTGAACGTTCGTGTTCATCTGATTTTGTGAAGTCAGATGATTACAAAGATACATCAGAGTTTTCAAGATCACATGAAAAAAGCACAAAAGCACAAACCAGATACTATTCAAACCTAATAGAAGTAAACAAAAGCAACCCCAGATTTCTGTTCAGCACTGTAGCCAGGCTGACAAACTCACACACTGCCCCTGAGTCTCTTCTCCCCTCAAAGTTCAGTTGTGACTTTCTTGAATTCTTCGATTACAAAATTATAACCATTAGAGACAAGATCAACGAAGCCACTCCAAAAATCAGCCCCGAGCAAATTCAGCAAATCCAGTCTGTAACACCAATATCCCACATAAATCCTCTAACAGAATTAGACAAATTTACTCCTGTCGATGAGGCGGAGATTACCTCAGTCATCATGTCGTCCAAACCATCAACTTGTTTGCTCGACCCTATTCCAGTCAAACTCCTCAAAGAAGCTCTCCACTTAATAATAGGTTCCATCCATAACATAATAAATATGTCATTAGAAAATGGCTTTGTTCCTCAGTCCTTTAAATATGCTGTAATTAAACCGCTTTTGAAAAAACCTAGCTTAAATCCTGATGAACTAGCCAACTACAGACCTATCTCGAATCTTCCATTTCTCTCAAAGATTCTGTAACGAGTTGTGGTGAAACAGCTTTGTCACCATCTGCAGGGCAATAATTTATATGAAAAATGTCAGTCTGGTTTCAGAGCTCACCACAGCACAGAAACTGCTCTGCTTAAAGTGACAAATGATTTGCTACTAGCTGCTGATAACGGGCTGGCTTCAGTCCTGGTCCTACTGGACCTCAGTGCAGCGTTTGACACCATTGATCACAACATTCTACTGCAGAGGTTAGAATGTGACATAGGTGTCAGAGGGACCGCCCTCAAATGGTTTAAATCCTCTCTATCAGATAGGTACCAGTTTGTTAGTGTAAACCAGTGCACCTCTCCCTGCTCTAAAGTAGCTTGTGGTGTTCCACAAGGATCTGTGCTTGGTCCAATCCTGTTTACTCTGTATATGTTGCCATTAGGTAACATTATCAGAAAACATGGCATTAATTTCCACTGCTATGCTGATGACACTCAGCTGTACTTATCAATGAAACCTAATCAGATCAAATCGATAAGCTCAGTGCCTGTGTGAAGGACATCAAAACCTGGATGACCCTGAATTACCTGCTCTTAAACCCTGAAAAGGTCATTGTTGTCGGTCCTAAAGGTCAGAGAGATTCTCTGTCCGACCAGATAATCTCACTTGACAATGTGAGTATAGCCTCTAGCTCTCATTCACAGCTCATATAAACCAAGCTTGTAAAACTGCATATTTTCACCTGCGAAACATAACTAAAATCAGAAATATTTTGCCTAAAAATGATGCTGAAAAACTTATCCATGCATTTGTTACATCCAGACTAGATTACTGTAATTCTCTGCTCACCGTCTGCACTAAAGGTACTTTAAGAAGCTTCCAGTTGGTCCAAAATGCAGCGGCCAGAGTCCTAACAGGAACTAAAAGACGTGATCACATCAGTCCTGTGTTAAAATCACTGCACTGGCTTCCTGTCGAGTTTAGAATTAAATTCAAAGTTCTCCTCCTGACATACAAAGCCTTAAACAATATGGCCCCATCATATCTTCAGGATGCCATTGTCCCCTATCAGCCAAATAGAGCACTTCGCTCTCAGAATGCAGGATTATTAGTGGTTCCTAGAGTGTCTAAAAGTACAGTGGGGGGGAGAGCCTTCAGTTACCAAGCTCCTGTGTTATGGAATCAACTCCCTGTTGGTGTTAAACAGGCTCCACAGTCTCTTTATTTAAGACCAGGCTTAAAAACCCATTTTTATCAGTTGGCCATCCTTTAACTGATTTTAGTTCTTTTTATTCCCTTCTTCTTTTTATTCTGTCTCTTTTATTTATTTATTAGAATTAATCTGATTTGTTGCTTCATTGTCTTTTTGTTTGTTTTTGTGCTATTTTTCGGTGTTTTGTATTGTTCTTTGCTGCTTTCCAGCACTTTGTAAACCTAAAAAAGATGTATTATTATTATTATTATGTGCAGAAAACAAACCCTCAGTAACTTCAGAGTGAACAGCTTTGTGCCTGGAGGGAGAAAACTCGTCTTTATCGAGTCTTTTAAACATTTGGAAGTCGTTTCGAGAGCAGACGTGGACGTAACAGGTCCATGTGGCCTCTTCTCCTGAGGGGGTCTGTCATTTAGAAATCTGTATCTGTAACATAAATGTGGTCGGAATAAACTTCTACATAGTGGATAAGGAGCTTTGTTCGGGCATTTGGTCCTTTTCATCAAGGCGTAACCCCAGCCTCACCCTGAAATACAAAAGTGAAAGTAAAACTTTTCCCGTAGCCGCTCCCCTGTGTCTCTTCTGTGGAAACCGTGAGCTTTACTGGAACATAACGTATATAATTATGTCCTGTTTATGCAGCGAAACTGAAGGAGCAGAGCGAGACTGAGGCCTTTCTGTTCACTTCCCAATAATGGACTTGAACTTTAACAGCCTCATCGAATCAGTGACATCAGCACCTTTTACCGTCTAAAAAACAGCAGGAATCTCAGGTGTCTAACGCCGACGGAGAGATAACTCACCCTTATGTCACAGATAATACTCCCTACAACTGCACAACTCACTTATGTCACAGATAATACTCCCTACAACTGTACAACTCACTTATGTCACAGATAATACTCCCTACAACTGCACAACTCACTTATGTCACAGATAATACTCCCTACAACTGTATAACTCACCTTATGTAACAGATAATACTCCCTACAACTGTAAAACTCACCCTTATGTCACAGATAATACTCCCTACAACTGTACAACTCACTTATGTCACAGATAATACTCCCTACAACTGTACAACTCACTTATGTCACAGATAATACTCACTACAACTGTACAACTCACCTTATGTCACAGATAATACTCCCTACAACTGTACAACTCACTTATGTCACAGATAATACTCCCTACAACTGCAAAACTCACTTATGTCACAGATAATACTCCCTACAACTGTACAACTCACTTATGTCACAGATAATACTCACTACAACTGTACAACTCACTTATGTCACAGATAATACTCACTACAACTGTACAACTCACTTATGTCACAGATAATACTCCCTACAACTGTACAACTCACTTATGTCACAGATAATACTCACTACAACTGTACAACTCACTTATGTCACAGATAATACTCCCTACAACTGTACAACTCACTTATGTCACAGATAATACTCACTACAACTGTACAACTCACCTTATGTCACAGATAATACTCCCTACAACTGTACAACTCACCTTATGTCACAGATAATACTCCCTACAACTGTACAACTCACTTATGTCACAGATAATACTCACTACAACTGTACAACTCACCTTATGTCACAGATAATACTCCCTACAACTGTACAACTCACTTATGTCACAGATAATACTCCCTACAACTGCACAACTCACCTTATGTCACAGATAATACTCCCTACAACTGTACAACTCACTTATGTCACAGATAATACTCCCTACAACTGTACAACTCACTTATGTCACAGATAATACTCCCTACAACTGTACAACTCACTTATGTCACAGATAATACTCACTACAACTGTACAACTCACCTTATGTCACAGATAATACTCCCTACAACTGTACAACTCACTTATGTCACAGATAATACTCCCTACAACTGTACAACTCACTTATGTCACAGATAATACTCTCTACAACTGTACAACTCACCTTATGTCACAGATAATACTCCCTACAACTGCACAACTCACTTATGTCACAGATAATACTCCCTACAACTGCACAACTCACTTATGTCACAGATAATACTCCCTACAACTGTACAACTCACCTTATGTCACAGATAATACTCCCTACAACTGTACAACTCACCCTTATGTCACAGATAATACTCCCTACAACTGTACAACTCACCTTATGTCACAGATAATACTCCCTACAACTGTACAACTCACTTATGTCACAGATAATACTCCCTACAACTGTACAACTCACCTAATGTCACAGATAATACTCCCTACAACTGTACAACTCACTTATGTCACAGATAATACTCCCTACAACTGTACAACTCACCTTATGTCACAGATAATACTCCCTACAACTGCAAAACTCACTTATGTCACAGATAATACTCCCTACAACTGTACAACTCACCTTATGTCACAGATAATACTCCCTACAACTGTACAACTCACCTTATGTCACAGATAATACTCCCTACAACTGTACAACTCACCTTATGTCACAGATAATACTCCCTACAACTGTACAACTCACCTTATGTCACAGATAATACTCCCTACAACTGTATAACTCACCTTATGTAACAGATAATACTCCCTACAACTGTAAAACTCACCCTTATGTCACAGATAATACTCCCTACAACTGTACAACTCACTTATGTCACAGATAATACTCCCTACAACTGTACAACTCACTTATGTCACAGATAATACTCACTACAACTGTACAACTCACCTTATGTCACAGATAATACTCCCTACAACTGTACAACTCACCTTATGTCACAGATAATACTCCCTACAACTGTACAACTCACTTATGTCACAGATAATACTCACTACAACTGTACAACTCACCTTATGTCACAGATAATACTCCCTACAACTGTACAACTCACTTATGTCACAGATAATACTCCCTACAACTGTACAACTCACCTTATGTCACAGATAATACTCCCTACAACTGTACAACTCACTTATGTCACAGATAATACTCCCTACAACTGTACAACTCACCTTATGTCACAGATAATACTCCCTACAACTGTACAACTCACCTTATGTCACAGATAATACTCCCTACAACTGTACAACTCACCTTATGTCACAGATAATACTCCCTACAACTGTACAACTCACCTTATGTCACAGATAATACTCCCTACAACTGTACAACTCACCTTATGTCACAGATAATACTCCCTACAACTGTACAACTCACTTATGTCACAGATAATACTCCCTACAACTGTACAACTCACTTATGTCACAGATAATACTCCCTACAACTGTACAACTCACTTATGTCACAGATAATACTCCCTACAACTGTACAACTCACCCTTATGTCACAGATAATACTCCCTACAACTGCACAACTCACCTTATGTCACAGATAATACTCCCTACAACTCTACAACTCACTTATGTCACAGATAATACTCCCTACAACTGTACAACTCACTTATGTCACAGATAATACTCCCTACAACTGTACAACTCACTTATGTCACAGATAATACTCCCTACAACTGTACAACTCACTTATGTCACAGATAATACTCCCTACAACTGTACAACTCACCCTTATGTCACAGATAATACTCCCTACAACTGCACAACTCACCTTATGTCACAGATAATACTCCCTACAACTCTACAACTCACCTTATGTCACAGATAATACTCCCTACAACTGTACAACTCACTTATGTCACAGATAATACTCCCTACAACTGTACAACTCACTTATGTCACAGATAATACTCCCTACAACTGTACAACTCACTTATGTCACAGATAATACTCCCTACAACTGTACAACTCACCCTTATGTCACAGATAATACTCCCTACAACTGCACAACTCACCTTATGTCACAGATAATACTCCCTACAACTCTACAACTCACTTATGTCACAGATAATACTCCCTACAACTGTACAACTCACTTATGTCACAGATAATACTCCCTACAACTGTACAACTCACTTATGTCACAGATAATACTCCCTACAACTGTACAACTCACTTATGTCACAGATAATACTCCCTACAACTGTACAACTCACCCTTATGTCACAGATAATACTCCCTACAACTGCACAACTCACCTTATGTCACAGATAATACTCCCTACAACTCTACAACTCACCTTATGTCACAGATAATACTCCCTACAACTGTACAACTCACTTATGTCACAGATAATACTCCCTACAACTGTACAACTCACCTTATGTCACAGATAATACTCCCTACAACTGTACAACTCACTTATGTCACAGATAATACTCCCTACAACTGTACAACTCACTTATGTCACAGATAATACTCCCTACAACTGTACAACTCACCCTTATGTCACAGATAATACTCCCTACAACTGCACAACTCACCTTATGTCACAGATAATACTCCCTACAACTCTACAACTCACCTTATGTCACAGATAATACTCCCTACAACTGCACAACTCACCTTATGTCACAGATAATACTCCCTACAACTCTACAACTCACCTTATGTCACAGATAATACTCCCTACAACTGTACAGTAACTCACGTTTATGCACATTAAATACAGTTTCTTTTTTCTTTCTGTCTTAATTATTCGCCCTGTTGTCGTCCACTTGAACAAATTCATGTTTTTCCTTCTTTCTAAATGAATAAGTTCCAGGGCGGTTTAGACAAGGACACAGGGGCTGTTCTTATTCATTTAAGGGTCAGTGACGTGACGCCTACATTTTCTGTCCAGTCGCAGTTTCCTCAGTTAAAAAGGTTCAAATTTCATAATAATTCAGCACATTTCTGTAGCACCTCTGTGGAACCAAATCATTTTGTTCATAAATCCTGAGTTCTTCTGCATGTTTTTTGTGCTTAAAGTGTTCAAATGTCATGTGGTGCGACCGTGCATCATGTGGTGCCACTAATAACAGCAGAATTCTGTGGCTGGAGTTTAATAACAGACAAAGTCGACTTGGGTGAACGGTTCTTTAGGCATTTTTCTTCATTTGATGCATTTTCCAGGGCAGTAGTTTGTTCATTAAACACAAGCAGGTGACGTCATATTGGAGCAAAAGAAAATATCAATATGCATTAAAAATCTAAAGAAACTTCTCTACACTTCATATTACTCACAACTTAGATTCATATCCCAACCATGTTTTAGGAAATAAAACTATTTTCAGGTTATTCTCGGTCGCACCACAGGACATTTTACACTAAAAATGCTTCATATAAATGTTAAACACAGATTTATGCTCCTGACACTGGAAATATGTGAAAAAGTTCAACAGAAACTCATATTTTTTATGTTTTACAATTTGCCTGTTGAAAATCCTTGTACATTATAAGTTTTTACAAGTACATGAAGTATTAGTATTCCAAACACTGCATTCGGGAAACAGGTCCGGTGGGGACTGAGGTGTGGCAGGCCTCACCCTCATATCTATTTTTATAAAACGTATTTACAGTTTGGAAGCTCAGACGCCGCAGCAAAACGAGCTCTGGACTGGGACAGCACCTCTGTAAGTGTCTGTACGGACAATTTCACATTTTCTTTGACATTTTTTGCATGAATATCATAGAAATGATACTATATTGTATCTATAGCACAATATTTGACACTGTCTGCGTTCCTCTTGGTCTATTTTTTGTCTGAAATGTTACTCAATAAGGCTTTAAATGACGTTTTAGAGTGAGAATGTCTGATTTGTTTCATCTAATCTCCTTCAGAATAATTTGCTGGTGAAGTTCGCCGCTAAACACAAATGTACAAATGTGAAATTATGTCAAAGTTGTGTTATGATTATTTTAGGGCCTTGGTCTTGTCCTGGTCTCGAGGTCTGACACTCAATAAGTGATAAAATGGAGATCGATTTATAAAAAACTTTGATATATTTGTGCCAAAATAACTGTAAACTATAAATAAATGGAGAAAATTACAAAGGTGGTCTTGATTTGGTTTCGACGGGCCGAGGTCTCGGTTTTGTCTCAGTCTCAACCCTCAAAGGTCTCGGACAGGTCTCGGTCTCGGACAGGTCCCGGTATCGGACAGGTCTCGGTCTCGGACAGGTCTCGGTCTCGGACAGGTCTCGGTCTCGGACAGGTCCCGGTCTCGGACAGGTCTCGGTCTCGGACAGGTCTCGGTCTCGGACAGGTCCCGGTCTCGGACAGGTCTCGGTCGGACAGGTCTCGGTCTCGGACAGGTCCCGGTCTCGGACAGGTCTCGGTCTCGGACAGGTCCCGGTCTCGGACAGGTCCCCGTCTCGGACAGGTCCCGGTATCGGACAGGTCCCGGTCTCGGACAGGTCTCGGTCTCGGACAGGTCTCGGTCTCGGACAGGTCTCGGTCTCGGACAGGTCTCGGTCTCGGACAGGTCTCGGTCTCGGACAGGTCTTGGTCTTGACTCCAACACTGGGCACAGGGAACTGTTGGAAGGAGGGGCCCCTCACAAACTCTGTAATCTGCATTTTTCATTCAGCACAAACAGCCCTGAGCTGATTTGTACCCAGAGCCCAGAATTTCTTTCCACAGTTGACGTACAAACTACATTAAACTACAGATCCCTGATTTCAAATGTAGAAATGAGCGCATAAAAATAAAACAGCAGTGATACTGGTTTGGCAACTGAAGGAATGTGATCCAGACAAACACCTGTGTGTTGGGCTCAGGTTTAATTGTTCTCTGGTCACTGGGTGTGTTTCCTGTTTGAAAGAAGAAAGTGTAAATGTGCAGGTGAAACGTGTGAATGAAACAAAACACGACATTAAACATTAGAACAGCGGAGCCCACATCGGTACGAGTTTATTGGCGACAGCAGCGGCCGTAATGAAATATGATCACACTCGACGAGAGTCAGACCTCGAGTCCGAGACGAGACCGAGTCCAAACGCCGTCCAAGACTGTAAAAAAACAGTCTCGGGGCCTGTCTCAAGACCAAGACCAGTCTCGACACTACACTATGATCTGCCTTGGCTGGTGGCTCGCAATGGACGTATTGGGCACCGCTGAACTAGAACATAGATCAGAAAATAGTTCTGGGCCCTTTAATGCATTATTTTTGGTGTTCTCAAAACAAGAAAAAGTAGTAAGATGATTTAAATATGTCTGCATTTCTTCGGAATACCCCACAGTTAACTATATTTGCTTTGAACTGTGTTTGGTTTTGCAGGTGCGTCATGTCTAAAGTCCCTGACCTCACCTGCCCCATTTGCCACAACATTTACCAGGAGCCCGTTCTCCTGTTGTGCAGCCACAGCTTCTGCAAACGGTGCCTCGCACGATGGTGGAGCGCGAAACCTGAGCGCGACTGTCCGGTTTGCAGGGCACCGTCGTCCCAGCAGCGTCCGCCTCTTAACCTGGCTCTGAAGCTCCTGTGTGAGGCCCACGTGCAGCGGCAGCCTGAGGAGATCTGCGGCCTCCACTCTGAGAAACTCCAGCTCTTCTGTCTACACGACCAGGAGCCGATCTGTGTGGTGTGCAGAGACTCGTCCGCCCACAAGGGCCACGGGTTCAGGCCTGTGATCGAAGCTGCTGTGGAGAGTCGAGGGGTGGTCCTCATGTCTTTGCTGCCGCTGGAGGAAAAACTCAAAGTCCTACAAGAGTTCAAGATCAGCTGTGCTCAGACCGTGGATCACATCAAGAAGCAAACTCAAGACACCCAGAAGCAGATCCGTGATGACTTCAAGAAGCTGCATCAGTTTCTGAAGGAGGACGAGGAGACGAGGATCAAGGCCGTGAAGGAGGAAGAGGCGCAGAAGATTCAGACGATGAAGAACAAGATGGAGGCTGTGAGCAGAGAGATTGAAGCTCTGTCAGAAACCATCAAGGCCACAGAGGAGCAGCTCAGAGCCACAGACGTCTCCTTCCTGTTCAAATATAAAGCTTCAGTGGAGCGAGTGCAGCGCTGCCCCCTGCAGGAGGAGCCACAGCTGGGCCCAGGAGCTCTCATAGACCAGGCCAAACATCTGGGAAACCTGGTCTTCAACATCTGGAGCAGCATGAAGACACTGGTGGAGTACAGACCCTTTGTTCTGGATCCAAACACAGCCCAACAACAGCTGATTCTGTCCAGTGATCTGACCTGCGTGAGCCATGACGGCAAGAAGAACCTCCCCGATAATCCCGAGAGGTTTGAGAAGTTCCTGTCCGTGCTCGGGTCTGAGGCTTTCGACAGCGGCGCTCACAGTTGGGTGGTCGGCGTGGAGAAGAATTCAAACTGGCTTCTGGGCGTGGTGTCCGAGTCGTTCCGGCGTAAAGGAAGCGCTCGCTCCGACTCGGGCCTGTGGAGGATCAGTCTGTGCGGGGACGAGTTCTACGCCTTCTCCATGTCCAGCAACGCCGTCAAACTCGACCTGAAGAACAAGCCCACGAAAATCAGAATAAGTCTGGACTTTAAGAAATGGAAATTGTCGTTTTGCGACGCAGATACAAACACGTGCATTCACACGTTCACGTATAATTTCAAGGAGAAGATCTATCCCTTCTTTAACACGACGGATAAAGCGCCTCTGGTGATAGAACCTCAGGACCCGCCCGAAACCAACCAAGGACACTGGTGGTGGTTTTATTAACGAGGGCGTCTTTTGCCCTTTTCTCTCTGCATTAAGTCACTCCCCCTTCAGAACGCTCGTCTTTCCTTCCATCCATCCATCTTCTCGCGCTTAATCCGGCTGGGTCGTGGGAGCAGTTTGCTGCCCAATCCTCATAGCACCTGACCCCCTATGAACCCCTCTGCAGGTGGTGAGCCCACAGGAGGGTGGACAACATGGTCCTTGATGTTAGTTCAGGTGCTG
>CM068346.1:44460024-44630024 GCA_034769755.1 Odontamblyopus lacepedii
ATGGAGTTGACATGTAAGCTGACGGAGTTGACAAATCCACCAATAACTGCTTAATGCACTAATATTATACTCTTTTCTCATGGTAAAGGAAGAGAATCATTTTTTGGGGGGTAGGGGGGTTATCTGCACATTTACGTACATATGTAGCATGCAATTACATTATTGTACAATATACTTGTTTTGTAGAACTTGGGTAGGCTGTGGTCTGCTCATTGAATGATTTAGGCTACTTGTGTCTGCTTATAATAACTTTGATTGATTGTAAAATCTAAAAGGTGTATGTACTGCAGTGTGTAGTTTCCACTATTGAAAATACACCAACTGTGAAGAAGGTCAGTGTTTACTTTTTCAAATCCAGTTTACTTGGATCCTCAGACCAAAAGTGCACCGTAATTTTGTGTTGATATTCTTAGACAGGATCCATAGGCTGTCCACATTGCCACAGAATCCTGTCTGTTTGACTCGGACAGTGTGCAAAACCCTGCCTTTCCATTGGTTTAATACATTCCAGTACAGTATTATCTGTGGCAGATTTATCCAAAACAGTATCGACTGTTAGTAGCCTTAGTAATGGAGACTGGTTAGCAGTAGTTTATGATGACTACTGGTGGCTGGCCAAGACCATTGCTGTGGATACCGAGCATCAAGATGTGAAAGTTGAATTTATGCATCCACATGGTCCAACAGCAAAGGTTAAGCCTAAGTGTGGCAAGAAGGATGTCTGTGTCTGCCCAGTTCAAGACATCATAGTGAAACTAATTGGCAGTGCATCACCAGTCCAATCAAGAACACGAGAGATCTACAGTATTGCCCCTGATGTGTTGGACTTTATAGAGCATGAGCATGTCCGCCGCCTGCTACTCAAGGCATAAGTGCCTCGTGTGGCTACATTCTTGGTTTAAAGAATTGTTTTTTTATTTTTTCAACAGCTGCCAGTTCTTGCTGTCTTCATTTGCCTAGTTTTGAAGTATACAATGTTTTGCAGCAACATGTTGGCTGTTGTTGGCATAGTTGGAAATGGTGCAATTATACGGCAATGATAATAGTATAAAGTGCAGTTTTTACAGTTTGCTTATTGCAGATGAGTAAAATATGTTCACAATGAAGCTAGAAATTACTGTTTTAAAGTGTTCAAATGTCATGTGGTGCGACCGTGCATCATGTGGTGCCACTAATAACAGCAGAATTCTGTGGCTGCAGTTTAATAACAGACAAAGTCGACTTGGGTGAACGGTTCTTTAGGCGTTTTTCTTCATTTGCTGCATTTTCCAGGGCAGTAGTTTGTTCATTAAACACAAACAGGTGACGTCATATTGGAGCAAAAGAAAATATCAATATGCATTAAAAATGTAAAGAAACTTCTATACACTTCATATTACTCACAACTTAGATTAATATAACAACATGTTTTAGAAAATAAAACTATTTTCAGGTTATTCTCGGTCGCACCACAGGACATTTTACACTAAAAATGCTTCATATAAATGTTAAACACAGATTTATGCTCCTGACACTGGAAATATGTGAAAAACCTCAAGAGAAACTCATATTTTTTATGTTTTACAATTTGCCTGTTGAAAATCCTTGTACATTATAAGTTTTTACAAGTACATGAAGTATTAGTATTCCAAACACTGCATTAGGGAAACAGGTCCGGTGGGGACTGAGGTGTGGCAGGCCTCACCCTCATATCTATTTTTATAAAATGTATTTACAATTTGGAAGCTCAGACGCCGCAGCAAAACGAGCTCTGGACTTGGACAGCACCTCTGTAAGTGTCTGTATGGACAATTTCACATTTTCTTTGACATTTTTTGCATGAATATCATAGAAATTATAGTATATTGTATCTATAGCACAATATTTGACACTGTCTGCGTTCCTCTTGGTCTATTTTTTGTCTGAAATGTTACTCAATAAGGCTTTAAATGACGTTTTAGAGTGAGAATGTCTGATTTGTTTCATCTAATCTCCTTCAGAATAATTTGCTGGTGAAGTTCGCCGCTAAACACAAATGTACAAATGTGAAATTATGTCAAAGTTGTGTTATGATTATTTTAGGGCCTTGGTCTTGTCCTGGTCTCGAGGTCTGACACTCAATAAGTGATAAAATGGAGATCGATTTATAAAAAACTTTGATATATTTGTGCCAAAATAACTGTAAACTATAAATAAATGGAGAAAATTACAAAGGTGGTCTTGATTTGGTCTCGACGGGCCGTGGTCTCGGTTTTGTCTCAGTCTCAACCCTCAAAGGTCTCGGACAGGTCTCGGTCTCGGACAGGTCTTGGTCTCGGACAGGTCTCGGTCTCGGACAGGTCCCGGTCTCGGACAGGTCTCGGTCTCGGACAGGTCTCGGTCTTGGACAGGTCTTGGTCCCAGACAGGTCTTGGTCTCGGACAGGTCTCGGTCTTGGACAGGTCTCGGTCAGGTCTCGGTCTCAGACAGGTCTCGGTCTCGGACAGGTCTCGGTCTCGGACAGGTCTCAGTCTCGGACAGGTCTCGCTCCCGGACAGGTCTTGGTCTCGGACAGGTCTTGGTCTCAGACAGGTCTCGGTCTCGGACAGGTCTCGGTCTCGGACAGGTCTCGGTCCCGGACAGGTCTTGGTCTCGGACAGGTCTCGGTCTCAGACAGGTCTCGGTCTCGGACAGGTCTTGGTCTCAGACAGGTCTTGGTCTCGGACAGGTCTTGGTCTCAGACAGGTCTCGGTCTCGGACAGGTCCCGGTCTCGGACAGGTCCCGGTCTCGGACAGGTCTCGGTCTCGGACAGGTCTCGGTCTCGGACAGGTCTTGGTCTCGGACAGGTCTCGGTCTCGGACAGGTCCCGGTCTCGGACAGGTCTCGGTCTCGGACAGGTCTCGGTCTTGGACAGGTCTTGGTCCCAGACAGGTCTTGGTCTCGGACAGGTCTCGGTCTTGGACAGGTCTCGGTCAGGTCTCGGTCTCAGACAGGTCTCGGTCTCGGACAGGTCTCGGTCTCGGACAGGTCTCAGTCTCGGACAGGTCTCGCTCCCGGACAGGTCTTGGTCTCGGACAGGTCTTGGTCTCAGACAGGTCTCGGTCTCGGACAGGTCTCGGTCTCGGACAGGTCTCGGTCCCGGACAGGTCTTGGTCTCGGACAGGTCTCGGTCTCAGACAGGTCTCGGTCTCGGACAGGTCTTGGTCTCAGACAGGTCTCGGTCTCGGACAGGTCCCGGTCTCGGACAGGTCTCGGTCTCGGACAGGTCTCGGTCTCGGACAGGTCTTGGTCTCGGACAGGTCCCGGTCTCAGACAGGTCTTGGTCTCGGACAGGTCTTGGTATCGGACAGGTCTCGGTCTCGGACAGGTCCCGGTCTCGGACAGGTCTCGGTCTCGGACAGGTCTCGGTCTTGGACAGGTCTTGGTCCCAGACAGGTCTTGGTCTCGGACAGGTCTCGGTCTTGGACAGGTCTCGGTCAGGTCTCGGTCTCAGACAGGTCTCGGTCTCGGACAGGTCTCGGTCTCGGACAGGTCTCAGTCTCGGACAGGTCTCGCTCCCGGACAGGTCTTGGTCTCGGACAGGTCTTGGTCTCAGACAGGTCTCGGTCTCGGACAGGTCTCGGTCTCGGACAGGTCTCGGTCCCGGACAGGTCTTGGTCTCGGACAGGTCTCGGTCTCAGACAGGTCTCGGTCTCGGACAGGTCTTGGTCTCAGACAGGTCTTGGTCTCGGACAGGTCTTGGTCTCAGACAGGTCTCGGTCTCGGACAGGTCCCGGTCTCGGACAGGTCCCGGTCTCGGACAGGTCTCGGTCTCGGACAGGTCTCGGTCTCGGACAGGTCTTGGTCTCGGACAGGTCTCGGTCTCGGACAGGTCCCGGTCTCGGACAGGTCTCGGTCTCGGACAGGTCTCGGTCTTGGACAGGTCTTGGTCCCAGACAGGTCTTGGTCTCGGACAGGTCTCGGTCTTGGACAGGTCTCGGTCAGGTCTCGGTCTCAGACAGGTCTCGGTCTCGGACAGGTCTCGGTCTCGGACAGGTCTCAGTCTCGGACAGGTCTCGCTCCCGGACAGGTCTTGGTCTCGGACAGGTCTTGGTCTCAGACAGGTCTCGGTCTCGGACAGGTCTCGGTCTCGGACAGGTCTCGGTCCCGGACAGGTCTTGGTCTCGGACAGGTCTCGGTCTCAGACAGGTCTCGGTCTCGGACAGGTCTTGGTCTCAGACAGGTCTTGGTCTCGGACAGGTCTTGGTCTCAGACAGGTCTCGGTCTCGGACAGGTCCCGGTCTCGGACAGGTCCCGGTCTCGGACAGGTCTTGGTCCCGGACAGGTCCCGGTCTCGGACAGGTCTCGGTCTCGGACAGGTCTTGGTCTCAGACAGGTCTCGGTCTCGGACAGGTCCCGGTCTCGGACAGGTCCCGGTCTCGGACAGGTCTCGGTCTCGGACAGGTCTTGGTCTCGGACAGGTCTCAGTCTTGGACAGGTCCCGGTCTCGGACAGGTCTCGGTCTCGGACAGGTCCCGGTCTCGGACAGGTCTCGGTCTCGGACAGGTCTCGGTCTCGGACAGGTCTCGGTCTCGGACAGGTCTCGGTCTCGGACAGGTCTTGGTCTTGACTCCAACACTGGGCACAGGGACCTGTTGGAAGGAGGGGCCCCTCACAAACTCTGTAATCTGCATTTTTCATTCAGCACAAACAGCCCTGAGCTGATTTGTACCCAGAGCCCAGAATTTCTTTCCACAGTTGACGTACAAACTACATTAAACTACAGATCCCTGATTTCAAATGTAGAAATGAGCGCATAAAAATAAAACAGCAGTGATACTGGTTTGGCAACTGAAGGAATGTGATCCAGACAAACACCTGTGTGTTGGGCTCAGGTTTAATTGTTCTGTGGTCACTGGGTGTGTTTCCTGTTTGAAAGAAGAAAGTGTAAATGTGCAGGTTTGTGTGTGAAACGTGTGAATGAAACAAAACACGACATTAAACATTAGAACAGCGGTGCCCACATCGGTACGAGTTTATTGGCGACAGCAGCGGCCGTAATGAAATATGATCACACTCGACGAGAGTCCGACCTCGAGTCCGAGACGAGACCGAGTCCAAACGCCGTCCAAGACTGTAAAAAAACAGTCTCGGGGCCTGTCTCAAGACCAAGACCAGTCTCGACACTACACTATGATCTGCCTTGGCTGGTGGCTCGCAATGGACGTATTGGGCACCGCTGAACTAGAACATAGATCAGAAAATAGTTCTGGGCCCTTTAATGCATTATTTTTGGTGTTCTCAAAACAAGAAAAAGTAGTAAGATGATTTAAATATGTCTGCATTTCTTCGGAATACCCCACAGTTAACTATATTTGCTTTGAACTGTGTTTGGTTTTGCAGGTGCGTCATGTCTAAAGTCCCTGACCTCACCTGCCCCATTTGCCACAACATTTACCAGGAGCCCGTTCTCCTGTTGTGCAGCCACAGCTTCTGCAAACGCTGCCTCGCACGATGGTGGAGCGCGAAACCTGAGCGCGACTGTCCGGTTTGCAGGGCACCGTCGTCCCAGCAGCCGCCTCTTAACCTGGCTCTGAAGCAACTGTGTGAGGCCCACGTGCAGCGTCAGCCTGAGGAGATCTGCGGCCTCCACTCTGAGAAACTCCAGCTCTTCTGTCTACACGACCAGGAGCCGATCTGTGTGGTGTGCAGAGACTCGTCCGCCCACAAGGGCCACGGGTTCAGGCCTGTGATCGAAGCTGCTGTGGAGAGTCGAGGGGTGGTCCGCACGTCTTTGCTGCCGCTGGAGGAAAAACTCAAAATCCTACAAGAGTTCAAGATCAGCTGTGCTCAGACCGTGGATCACATCAAGAAGCAAACTCAAGACACCCAGAAGCAGATCCGTGATGACTTCAAGAAGCTGCATCAGTTTCTGGAGGAGGACGAGGAGACGAGGATCAAGGCCGTGAAGGAGGAAGAGGCGCAGAAGATTCAGACGATGAAGAACAAGATGGAGGCTGTGAGCAGAGAGATTGAAGCTCTGTCAGAAACCATCAAGGCCACAGAGGAGCAGCTCAGAGCCACAGACGTCTCCTTCCTGTTCGAATATAAAGCTTCAGTGGAGCGAGTGCAGCGCTGCCCCCTGCAGGAGGAGCCACAGCTGGGCCCAGGAGCTCTCATAGACCAGGCCAAACATCTGGGAAACCTGGTCTTCAACATCTGGACCAGCATGAAGACACTGGTGGAGTACAGACCCTTTGTTCTGGATCCAAACACGGCCCAACAACAGGTGGTTCTGTCCAGTGATCTGACTCGCGTGAGCCATGACGGCAAGAAGAACCTCCCCGATAATCCCGAGAGGTTTGAGAAGTTCCTGTCCGTGCTCGGGTCTGAGGCTTTCGACAGCGGCGCTCACAGTTGGGTGGTCGGCGTGGAGAAGAATTCAAACTGGCTTCTGGGCGTGGTGTCCGAGTCGTTCCGGCGTAAAGGAAGCGCTCGCTCCGACTCGGGCCTGTGGAGGATCAGTCTGTGCAGTGACGAGTTCTACGCCTTCTCCATGTCCAGCGGCATCGTCAAACTCGACCTGAAGAACAAGCCCACGAAAATCAGAATAAGTCTGGACTTTAAGAAATGGAAATTGTCGTTTTGCGACGCAGATACAAACACGTGCATTCACACGTTCACGTATAATTTCAATGAGAAGATCTATCCCTTCTTTAACACGACGGATAAAGCGCCTCTGGTGATAGAACCTCAGGACCCGCCCGAAACCAACCAAGGACACTGGTGGTGGTTTTATTAACGAGGGCGTCTTTTGCCCTTTTCTCTCTGCATTAAGTCACTCCCCAGGCCCGTAGCCAGACTTCCAGGTCGTTTTTTTAAGCCAAAAGTGACCTTTTTATACGGGTGCCTTTGCGACCCAGTGATTGTACTATAAGTACTATAAGTACTATAAGTACTATAAGTACTATAAGTACAGCTCTATGTGATGCAGTGGGTTCAGGGGCTCCTCACCCAGAATGTTTTGAAGTAAAGAGCCTGTTTTAGCACATATAAAAGTTAAGGCTGTTGCATCTGCTGAATATAAATAATTATCATGATTTAAGGCTGTACACAGAGGATAAGGTGATATTTTACCTTGATTAACTATTAGTATAGAATCATTGGGATGACAAAGGTATTGAAATTGAAAACCCTTAATGTCTACAATTTAAAAATTATGGTAAACTCTTCGAGTCTTTGGGAAATTACTTCATCAGGGCTCTACAGTGCGCCCATTTCACTCGCATTTGCGAGCAAATATTTCGGCGTGCGGACTAGGAAAATAAATAAAACAGTCGCTCCAGTGCGAGTGCTTCTGCAGCCACAATAAGGAGAACTGCACGCAGACATTATGTGAGTGAAACGTTCTAAATGTGTCAAACATTAGGGGCGCACTCACACTAGGACTTCAGAATCGTGCCCAAGCCTGGATCGCCCCTAAAGCGCAGCACACAAGCCCAGCGTGAGCGTAACCGATCTGAACCGTGCCCTGGCATGACATCTCCGACCGCGCACGACTCCAGCATACGAGCTCCCCGTGTGGCCGATATCACTCATACGAACAAACTCCGCTTCAAAACACACCCACGCCCCCTTAACAGAGGAGCAGTGTCCGCACAGAGCAGAGCTACGGCACAGAGCAGAGCTACGGCACAGAGCAGAACTACGGCACAGAGCAGAGCTACGGCACAGAGCAGGCGATATGTGGGCTGAAGTTTGCTGAAGAAAATGCCAAATTAATCTACAAAATTAAAAGTAAAGGGCACTTGCATTTACAGCACTCAGCACTATTTTTTTTTAAATATTTTTTGGAAAAAGGTGACCCCAGTCTCGGGGGGGGGAAGGGGTCGTCCGACCCCCTCGACCCCCCCCCTGGCTACGGGCCTGCTCCCCCTTCAGAACGCTCGTCGTAAAGTCTTTCCTTGTATATACTTATTTTATTCTGTTATGTCACTTCCTGTTTGTGTTTTTCCTTTGACTTTCTCCACGGTTTATTTGTCCCGTTCAAACATAATAACCCACATTCATCATAAACAATATAAAACTGAATGCTTAATAAATCTGTGTATTTTGATTGGAGAATTTCATATCCATAAATCCAAATTCTCAAATTCCAGACCCTATTTAATTATCTTCAAACATTAAACAGTATTTCCAACAATAAATCTACAAAAAATTTTAATATTACAAAAGAATTAGGATTTTATGTGTAACTACTTGTTTGGTTTCTTGTATAATTATAATTGTGTATGTATTATCTGCTTCAATTTAAGTTTACATGTGCTAATTTGTTGTTGTTTTGGCTTTCAGCTATATGTATGTGTATATATACATGTGTATGTACATGTGTGTATGTATATATGTGTATGTATGTGTGTATGTATATGTGTGTGTATATGTGTGTATGTATATGTGTATGTATATGTGTGTATGTATATGTGTATATATGTGTATGTACATGTGTGTATGTATATGTGTGTATGTATATGTGTGTATGTATATATGTGTATATATGTGTATGTATATATGTGTATGTACATGTGTGTATGTATATGTGTGTATGTACATGTGTATGTACATGTGTGTATGTATATATGTGTATATATGTGTATGTATATATGTGTATGTACATATGTGTATGTACATGTGTGTATGTATATGTGTATGTATATGTGTGTATGTACATGTGTGTATGTACATGTGTGTATGTACATATGTGTGTATGTATATATGTGTATGTATATATGTGTGTATGTACATATGTGTATGTATATATGTGTATGTACATATGTGTGTATGTATATATGTGTATGTATATATGTGTATGTATACATGTGGATGTATATATGTGTATGTATATATGTGTATGTATACATGTGTATGTGTATATGTGTATATATGTGTATGTATATATGTGTATGTATATATGTGTGTATGTATATGTGTATATGTATGTGTGTATGTACATGTGTGTATGTATATATGTGTATGTATATATGTGTGTATGTACATGTGTGTATGTATATGTGTGTATGTATATATGTGTATATATGTGTATGTACATGTGTGTATGTACATGTGTGTATGTACATGTGTGTATTTATATATGTGTATGTATATATGTGTATGTATATGTGTGTATGTATATGTGTGTATGTACATGTGTGTATGTACATGTGTGTATGTATATGTGTATGTATATGTGTGTATGTACATGTGTGTATGTATACATGTGTATGTATATATGTGTGTATGCACATATATGTATATATGTGTATGCATATATGTGTGTATGTATATACGTGTATGTATATATGGGTGTATGTATATACGTGTATGTATATATGTGTGTATGTATATATGTGTATGTATATATGTGTGTATGTATATGTGTATATGTATGTGTGTATGTACATGTGTGTATGTATATATGTGTATGTATATGTGTGTATGTACATGTGTGTATGTATATATGTGTATGTATATATGTGTGTATGTACATGTGTGTATGTATATGTGTATGTATATGTGTGTATGTATATATGTGTATGTATATGTGTGTATGTACATGTGTGTATGTATATATGTGTATGTATATGTGTGTATGTATATGTGTGTATGTATATGTGTGTATGTATATGTGTGTATGTACATGTGTGTATGTATATGTGTATGTACATATGTGTGTATGTATATATGTGTATGTATATGCGTGTATGTACATGTGTGTATGTATATGTGTATGTACATATGTGTATGTATATATGTGTATGTATATGTGTGTATGTATATATGTGTATGTACAGGTGTGTATGTACATGTGTGTATGTACATATGTGTGTATTTATATATGTGTATGTATGCATATGTGGATGTATATATGTGGATGTATGTGTGTATGTATATATGTACATGTGTGTATGTATATGTGTGTATGTACATGTGTGTATGTATGTGTGTATGTATATGTGTGTATGTACATGTGTGTATGTACATGTGTGTATGTATATGTGTATGTATATATGTGTGTATGTATATATGTGTATGTATATGTGTGTATGTACATGTGTGTATGTATGTGTGTATGTATATGTGTGTATGTACATGTGTGTATGTACATGTGTGTATGTATATGTGTGTATGTACATGTGTGTATGTATATGTGTGTATGTATATGTGTATGTATATATGTGTATGTACATGTGTGTATGTATACATGTGTATGTACATGTGTGTATGTATATGTGTGTATGTACATGTGTGTATGTATGTGTGTATGTATATGTGTGTATGTACATGTGTGTATGTACATGTGTGTATGTACATGTGTGTATGTATGTGTGTATGTATATGTGTGTATGTATGTGTGTATGTATATATGTGTATGTACATGTGTGTATGTATATGTGTGTATGTACATGTGTGTATGTACATGTGTGTATGTATATGTGTGTATGTACATGTGTGTATGTATGTGTGTATGTATATGTGTGTATGTACATGTGTGTATGTATATGTGTGTATGTACATGTGTGTATGCATATGTGTATGTATATATGTGGATGTATGTGTGTATGTATATATGTGTATGTACATGTGTGTATGTATATGTGTGTATGTACATGTGTGTATGTATGTGTGTATGTATATGTGTGTATGTACATGTGTGTATGTATATGTGTGTATGTACATGTGTGTATGCATATGTGTATGTATATATGTGGATGTATGTGTGTATGTATATATGTGTATGTACATGTGTGTATGTATATGTGTGTATGTACATGTGTGTATGTATGTGTGTATGTATATGTGTGTATGTACATGTGTGTATGTATATGTGTGTATGTACATGTGTGTATGTATATGTGTATGTACATATGTGTATGTATATATGTGTATGTATATGTGTGTATGTACATGTGTGTATGTACATGTGTGTATGTACATGTGTGTATGTATATGTGTATGTATATATGTGTATGTATATATGTGTATGTATATATGTGTATGTATATGTGTGTATGTACATGTGTGTATGTATGTACATGTGTGTATGTACATGTGTGTATGTATATGTGCATGTATATATGTGTGTATGTATATATGTGTATGTATATGTGTGTATGTACATGTGTGTATGTATATATGTGTATGTATATGTGCATAAGCTCCTCTCTACACTTGTGCCATAACTATAATCTGGACTTTGCATCGATGCAACATTCACATCTGCACCTCTGCTGTTGTCATGTTGTTATTGTCATTAAAATAAAAAATGGGCCCTGCTGGACACTGGGCCAAACCTCCTCTAATGTTCACAGAAATTATGATCTGACCAAGTTATATATTTTTGAACATTCTTCTCTCGCTCCTGGTCTCACCTCAGAGATAAATCCCTTCTGCTGCCCTCAGTCTCAAAGCTTGTGGAAGCTTCTCTCGCTCCAGCAGGACGTACTGGACGTTAGCATGAGTTTGAAGTGTGTGGCATTCTGCAGAAAAGCCTGTGAAGAAAACTGTCAGCAAAATCAACAAGTACAATACAAAACATACGGCAGTGATGCAGTTACTGTGTGTCGTACATATACACTGTGATTATGTGGAAATGCTCCTTCACAGTGAGCTGAGGGGGTTTGGGGACAATGTGCTTTTATCATGTTGAGGTTTGGCCAGTGATTCTGGTTTCGGGGACACGTCACTGTTTTTTTATTTAAAAACAAGTTTCTCCACTGTGGCAGGTCTTGGGCGATTTCTTTTTTTTTGTTATTTCTCCGCTCACAGATGAGGCTCATGACTCTCATCTCCTAAAGCTCCAAACTGTCTCCAGATTATCTCTCAGTGAAATGTTTTGTAGCCGGACTGAAACATGTCACGTGCATCTGAACAAACGCTGCAGCTGTGAAACACTTCTCTCCAAAACAGTTAAATTCACACGGTCAGAATTACACGTCCTGTTCTGTAGCCCAGTGTTTCTCAAACTGTGGTGCGGGAGCTCCTTCAGGTCGAACAGCTCTTCAGTTTGTGCGTTTGTCTAATTTACTCATTTTACCTTTTTTTTTTTGTCGTCATTTGGATCATGTCTTGTTTAGAATTACACTGAAAATAACGTAGTCCACTTTTAGACCTGGATTAACCCCGGATTAGACCTGGAATAGTCCTGTTATAGTCCTGGTTTAGATCTGGCGTCACTCTGAAAGCCAAACCTAACCTGTGTGATGATAGAAAGGTTTAATGCCAAACTGTGGAACATTCCAAAGCAATGACGCCTCCAGCTCTGCTTTTCCAGCTGCCGTCGTCACTAAAAGTTTCTCTAAATTCAAATTCTCTGACAAAAAACGAGCGTATTCCACATTTATTCATTTAAAAACATGACAATCTTCAAAATATAAATACATCTTTAGCTCACACACACACACACACACACATGCGCACACACTCACACACACTCACACACGCGCACACACACACACACACACACACACACACGCACACACACACACGCACACTCACACACACGCACACGCACACACACACTCTCACACACACGCACACGCACACACACACTCTCACACACACACACACACACACACACACACACACGCACACGCACACACACACTCTCACACACACACACACACACGCACACACACACACGCACACTCACACACACGCACACGCACACACACACTCACACACACTCACACACGCGCACACACACGCGCACGCACACACAGCCCTGAAAACTCACAACAGCGCAAACACCAACCACCAGGAAACCTTCTGCTTTACATGATCCCTTTATCGGAAAACTACGGGAATGGTTTTGGCGTCACAGGTCTTATTGTTTGATGTTATTGAGCAAAAAATACAGGAAAAGTTATGGAAAAGTGCGTCTTAAATTGATCCGTTTTGTTTGTCTTGATCGTACTGGATATGTCGCCCCCTAGTGGATTTGTGCGACTTTTCGGAGGCTCCGTCGAACGCTTTTCTCCACGGAAATGTTGCCGCTTTGTCTGGAATGTTCCGCAGTGTGACGTTAAACCTTTCCGTCTTCATTGAGATCAAGTTCCAGGTCAGATCTGTGGAGAATGTTTGTTTTTCTAGGGATTTTTGAGCTGTAAAACCACTTGTGACTGAATAAATGTAAAGTGGAGCTGTTTAAAGTCACACTGTGGGACATTCCAGGCAGAGCAGCGACGTATCCGTAGAAACGAGCAGGTGACGGAGCCTTCACCAGGAAAGTTACACAATGCAGCTTTAAGTAATACTATCGGAGTTGTTCTTTTTTTCATTATGAACACGTCCTGGACCAAGTTTTATCAGCGTCGACTCAAAATTTACTTTAAATTCACTTTTGTATCAGAAACTATAAGAAAAACAGAGAATTCTTGTGAGAATTGAACCCGTTTTACCTCATTGATGAATAGAGATATTCTTATTATCATCTTTAGCAATATCGGAGTTTCACGGATATCGGCATTGGTCCGATATCGAAGATTTCACCGATATTTGGCACCAATATTTTTATGAAGCTGGATATTTTTTGGTTATCGGCCAAGTATCGGATATTGTGTGATAAAAAAAATAAAAATACAACCATCCCTGGTTAATGTGCATTTATGTAGATCAGGCCTGTTCAAACTATGGCCCGGGGGCCAAATGTGGCCCTCAGATAAACTGTTTTGGCCCTCAGGCTCCAGGTGAATTGGCCCAAACTACCAGAGTCGTACTTTTTACTGCAGGTTTTTATAATCTACCTTCATCAAGCACATTTTGTGTTTCCTTCTGAGGGTCTGAACAAAGGGCTGAGGGTCAAACCGGTTATAAAAGCACAGATCTGAGTGACTCACTGTTCTGACCCTCGACTCACTGTTCTGACCCTCAGTCTGACCCTCGACTCACTGTTCTGACCCTCAGTCTGACCCTCAGTCTGACCCTCGACTCACTGTTCTGACCCTCAGTCTGACCCTCAGTCTGACCCTCGACTCACTGTTCTGACCCTCAGTCTGACCCTCGACTCACTGTTCTGACCCTCAGTCTGACCCTCGACTCACTGTTCTGACCCTCAGTCTGACCCTCAGTCTGACCCTCGACTCACTGTTCTGACCCTCGACTCACTGTTCTGACCCTCAGTCTGACCCTCGACTCACTGTTCTGACCCTCGACTCACTGTTCTGCTGTTCTGACCCTCAGTCTGACCCTCGACTCACTGTTCTGACCCTCAGTCTGACCCTCGACTCACTGTTCTGACCCTCAGTCTGACCCTCAGTCTGACCCTCGACTCACTGTTCTGACCCTCGACTCACTGTTCTGACCCTCAGTATAGCCTATTATATACAACCTATTGTTGTTGCTGTTATTAATTTTTTGTACGTTATGATTCATGTACTACGTCGTTAATAATAATAATAATACTAATACTAATACTAATACTAATAATAATAATAATAATAATAATAATAATAATAATAATAATAATAATACCAGCTCACTTTAGGCTTACAAAATATTCTTGTAGCAGGTCAAGTGTTCATTTCAAATTAAAGGTGCTGTATTCCTGGTCAAAATTCTTCTATCTGCAGTTTTGGAAATATTTAATAATTCAACTAAACTTCCAATTTGTATATTTTTTTTTTGCTGCTTTGATTTTTCTTGTACTGTTTCTCTTGATTGCACTTCTCCTCCACACCAGTAGGGGGCGCCTGTGATCATTATGACGTAAACACTGACAGTTCGATACTGCGGCTGTTTTAACACCGTTCACACACACAGAGTTAAAAATGCACTGGGCTCCTGCGGGAACCCTCCAAAGCACAATATCAACACATGAATCTGACAGAAAGTGAATCTCACAGGCTCAAACCGCACGCACTCGTTCACATTGACTTCGAGATGGGAGTAGAAAATGGCAGACGGTTCAAGTAGTTTAAAGGGAACGCTCCACACACGAGGTTAACGAACGTGACGTCGTTTAGGTTCGTTCAGCCACTCACAAAGTCATTTATGGAGTATTCACGGCTAACGCGGCACATGTACAGCTCACCGTGGTGCCTCTTACTGTTCTGAAAATGTTATAGTCGCCGAAAACATCTGTATTAACATGTTTAATGAGGGAGAGATCACTAGATTACCCAAACCTCCTCAGGGAAGGTTTTGATTTGGGGAAAACGCTCTAACGTGAAACTTGTGAGCGTTAAGATCTGTTCTGACACTGTTGTCAGAAACACACCTGGAGTTGTGTTTTGGCATCATTTATAATTCGTTCAAAACGCTCTGTTCCACCTTGTGATGTCACGAGGTGGTCATTTTTTAAGTTGGCAGCTATATTTTTACCGTTCAGTAAATATTAGCATTTTCAAGGGTGAAATCGTCCAAATAATTGAAATGGTGTGTAGAGTTTAAAAACACTTCCTGTATTTCCACATGACGTCACGAGGTGAAACAGAACTTCCTCCAGGTGCGTTTGTGACGAGGAAACGGCGTCAGAACCGATCAAGGAGCAGCGGAATCTGGCACTCGTGTATAACCGTGTGTGTGGAGCGCTCCTTTAATCCCGGTTTATGGCGTCTCGGCGTCTCGCGTGGGCCAATGTGGAGCTCACGCAGAGGCAGTGTCCAGTGTTTGGGACAGGAGACTCCCACCTGTCCCCGCCTCCTCCGCCGAGTCCGGCAGCCTGTAAAGTCCGTCCACAGTCCGTCCACAGTCAAAGTCCGTCCAGAGTCCGTCCCGAGTCCGTCCACACACGGCGCTCTGTCCCCGTAGCTGCTGCTGTTTCACACTCGTGTTACGATGCTTTGCCCAGTTCTATCTTCTTCTGGATGGCGCGCGCCGAGTGGTAAATCAGGGAGTCGATCAGACCGGCAACTACAGAGGAGACAACACATCCTGATGAGGACTTTTTATTCAAGGAAACACGTGTTTATGTCTAACATCTGAAAAGGAACAGGCACAAGCCGCGTGCTTCCTGATTATCGAACAAGAAAACACTTTAGAATTAAATGCAGAAAGAACGAAGTGGACGAGAGCTGCTAATACAATATAACTGCAATGGGACAATTTTGAGTCCTGCACAGGTTCAGGTCCCCGCAGATACCCAACGGGTGAACCTCAAATCTGAATGAAACAGGTGAAAAATGTTGTGCTGTGAGGTTCAGGTTCAGGTCGGACGCAGGAGAGCGCAGGTCCAATCTGCGCTTTACAAAACATCCTGTCAGAACATAAAACAGGGCTGTGTTTGAGTGAAATGCAAAAATGTTGTTTTTACGAGATGATTAGATGTAAAATCCAAATGTTTTTGCTGCACATTCACACAAATCTCTGCCACTTTCATTTTTAAACCGCACACGCGACGTCCTGCAGCTCAAAATGACCTGAGGAGCGGAGAAGGGGAAAAAAGCGAGTGGAGAGTGTGAAGTTGTGGCTCTTTTTTTAGCTCTTGGACTGATTTTCACTCGGGTGCAGTTTGGGTGTCAGTTTTTATTTATATCGGGTCGGATCAGGAACAAAATTTTATTTCCGTTCTGTTGCAGATTGAGGTGTGATGGGTAAAATCAGACCCGTGCAGGACTCGGAATGAGGGATCGTGCATTTAAGGCCCCAACACTGTAGCTGTATAACTCATGTCACAAACCTGTGAAAACTCCTCCGATGATGGCACAGACGCCCGTGAGAAAATGTGTCAACGATCTGGACACAAACAGGAAATGGTCAGGGACAAGAAAAAGAAAAACATGAAATAATTATTTCAAATAATGACACAGTTGTGTCTTCAGAAATACACAGTCTAGAAGGATTTCTTCAAAATGAGAAGATTCTGATTTTGATCCATTAGTGGACGTCAGAATCACAAAGGTTTTATTGCCGTATGAATGAACAGGTTGAAAACATTAGAATTTGCTGCGGTACTTGGAGCAAAACGTAGACAAACATTAAACATGCAATAAATAAAATAGAATAAAATAAAGTACAAAACAATAAACTATAATATAACACAAACATGTATAAGAATATAACAGGGCAGGTAATGATCAGTGCAAAAAATACAGCACTGATTTCTGAAAAAAAAAGTCCTACCTGTGCTTCTCTGTGAATTTGACCATCATGGGCGACAGCTCATATAAAACAAAGACCCCGGGCAGACCCTGGTCCCCGATCAGACCGTTGGCCACTTTTTCATGACGAGTGACGGAGAACTGGTTTGTTTTCACCATCTGAAACAAACACAAATGAAAAAAAAGACTGGGTAAAACTTCACAAGTGTCTGGTTATGATTAAAATAAGATGGTGTAGTTGAGGACTCACCTCTCCATCTGTTTTGACATAAACTGTGGGAACTATTTTCACAAAATACTGGTACATCATTGAGGCTGTGAAGAGAGGAAAGACAAACGTATTAAATTCATACACAGAACAAACTATAGCAAGTAACCATTTGAAGGCTCCGCACTCAGTTTTTTGTGTAATTTGTGTCCCTGTACATATATATTGACTGTATTGGACATTTGACTCGTTTCCAGATAAAGTAAATAAAATGTCGCCTGTGATACTTCCCCGTCACCGCGGGGAGGCGCTCTTAAACTCCGGCGCTGCTTTTCTCTTCCGGTGAAATGTTACGCTGCTAAACGGCATTTAAACTCACCCTGCGCCCAAACTACCAACGTGTTCAGCTGTATTTTGCCAGGACACGCTCGGTGAACCGAACACGTCACGGTAAGTCGCGTTTGCACCGCGATCCGGGCATTTTTCCCCCACAAGAAACGTGAAGTTTTGAAGGTGAAACGTACGTCTGTTTTCCCGTCAAGGCCGCAGGTGACGTTAGCGGCTAGTTAGCACGCTACGCTAACTCAACTTTTTACGCCAAATTTCGTTCCAAGATATTTTTTTAATTTGTTTTAATCATGACTTAATGAGGTACGTGTGATCTCTAACATAAAATCGAGTCGCTGGTCTGAATAAATTAAGCACAAAAGTCTAAAAACTGAAATATTATGGGTTAGCTTCTGCGGGCTAAAGTACAGGTTGAGTAAATAATTAGCTACGTTTGGTTTCAGTGTAATGGAGAGTTTGTTTACTCAAAGATTATTGTGTGGCATAGATTAATACGCATTATTTCAGTAAAATGTGTGAAAAAAATAAAAGAAATAACAGCTGGAGTACACAGTGTTCAGTGCAGCCATGTGACAGATGTGACCAACCCACTTTTGTACTGAAGCTAAAGACTCATCTCCTGGAGAATATTTGCCAAGAATATTCTTTTCTGTTGTTTACAGAGCAGGTACAGTTTGCACAGAAACGCTCTTGAACCTGCTCACATGTTTCTTCACCTTTGCACTTTGATAAAACAAAATGCTCAATCTGCGGGGCGGGACACTCAGGAGGTGAAATAATAAACATAATAATGCATTTTATTTCGAGGCGCCTTTCTAGACACTCAAGGACACCATACAAAGACAATTAAAAACAGGAAATATATAAAATACAAAGCAATGCAAATAAAAATGGACGATCAGCAAGGATTGATTTCAGGAGCGATTTTTCTGTATGCAATAATCTTTAACAAGACTGAACACCCTTCAAATGCAACAGTAAATGTAAGAGTCTAGATTTGCTGCCCAAAGTTTCCCAAAGTGGGGTTGAGGGCATTAAAAGTTTTGCAGGTGAATGTCTGCTCTACCAAATTAAAGTCAAACCGTAGACTTGTTTCATTTAACAGTTATTTTAGGGCTTACAAAAGGTGAACGGCTGTGACAAACTGAAGGATGAACAAAATGGAAGAGAGAAATTGAAAATGTGTCTTTTTGTCTTGTAGTGTTGCGTCTCTTGAGGTTTGTGGCTTGTTTTCCTCGTTTCCTCATTTGCTAACAGTGAATATTACTTTTATTATATTACGTATTATCACATTCGCCCTGGCTAACGACAGAAGTGTCCTCCCCTCAGATGCCGGTGGCAGTGGGGCCGTACGGACAGACTCAGCCCTCGTGCTTCGACAGGGTGAAGATGGGCTTCATGATGGGCTTTGCTGTGGGGATGGCGGCGGGAGCCATGTTTGGAACGTTCTCCTGTCTCAGGTACGTGAGACCACGGCACAGTTCAACTTTCACAGACCAGAACGGAGTTTAACGTGACGGAAAAGTTGGCAACAATAGACGATTATCACAATGGGAAGTGTCGCGATGTTGAGTCGTGCAGCTTCCGGTCGATGCTTTTCGACGGCAAAATCCCTGTGGAAAAGTGTCATATTTTTGAGCAGCTTCATAAATCTGCCTCAACACTAAATCTACATCCAACAAGGAACAGATTCTGTCCATGAAGAATTTATCCACAACGATCGAGGGAAGAAAGACGAAAACTTAAAGGAAACAACGACGAGCATCAGTGAAACGTCTGAGCAGCACTAACGTTCTGGTCCTGGAGGAAACAGAAGGAACTCGTTCAGACTGATTCTACAATTAAAATTAAAAATGGATTGTGTGATGTCGATATTCACACAGACTGAGAGATTTGTGCAGTTTAAATGGTCGACATTTAATCTGTGAACATCTGTAGCATTTAAACTGCACAAACCTTCTCAGTCTGTGCTAATATCGACATCACAAAATCCATTTTTAATTCTAGAATGAGTCTGGACAAGTTCCTTCTGTTTCCTCCAGGACCAGAACGTTAGTGTTGCTCAGTCGTTTCACTGATGCTCGTCGTTGTTTCCTTTAAGTTTTTGCCTTTCTTCTCTTGATCGTTGTGGATAAATTCTTCATGGACAGAATCTGTTCTTTGTTCCTTGTTGGATGTAGATTTGGTGTTGGGGCAGATTTATGAAGCTGCTCAAAAACATGACACACTTTTCCACAGGGATTTTGCCGTAGAAAAGCTGCGCGACTCAACATCGAGACACTTCCTGCTGCGATAAGTCTATTTGCATGCTAGTAGCGCATTTCCTGATCATCAGACGATAAAAAAGCTTCATAATTCAGACGCAGACAGAATACATCTGTACTGAGACGAGATAAATGTTCATAAAAATCAGGCAGAGCCCCTTTTTAAGTCAATCAGTACAGATGTAAATATGCCGACATGTCTGACCGGGCTCCCTGAACTAACAATCAAGAATCTCCTTAAACTTCTCTTTGAAATTGCTTTTTTTTTTCCTTTTCAGGATCGGGATGCGCGGCCGGGAGCTGATGGGCGGCGTGGGGAAGACCATGATGCAAAGCGGCGGCACTTTTGGGACATTTATGGCCATTGGAATGGGCATCCGCTGCTGAGGACCAACTAAACAAACCCCCAATTTACCCAATTCTTTACCGAATCATCACTGAACAACGGGACTGTTCCAGATACGACATTACGAAATGTGTTTGCCGTCTGTTTTGCTTTGTAGTTTTGTCAATAAATGCTCTGAAATGTGAGTTTGTGCCAAGTTTGAATGAATAATCCCAGGTTCAAAGTACTGTGAAATATTCAGGCCTGTCACTGTAAAGATGTTACAGAGACACATATTCATCTTTTATTTATATTAACTGAATATTTAAGCCTTAATGTTTTTCATATATACATTTTACAGACTTAAACATTTGAGCTTTAGGTTAAGGTTCAAATTGATGTGTCATTGGTAGAGCTGTGACTATTATTCATACAAATGCAGAATTATTACAGATTTTTTTGGACATTTACATTTGTCAAATATAATACACTTTATTTGTCTCCAACTAAAAGCTTTCAGATACCATATTTCAACCTTTATTTGGTTAAAAATGCGTTTAAAGCCTCAAAGTTGACTTGTCTGCTGCTAAAATAATTGCAGTCCAAGTCATAACATGGTCTTATATTACAGTTATAACATTTTCTGTACAAATAACGCACTCAAAACTGTTAATCGTGACTAGGGTTGTTAAAAAACTGATGGTGCTCAATACTAAAAGTAAAATAAAATGTTTCTGTACTCTAATAATAGAATAAATAACTTGTAGAGCTTATTATTGGTTCAACTGGTGCATCTCGGGCTTTTTAATGATACGGTCAATTTAAAAATACGTTTCCTGAGATCGTCCTGCTTTGGCTCAGTGTTTTAATATTGTTTATCGCAATATATCGTGCTTCAAAATGCGTTTTCATGACCTTTCCTGAACAGTCTCACCTTAACATTTACCAGAACTAGACCAGTAAAACCACACGGTATAAACAAATACTATTACTTTAAACGGTCATTTGGATTTCAAAATCTGTACCGAGTTCAATCGAAATCGACTCTGAAACCTCAGAATCGCGACAGCACTGATCACAAAAGCGCTGAAGGTGTTTGTTCTGTACCTTGTGGAGCAATAACGTCGGTCCCGTCCAGAGGGTTGACGATTCCCGGATAATCTTTCCCGAACGACAGATGCCTGATCATGTGGGTCATGTTTATCTGAAGAAACCAAACAGCACAAGAAATAAGGTTACAAGAGTTAACAATAAAAAAATAAGTGTCGCGTAAAAAAATAATACGCAACACTTTTAATTAGGCAAAAAGTAAAGATCTGATTACAAATGCGAGTCATAAACACAGGAGGCGGGCGACTCTTCAGGACGTAACAGAACTGGTTTGAAGTGCAAGTTTTGATAGTTTTTTTGTTTAAAAAGCATCTACATCTCTCGAGTCTCTATAGTTTATTTATTTAAAGTCCTGTACCTGATTCTTTTCCCCATTTATTGAACCAAAATGTGTCTTACCCCAGTCCCCGATTGTATAAGGGTCAGTGACATGACGCCTACATTTTCTGTCCAGTTTCCTCAGTTAAAAGGTTCAAATTTCATAATAATTCAGCACATTTCTGTAGCACCTCTGACCTCCAGGGAACCAAATCATTTTTTCAGAAATCCTTAGTTATTCTGCATGGTTTTTTTTGTCCTTAAAGTGTTAAAATGTCATGTACAAGTACACGGCCAAAAAGTCGTGGCCAAAAGTTTTGAGAATGACACAAATATTCATTTTGGTACCAGAACGTCAACTTCTCCCAACCGTCCCAGAGCAGTTTGGTGATGAACGAAGCCTTTTCCAGCAGGATGGACCTTCCCATAAAGCAAAAGGAAAAACTAAACGGCTCAGGGAACAAAGCATGAAGATTTTAGGTCCATGGCCACGAAACTCCCCACTGAGAACTTGTGGTCAATCCTCAAGAGGCGGGTGGACAAACAAAACAGAAATTCTGACAAACTCAAAGCTTTGATTATGTAAGAACGGACGGCCTCAGTCAGGATTTAGTCCAGAAGTTGATGTCAGGGAGAAGTGCAGAGGTCTTGAAAAAGAAGAGTCAACACTGCAAAGAATGACTTTTTGCATGAACTCAGTGTAATTGTCAATAAAATCTTATGATGCTTATGAAATGCTTGTAATTGTATTTCAGTAAAACCATAAAAAACATTTGAGAAAACACCTAAAAACCCTGAAGCAGCAGATCCGGTGAAAATGTGATATTTGTGTCATTCTCAAAACTTTTGGCCACGACTGTCGACTTGGGTGAACGGTTCTTTAGGCATTTTTCTTCATTTTTCTTCATTTTCCAGGGCAGTAGTTTGTTCATTAAACACAAGCAGGTGACGTCATATTGGAGCAAAAGAAAATATCAATATGCATTAAAAATCTAAAGAAATATACACTTCATATTACTCACAACTTAGATTAATATCCCAACTAGGGCTGGGCGGTATACCGTTTGAACCGGTAATTTTTATTTTTATGATATGAATTTTTTTTTAATGAAATTTTCCCTTTAGCAAACGCGCCCACCAGGGACGTCTGTGTAGTGTTTTGTGCTGCAGTGCCAACGTTACGCAGAGATTGGGGAGAAGATGCAGATTTTACTTTCATGCAATCTTCGTATTCTCCGTCTATGACAAGAAAAGCAAACGTTGGAATGATATTACCAACTCTATCACACTCCACTGAGCCAAAGACAAAAATACCGTTAAATACCGTGATACCGTGATAATTTAAAAAAATACCGTGATATCAATTTTTGGTCATACCGCCCAGCTCTAATCCCAACCATGTTTTAGAAAATAAAACTATTTTCAGGTTATTCTCGGTCGCACCACAGGACATTTTACACTAAAAATGCTTCATATAAATGTTAAACACAGATTTATGCTCCTGACACTGGAAATATGTGGAAAAAGTCCAACAGAAACTCATATTTTTTATGTTTTAAAATGTGCCTGTTGAAAATCCTCATACGTCACTGACCCATAAGCAGCTCGAGGGGTGAAAATAAGTCCAGTGTGTGCTGTCTGCATCTAATCATAAAGCGTTTAGCCTGATAGTTGTTTGTCGTTAGCTTTTCCGTCCTCAGAGAGTTGAGAAAAGTGCGTATAAACTCATCTCTGTGAATATTAGGACGCTCTGATGGCATAAGGTGAGTGAGGAATAAGTTCAGGCCGCTGCAAACTGTTTAAAATGTGAAAAGAACGAGCGCAGTTACTTTAAATCTTCTCTAATAAAGCAGGATTTGACTGCGCAAACATGGAGATTCAAATATTTGGGCTCATTTAATCGCTCTGCTGTACTTACATTGTCCAAGCCGAAACTCTGCAGGTCGTGAACTGAGGAAACAAAGAAAATGTTAATTAATTACAAAGCTAAAAGGACAAAGAGAGAACAGCACATAAACATAAAGTGAATACCAGTCTGCTCAGTGTCCATTTTTAACGTACTGATGTGTGCGTCTCTTCTACATTTATAGGATCCATTACACCTTCGCCTGTCACAGTATTTATGTGTATTCTTCTTATTTTAATGCACTTATTTACTTACTCTGAACTAGATATTGTGTTCTTACGACTTAATAAAGATTGAATTGAGTTAAAAACATGAGATTTGAGCTGTAAAGGGCAGAAAATATAACTTAAATGGCTAATTATTCTGGTTCATTCTGGTGTTTTTTGGCTGCAGCTCAGGCTTTTAATGGTGTTTTCTCTTGTTTGTGTAAGTGGCATAAGGCATCTTTAAGCAGTATCGGTCGTATACTTTTATGAAACCTTTTCTTTTCCTTTTTCTTTGTTAGACTACAGAATCGTAAAGATACTAAGTCTATTTTAAAACAGTGTTTATGTGCATGCAGACTTCAGTAGAAATGACAGGGGTTTTTATCAGAGGTGAAAGAAAGGAAATGTTTAAAGGGCCTGAGTCTGATTTAAATGTAATTCAGGTCAAAATAAAGGCTCTTTACACCTTGTATTATACGGTAAAAGTTGCTAAACAAGAAAAAAATGGAGATCTTAAATATAATGTAGTCGTCTTACACAGTATTTTTGTCAGGTAATAACTGATACAGACGTTACGAACAAGATTAAAGCTGAACTCGGGCAGGTTTGAAGCTAAAGTAGTGATGGGCTAAACGAGCCGAGGCAGATACACGAATCAGGCGCTGGAAGCAACGCCTCAGCTCAGTTATATCATCGAGCGTCTCGCTTTAAGAAAGTTACGTGACGACACAGTCCAGGGCGTCATTTTGTGTCATACACATGGATGTGTAATAAGAGCTGGATAAGCCCCGCCCCCTCCGTCTGTGATCAGACGTGTGGCCGAGCGACGAACTGCAGCTGCAGCCCAAGAAAAACTCTCCCATAGAAGCACAGTGTATTTTTTGAGAAATCAACCTGCCCGTGTTGGGCTGACAGGGCGTCCACAGCTTTAATAAAGGTCGGATTTTGTAGGATTCTTCTGTATTTACAATATGAACTTTAAAAAAAAATGTTTTAATCGTTAAAGCGCCTAAAAATCAACTTTGTAAAAGTTAGCCTCGCCCCACTCTGAGCCTGTGCTCCGCTCTAGCAGCTCACGCTCTGAATGGTCAGAACGGTGTTTCTGACGTCACAGCCCGACAGTCTTGGGCTCTGACGTCACACGTTGGGCTGCAAACAAGGAAATAAATGCAGAAGTGAAAACCTTTTCTGTGGTCATGCGCCAATGAGCTCAGGCCACTGGCCAATACGGTGCCATCTTGGATTCATCTTCCAGATTGTATTATAGTTCTATGAATAAGAGCTTTAATAATAAAAGATGTTATTATAGTTCTATGGTCATACATTTCCTGCATCACTGAGGTGTGAATTCCAGACCAGGAAGGATGGAGGATGGAGCCTCCAAGACAGAGGAAATATTCTTCCGTATGGGATCATTTTGATCTCATAACGCCTGATCAGGTCATTTGTGTTTCATTCACGTTTCAACAGCAGAAAAACACTTTTAGAAATATTTGAATGGTCCACAGGTTAAATGTCGTTTGTGGTCAGCGGAGTTGTCCTACGCGACATGAAACACGTCATCAGTGCAACGGCGTTATAGAGCTGCCATGAAAGAGAAGAAATACACCAGGAACGGACACTGGTGGATTAGTATTTTGTAATCAATCACTAATTACTAATTATTATTAGTGCTGCCACTAACGACTAATTTTCTAACGATTAATCTCTCGACTAATTTTTCGATTAGTCGACTAATCTAAACGACTAATAAAAAAAAAAGCGGTTCTAACACACACAAGTGTGTGTGTTAGATTTTACCTTGTGTGTGCTGTGCGTGCGAGTTGCAAAGGTTATTGCTGTTATGTCTGTTGTGTGTGCTCATTCAACAATGTTGAACAACGATATGCACACACAATTTAACGAGTTTGCACGAGCAGCATATGCAACGGTATGCTCAATACCTCATGCATCGTGGTCGTGGTCGAGAAAGAGAGAGACCAGCCAGCAGAGTGCGCACGGCAAATACTTCCTCAAGTTTGTTTTCTTTGGCGGTGCCATTATTTACCACTGCTGTTAGCCTTTGGTGAAGCCGAGGTTAGCCACCTCGGCGTCAACCCCGGATGTAGCCGCTGTCAGCAGCACCGGTGTCGGCCTCGGGCGCAGTTGCTGCCCGCGGCACCGGTGTCCGCTTCGGGTGTAGCCGCTGTTAGCCGCGCCGGTGTCCGCCTCGGGTGTAGCCGCTGTTAGCTGCGCCGGTGTCCGCCTGGTGTAGCCGCTGTTAGCTGCGCCGGTGTCCGCCTCGGTGTAGCCGCTGCCTGCCGACCGTGTCGGCCTCGAGTGTAGTACGACTAGTGGTGTGGAGGGGAAATACCTGATCTCAGGCAAGCAAAAGGTCTCTGGACGAGCCGTTTGAGACCAAAAATAAATAAAGGCGAATATTCGACCAAAAAAATTGTAGTCGACTCATTTTCATAATCGATTACGTCGACAACGTCGAATAATCGCGGCAGCACTAATTATTATGGAGGCTAATAGTAATCTAAATCAAATAACTTTCCTTTTCTCTTCAAGCTTCTAGAAAAGAGGCCCTGAATCGATGCATTGTAAATATTTATAATACAAGATCCTTTAAGCATCTTTGAGGACGGGGGATTCAGGGAGATGCTGAACCTTTGTATCCAAAACATGCTTCAAAAACTTCTATTTCTGAATAAAACTGTTTAAAAATATAATTCACTGGTAAATAAACGGGATTAGGAACGACATCGGTGATTGAGTCTTTTGGGCTTTGGCCTGTGCAGTGGGAAATCAGCAGAGGGAAGTGTGAGGTGATTATAAAGATGTTTTCTAACGTTTCCAGACACTAATGAGTGAACCAGGCAGAGCGTTTGGTTTGTTAGACTCGTGGCTGTTGTCAGATGGGTTAAAGTGGAGTTAAGCTTCTTCAGTCTGAAGCAAATTGGTGTTTTACGTGGAAGTTCAGAACTTGCCCCCATCACTGCACTAGTTCAGAACTTGCCCCCATCACTACACTAGTTCAGAACTTGCCCCCATCACTACACTAGTTCAGAACTTGCCCCCATCACTGCACTAGTTCAGAACTTGTCCCCATCACTAACTAGTTCAGAACTTGCCCCCATCACTACACTAGTTTGTTGCCTTGACAGACTCACTGCCACAGTGAGATCTCCACCGAGGAAACACTGATCTGTGCCGTTTTTTGGCTCCTGACAGAATTCTTCCACCTCTAGTGACGAACTTTAGCTTCAAACGTGCCCGAGTTCAGCTTTAATTTTTATTTTTTCATCACATTAGGGACACTGCAGCTAAGAATCAAGGAAACCAGCTGCTTAAAATGATCCCAGGCACTTCTTTTGTTGGGTTAAAACTAAAACATGTTCCTGACGGGAGGTTTGAAATCAGACACAGGCCCTTTAATGAAACTAAAGAGATCTGTTGTTGTTTGAGTGAGATTTGTAGTTTAGGTTTAAGAGATAAAAATGAAACTGGATCAAAATCTGCAAAGAAGAGGACTTACTTTCCACAGCGTGCACTGCAGAAAGGAGAGAGAAGAGCCACTTTAATCAACCAGCAACAACAAACACTGTGATTAAACTCAGACAGGAGGGGCCGGACAAGCTCAGAGCAAAACCGTATGAAGCTTTAAACTGCGGAGAGCCCCAAAGTCACATTAGCAGAAGTGAGTCTTGTCTCTGATTTCTGCTGTACAATATCACAGTAACTACGGAAAGAGGTTTAACGGGAGAATCATCAGTGGCTTGTGTGTTTGTTCAGCGTTTTAACCATTCAAAGTAATGATGTGGATAGTCTAGGGCTGCACAATTTTAAGTATTAGGTTTGTTATGTTTGAAAAGTAGGATTCTGTTCAGGCTGCACATTGTAAACAGTGAGAGACGGGAACAGCTACACTATAGAGCTGGAAATGGATAAAAAAAAAGCATCTGATGAGACATTTTAGGAGAAAAGAACACTTAGGAAAAAAATCAGTTCCTCTTAAACTTTATCCATGTATCGGTGCACCAAGTTAGGCCTCAAAACGACACATATCCAGCGGCAAATAATCAAATTTTACTTATTATCCACAATACATACAGAGCTTAACAAATGTATCAGAGCGCCTGTCATGAAAACAAAAAAATATGCAACATGTTTGACAAATAACTAAAAATGCAAATGTTTTATGTGATCCTGAGGCACAGCTGCATTCTTGCCGGCTTTGTTTTTACCGTATTTTTCAGACTATAAGTCGCACCTTTTTCATGGTTCGGGTGTTTCCTGTGACTTATCCTCAGGTGCGACTTGTATATAAAGTATATATTTTCATATATATATAACTGTTATTCATATTCTGCAGATCACAATCTGCAAGTCCTGAAATCTCTAGCTGAAAACGGAAAGCGAGCAGCAGAAAGAAAGTTTGGAGTGAGAGAAACTTGTTTTTGATGGAGAAAAGTGGAGGAAACTCGAACTGAAATGAAGAAAACACAAAAGCTCACGGCAGCTAAAAGCTGAATTTATCTGGAGCTGGTGGAGTTACTCAGAAGTGACACGAGGATGAAGCATTCAGTGGATTTAGTGATTTGGAGCGAGATGGAGAGTTTGGTAAACTTGTTCTGTTCATATGTGATGTGAACTCACCAGACACATGTTCAGCCTCTGTTCTAGTTCTATAAGTACTAGTACTATCTATTACTATCACTGGCCTTTAAGAGGAAATGTCTGTTCCTGGAGTCGGATTTGATCAAATAAATTTCCCCCCAAAATGCGACTTATTGTCCAGTGCCACTTATGCATGTTTTTTTCTTCTTCGTTATGGATTTTTTGGCTGGTGCGACGTTTACTCCGGAACATACCCGTCCCAAATACTTTCAGCTGTTCCCAGAGACTTGCTCTGGATGAGACTTTGATGTCATTGATAAAAAGATCTTGCAGATACTGGCGGATTAACCATTATAGAAACAAAGATATTTTGGTAAACAGAAATACTGTTAAATTATGTATTAGGGCAACACCTGATACTGGGGGGTGCTCTAATACATCTGTTAAACTGTAGGATTCAGAAACCCTTTGGCGAGCTGCTTGGAAGGAGGTGGAGGGCGACAGGTTGGAGACCCCTGGAGTAGAGCACCGGGGAAGTGTGCACATATTCACCACCCCGTCTGTCGCCTGAAGCACATCGTCATAAAAATAAGTTCTCTGGTGTTTGAATGATGCACAGTGTGAACAAGGCCGACCCAAAAGTGACATAAACAGAACTAAACCCTGGTGCCACCGGGGTCGGTCTGGAGAGCGCAGTGACGTGTGTGAAAATGACCTGAATGTCCCGTGAATTTCAGGAAATGTCGTAGTAATAGAAACTAGTATAGAAACTACAGTGGATCTGCAACAAACTCAGAGACATTCTATTATAATAGGGCTGTCAGTGTTAACACGTTACTCCAGACTAGATTAATGTAATGTTTTTTTAAATCATGACTAGAGTTCGCCAGCCTTTCGTCTCTTCTACACATCCACCGGCCGCTCCTCTGCGGTTTCGCTTTTGAACTTCAGAGCGCCGTGTTTCAGTAAACTTACAGCTGTGATGGAGAAACAGAGGAGCTTCTGGACTGTTGAACTGTTTATTTGACTTTAAAAAAACTTCCAAACGCTACAGTTTACAAGTCAAAAGTTAAATGCCGCTTGTGTCGAGCACAGTTTCAGCACCACCGAAGCACGTCTAGTCTAAGTTAGAACCTCTGAGCTAAACCCCCGGGTGCAGCGACCGGAGCGTCCCAGACAAGAGCCATTTGGCAGAGGCTTTACATTATGGCTTTAAAACTGTCTTGAAATGCAAAATAACAATTTTAAACATAAAATTCAATATGAGATTAATCACGATTAACTATGGAATTGCTGATCTTAACTGAGATTTTAAAAACGTATCGTTGGACACCTCTATATTATATATTTAGCAGCTTTTGCAGTTTGATAATTGCGCCAAGCCAAATTGTGCAGCCCTAAAGTCCCATTTACACCGAGTGTGTGTCCATGACAGATCACGACCGGACTCATCACTACATTCTGCATCAGATTTGTAAAAGGTTTTGTAAACAATGGTGCCACTGTTAAACTTCCTTCACTGTAAACAAAAGGACCAAACGGGGAAATGAAGGTCAAACATACAGAAATAAGAGTCACAGTGAAACCACTAAACCCATGAGATGTTTTTTCATGCAGAAGGAAGAGTCCAGACTCACCGTGAACATGCGACTGCTGGAAACTCTTGCCCGGAGCAAAGTGGAAATTTCCTGCCACCTGAAGATCAAAACACGACCACAAACTTTCACTTCAGATTTACTGTAGATGGATTAAACCTTAAACTATCTGAATAAAAGCCTTAAAAAAGCCTAAACGCGTCTGTACCTTGTTGACCTCTAGGAACCCGTAGACCTGACATCCTTCGTTCTTCTGCTCCTGCATCTTCTGGCTGAACCCTTCTCGTTTGCACTGCTCGATGGTGTCTGCGTTCTTGAAGGCCCAGCCCCGTCTCCTGTAGGCCTCACGCACGTCGTCGCACGTGTTACAGCACCTACGGGAAGCCGGTGTGTTCAAACGTCATGTATGTAATCCTATCAGGCACAAAATAATGGATAGACTGCGGCTCTCGTGTTTGGGTGTGTTAAAATGTCAAAATGTAGAAATATCATCATACTAAACTTGGTCTCTGCATGAGTTTGTGCGTATTTTACCAAATTATTTTCCAACATTGCTCTCAGTTCAAAGAAAGGAAGGTTTTTTATGCCACACATTTGCCGTACTCTCTGTGGAGATGATTAAAATGGGTGCATTTCATATCAAGTTTGTGTTTTTTGTAGTGGGGCTGTGCAAAAATATCAATACATCTTGATATTGTGGGCTGCTGTTCAAGAGTATTTTTGGTGTACTTTGTGTTACAGATAATTCTGCATGTACCATTTTTCGTTATCGGAAGAGGCGTTTTGCTTATTTTTACTAAGTTTCGAGCACAAGCAAGAAAACTGACTCCAAAACCGTCAATATTCTCACATCTTCGGGTGATTCTAGACGGGTTAAAGTGTTATAGAAGAAAGGCGGAGATATCAACATGTGAAACACACATTTTTATTTAAATATTGTTGAAAAATTACAGAATATAATGTTATATACTTGTAGATATAAAATAAATGTGTTGTTACTTTCAGAACTGAACTTTATTTCTATTTGATTTGACTTGCATAATTATCTGGAATAGTCAGATTCTAGAAAATTTGATTATTGCTCCATTAAACAATAAAAATATTTGAAAAATACCAAATAGAGCTGAAAATTGGCCTTTGCAAGAGTAAAAAGGTAGATTTAGGAAGAGCAAAAAGCCTCTTCCCGATAACGTAAATCCTACATGCAGAATTATCTGGAACACAGTATTTTACTAAATTATTTTGTTATTTTGTTTTGTTGTCACTGTGATTTCGCTGCTTGTTCAGGGGAAGAAAACTCTTTTTCACTTCTGATGATTAAAATGGGCGTGTTTCATATGAACTTTGCACAAGAAGTGGAGAGTTTTAGTATCACAATCATGATTTAGCTCTTTAGTTTCTACTAAATGGCGGCACGGTGGCTGAGTGGCTAGCACTCATGCCTCACAGCAAGAAGGTTGCGGGTTCGATTCCCGGGTCGCCCGGGCCTTTCTGTGTGGAGTTTGCATGTTCCTCCCCGTGTCTGGATGGGTTTCCTCCGGGTGCTCCGGTTTCCCCCATCAACCCAAAACATGCACTGTAGTGTGAGTGTTGGTGGTGGTCGGAGGGACGGTTGGCTTGGCAGCCGCGCCTCCGTCAGTCTGCCCCAGGGCAGCTGTGGCTATAGCAGTAGTTTACCACCACCGGGTATGGAGTGAATGAAAAATGCTCTGAATAATCCTCTGTAAAAAGCGTCTTTGTGACATATGTCTGTGAAAAGCGCTATATAAATAAAACACTTACTTACTTACTAAATCAGTTTGAAATATATCGAACTGAAAGCTCGCTGCATCGAGGTATCGTATCGGCAACTTGTTAATGATATGCAGCCCTAATTGGTAATGGTTTAACAAACAAATGCTTTATTATAAAACTAACCTAAAAAGGACAATAACCGCTTTGTAAATCCATCCATCTTCTCCCGCTTAATCCAGCTGGGTCACGGGGGCAGTTTACTGCCCAATCCTCATAGCACCTGACCCCCTATGAACCCCTCTGCAGGTGGTGAGTGGGTGGACATTATGGTCCTTGATGTTAGTTCAGGTGCTGCATGTTTTAGGTTGACGGGGGAAACCGGAGCACCCGGAGGAAACCCATCCAGACACGGGGAGAACATGCAAACTACACACAGATCCCCGGGATCGATCCCCGAACCCGCAACCTTCTTGCTGTGGCCGCCCGCTTTGTACGTAATAAATATAAATGTAAATATTCACAAAAAATGTCATACATTTCTATTTAGTTGGTATCTCCAAGTCCAAACGAGTCACAGATTTTCTACAGCTCAAATGTGTTGCAAAAAATAAAAGTTTCCTCTGTAGTGTAAAGAAAACGTACACACGGATTAGGATTGGGCGGTAATCCGGAATCCCGTGGTATCAGTTTCATCACCGTCATTATAAAAATCCTCATAAGGAGCTAAACCCACAGCAGGACTTTCTCCCCTCCGCTCTCTCTCCTCTTCAAACGTGGTTCCGCTCGGAGATTTCCATCCACACGCAGTGAGGAAGAAGAAAAAAACCTGACTGACACATCGTGTGTGAGGTTGAGCCCAAAAGTTTGTGATGGAGACGTTTTATTGAAGCCGAGAGTCGAGAGGGGACGAGGCTGAAGAGGAGAAAGTTCCCGAGGGCGAAGTCACTTTCACGGAGGAGACGGGAACTTCTCCTCCTGGCGAGAGCGCGGGTCTGTCAGATACAACATGCTGCAGTGGAAATATCACACGACTGTCGCCTTTTACTTTTTATTCTGAATCTGCCTCTTCTGCTTTTCTTGTCTTGGCGAGTCCCAGATCATTAAATGGAGGCAGATACGCGCTGGAGAAGTTTGGTTTGATCAGAACTTTGGCCTGTGCAGTGGGAAATGAACAGAGGGAAGTGTGAGGTGCTTATAAAGTTGTTTTCTAACGTTTCCAGACACTAATGAGTGAACCAGGCAGAGCGTTTGGTTTGTTAGACTCGTGGCTGTTGTCAGATGGGTTAAAGTGGAGTTAAGCTTCTTCAGTCTGAAGCAAATTGGTGTTTTACGTGGAAGTTCAGAACTTGCCCCCATCACTACACTAGTTCAGAACTTGCCCCCATCACTACACTAGTTCAGAACTTGCCCCATCACTACACTAGTTCAGAACTTGCCCCCATCACTACACTAGTTCAGAACTTGCCCCCATCACTACACTAGTTTGTTGCCTTGACAGACTCTCTGTCACAGTGAGATCTCCACCGAGGAAACACTGATCTGTGCCGTTTTTTGGCTTCTGACAGAATTCCACCACCTCTAGCACCGGACTTTAGCTTCAGACGAGCCCGAGTTCTACTTTAATTTTTATTTTTTCATCACATTAGGGACACTATAACTAAGAATTTAAAAAAAAAACAGTTGCCTAAAATGATCCCAGGCACTTCTTTCGTTGGCTAAGGGTTAAAACTAAAACATGTTCCTGCCCGGAGGTTTGAAATCAGGTTCAGGCCCTTTAATGAAACTAAAGAGATCTGTTTTTGTTTGAGTGAGAACTCGTGCCTCATCTCTCACGGTAAAATGCTGAATTATTCCAAACCAACGTAGAAATTCATACAGGGCAAAGTCATTCCCGTAACCGGCCTCGTTATGTTATGTGTATCGTTATGTGTTAGTTTTAAAGTAAAAGTAAAAACCACAGCTCACTTCAGATCCTCGGTCTCGGCGCCGTAGCAGCTCTCACATCGGTTTGGGTCCAACGAACTCGGGTCGAACACTTCGCCGTTATCGGCTTTTCCCAACTCTGTGCACAACAACACAGGAAAATAAACACGGTGACATCTACTGTGGGCCTGAGGAGCGGCGTCATCAACAGACTAAACATATATTACTAACTTAAAGGTGTATTGTGTAACTTTTCTAGTAGAAGGTCCGTCAAATGCTTTTTTTCCATGGAGATGTTATTGCGCTTCAAGATCTGTGGAGAGGCGACCCCACACACCAAACATGCCCGTTTTTCTAGGTATTTTTGAGCTATAAAAAGCACCTGTAGTTGAATAAATGTAAAGTTGAGCTGTTTAAAGTCCCACTGTGGGACATTCCAGACAGAACAGTGACGTATCCATAGAAACAAGCAGGTGACGGAGCCTCCAAAAGTTAAAATTAATATCAAAGCTATCAAAACCCTGTTCATATTTCACACCATCTACTAGGGATGGGCTTGGATTAAATTTCGATCATCGGGAAAATTAACAATTGATTTTCGATTAATCATTAACATTTTATATTAAAATTATCATCATTATTATTACTGTTACTAATCTGCATAAACTCGACTCTACACCATCTAAACGTCCTGACTCCAGAGCCTCATCAGTGTGAGATCAGAATGTGTTTAATGCAGATTTAAACATTTGTTTACGTTTTACACAAACTAAACTTAAAACCTCATGACTCATTTGCATAAACTGTAAGAGCTGAAAAAAGCAGCTCTTTCCTTGTGCTGCTGCTTCAGCTTCTGTGGGACTAAAAAACTCGACTCAGTGAATATGAGTGTTCTCTCTGTGACTCAGTGAATATGCGTGTTCTCTCTGTGACTCAGTGAATATGAGTGTTCTCCCTGTGACAGAGGATGTTCTGCTGATGCTGAGTCTGTTCTGTGCGTATGTCGCGCTGCAGATGCTACGTAAACATGTGAAACTGGGACACTCAAAAACCCGATCATACCCGGGACACTGATGTGCAGGGAAACGAAACGCACTCTGAGGAATATAGGGATCTCCAAGGAGCCAGAGCCGAGATGTGGGACTGTGAGGCTCCAGAGTTTGTGCTCAGACCTCGACTCCTCAGGCGACGTTACACAGACACCGACATTCAGTTTGGCCATTAAAATGAACCTGATCCACCAAATTCTTAATGATCAATTATCGATTAATCGACTCATCAGCCCGACCCTAGTCTACCATCATCATCTATGGGACCTTGGATGTCTCAGAACATCAGGGTTAAAGGAACAGTTTGTGTTTCTGACATGAGTCTGTTCGTCTCCGTCAGCAGAGTCACATCAGCTCTGACTTTCCTCCCGACAGCGTCTGAGCCGAGTTCTCCTGGTTTTGGTGCTGATGAAAGTTTCCTGGAGGCTGGAGTCATGAAAATAAAGAGTTTTTCTTCTCAAAACAAAATGTGTTCAAAAGAGCGACACGTTTGAGTCACAAAACGTGAACGGGGGAAAAGTCCGAGCTCAGAATCTCTTGGTGCTATTTTCTTTTCTTTATGAACCTGAATATCCTGAAGCCCAAATTCAGCAGATGGAGTCAGAACAGCAGAGACAGAGGAGGGACAGAGGTCCGAGAACCTGAAGAACCTGGAGTTTTGTTGGTCCTGGAGAATCACAAGCTCCATTTTTATATAGAATCTTCTATAGGCTTATATACTTCTGGCTGTAGCTTCACGTTCGCTCTCTGGCGTCACGGTGTCATCGCTCTGAGCGCAAACACTGAACTACTGAAAAAAGTGTTGGATTCGTGCGCGACCGGAAAGAAAATAGGACCAAGAGATAATGAGTTCTGACTTTTTCTCCCGTTTGTTGAGAAGAAAAACTCTAATTTTCATGACTCCAGCCTCCAGGAAACTTTCATCAGCACCAAAACCAGGAGAACTCGGCTCAGACGCTGTCGGGAGGAAAGTCAGAGCTGATGTGACTTTGCTGACGGAGACGAACAGATTCATGTGTCATTTTAAAGTGGAGTTTTGTACCGTGTTTTTCTGCCTCGTCCGTCACTGCTTTGAGGTCTTTATCGAGTCTTTGTTTGAAAAGGTTGTGTTCGACGTCCAGCTGTTGCTCTCCGGCCACGTCCATCGCGTCAATACTGAGATCTGAGGAGAAAACACAACTCCGCTTTAAAAATGCTTTAAAGTTAATTTCATTTTCTACACTGTCAGATTCCTTTACATAAATGAAAGAAGACCTGCTGTGCTCGTATGGAGACAGGTCGGTGTCTTTTATTATCAAATAAATATTCACAAATACATTTCTCGGTCCAGAAGCTTTGGGAGAACGACCAGTTAAATTAGGAGGAGATAAACAAGTCACACTTAGCGGATGAACCACCTTCCGCCGACATTTTTCACCAACCTGAAAATTATCTGGAACCTGTGAACCTAAAGACGACGACTACACTACAGCTCCAGATGATGTGGTTGGCTATTAAAAAAAAAAAACATTTGTGCCGTCAGGAAGGTCTCAGAAATTCAGAAATAAACACAAATCGGTGACAAATCTGCGTCACATTTTCTTTTGAGTGGAGAAATGCTTAGGTGAATGTTGTTACGTTTATTTGTAAGTCATGACTTTTATTTGCCAATGTTTATATTTATTTCTGGACAGAGAAAACATTCCACCATAGATGTACATGTAGAACACCCCTAGAGCAAACGCTGGGGTTTAGGATGTGTAAAGTGTCCGTGGTTCTTACAGGCACAGGGCATATGAGGAAACACCACGTCTATGTTGATCTTGAGCTTGTCTCCTCGGGACGTGTCCACGTACAGCTCCGGGTGAACCTGGAGGAAACACCAGAGGCAAACACCAGAGTCAAACACCAGAGTCAAAAAACAGAGTCAAACACCAGAGTCAAAAAACAGAGTCAAACACCAGAGTCAAACACCAGAGTCAAACACCAGAGTCAAAAAACAGAGTCAAACACCAGAGTCAAACACCAGAGTCAAAAAACAGAGTCAAACAGCAGAGTCAAACACCAAAGTCAAACACCAGAGTCAAACACCAGAGTCAAACACCAGAGTCAAAAAACAGAGTAAAACACCAGAGTCAAACACCTGAGTAAAACACCAGAGACAAACACCAGAGACAAACACCAGAGTCAAAAAACAGAGTCAAAAAACAGAGTCAAACACCAGAGTCAAGCACCAGAGTCAAGCACCAGAGTCAAAAAACAGAGTCAAAAAACAGAGTCAAACACCAGAGTCAAAAAACAGAGTCAAACACCTGAGTAAAACACCAGAGACAAACACCAGAGACAAACACCAGAGTCAAAAAACAGAGTCAAAAAACAGAGTCAAACACCAGAGTCAAGCACCAGAGTCAAAAAACAGAGTCAAAAAACAGAGTCAAACACCAGAGTCAAACACCAGAGTCAAAAAACAGAGTCAAACACCTGAGTAAAACACCAGAGACAAACACCAGAGACAAACACCAGAGTCAAACACCAGAGTCAAACACCAGAGTCAAAAAACAGAGTCAAACACCAGAGTCAAACACCAGAGTCAAACACCAGAGTCAAACACCAGAGTCAAACACCAGAGTCAAACACCAGAGTCAAACACCAGAGTCAAACACCAGAGTCAAACACCAGAGTCAAACACCAGAGTCAAAAAACAGAGTCAAACACCAGAGTCAAACACCAGAGTCAAACACCAGAGTCAAACACCAGAGTCAAACACCAGAGTCAAACACCAGAGTCAAACACCAGAGTCAAACACCAGAGTCAAACAGCAGAGTCAAACACCAGAGTCAAACACCAGAGTCAAACACCAGAGTCAAACACCAGAGTCAAACACCAGAGTCAAACACCAGAGTCAAACACCAGAGTCAAACACCAGAGTCAAACACCAGAGTCAAACACCAGAGTCAAACACTAAAGTCAAACACTAAAGTCAAACACCAGAGTCAAACACCAGAGTCAAACACTAAAGTCAAACACCAGAGTCAAACACTAAAGTCAAACACCAGAGTCAAACACCAGAGTCAAACACCAGAGTCAAACACCAGAGTCAAACACCAGAGTCAAACACCAGAGTCAAACACCAGAGTCAAACACCAGAGTCAAACACCAGAGTCAAACACCAGAGTCAAACACCAGAGTCAAACACTAAAGTCAAACACTAAAGTCAAACACTAGAGTCAAACACCAGAGTCAAACACCAGAGTCAAACACCAGAGTCAAACACCAGAGTCAAACACTAAAGTCAAACACCAGAGTCAAACACCAGAGTCAAACACCAGAGTCAAACACCAGAGTCAAACACTAAAGTCAAACACCAGAGTCAAACACCAGAGTCAAACACCAGAGTCAAACACCAGAGTCAAACACCAGAGTCAAACACTAAAGTCAAACACTAAAGTCAAACACCAGAGTCAAACACCAGAGTCAAACACCAGAGTCAAACACTAAAGTCAAACACCAGAGTCAAACACCAGAGTCAAACACCAGAGTCAAACACCAGAGTCAAACACTAAAGTCAAACACTAAAGTCAAACACCAGAGTCAAACACCAGAGTCAAACACTAAAGTCAAACACCAGAGTCAAACACCAGAGTCAAACACCAGAGTCAAACACCAGAGTCAAACACCAGAGTCAAACACCAGAGTCAAACACTAAAGTCAAACACCAGAGTCAAACACCAGAGTCAAACACCAGAGTCAAACACCAGAGTCAAACACTAAAGTCAAACACTAAAGTCAAACACCAGAGTCAAACACCAGAGTCAAACACTAAAGTCAAACACCAGAGTCAAACACCAGAGTCAAACACCAGAGTCAAACACCAGAGTCAAACACCAGAGTCAAACACCAGAGTCAAACACTAAAGTCAAACACTAAAGTCAAACACCAGAGTCAAACACTAAAGTCAAACACCAGAGTCAAACACCAGAGTCAAACACCAGAGTCAAACACTAAAGTCAAACACTAAAGTCAAACACCAGAGTCAAACACCAGAGTCAAACACCAGAGTCAAACACCAGAGTCAAACACCAGAGTCAAACACCAGAGTCAAACACCAGAGTCAAACACCAGAGTCAAACACCAGAGTCAAACACCAGAGTCAAACACTAAAGTCAAACACTAAAGTCAAACACCAGAGTCAAACACCAGAGTCAAACACTAAAGTCAAACACCAGAGTCAAACACCAGAGTCAAACAGCAGACACAAACACCAGAGTCAACGTTTAAAACCACCTCCGTGAAGTTGCCCCCATGAAACTCAAACCTGCACTAAAACTGTGTCAATCGTTTGTGCTTCGTTTGTGCTGCAAAAAGTTTTGTTTGTGTGATTCTGGTTCTTCAGATATTTGCAGTTTTATTTTGGTCGATGACGTTGTCCAGAACCTCAGAATGTGAAACAGCCTCAAAACAGGAAGAAAACGATAGAAAATGTTTGTATTTGGTTTGTGCTGTTTTGTGCTGTGACAATTTCATTTGTGTGAGTTTATTTCTAAAATTATTCATTATTATTTCTGTGGTAATTATAGGACATCATTTCTGCTCATCTGACGGAGACAAACTCCACAAAACTAGAGAAGAGAAACGACCTGAGGCTGAGGAAAAGTCTGTGTTATGCGTCTAGATGGGTTTCCTCCGGTTGCTCCGGTTTCCCCCATCAACTCAAAACATGCAGCACCCCTATGAACTAACATCAAGGACCATGACGTCCACCCTCCTGTGGGCTCCACCTGCAGAGGGGTTCATAGGGGGTCAGGTGCTATGAGGATTGGGCAGCTGCCCCCGCGACCCAGCCGGATTAAGCGGGAGAAGATGGATGGATGGATAAATATGACAATTTAAACCAACGTAATTAACAAGTGAAGTAGACCTGCTATAATACAACTAAATATCCTGTCTTCCTTTTGTTTTACCTGCTAACCCTGTAATTAAGATCTTTCTCATACTTTACCTTTAATAGAACAAAAGGAGACGGCTTTTCTAGTTTGACTTGTTTGCTAAAGTTTTTCTCAGAGGCAGAGCGCTTAAATCTCCAGCAAAGGTCCACATTTAGTTCTGGCCGACCTGGAGCTTAAAGAGAGCACTCAAAGCTTTTATCTTCACTGAAATGTGAAAAGATTATTGCACAAAACGTGAATGCACAACTCTCGTACTATAAACTCACCCACAGCCCTTTGTTACATAACCATAAAATACCATTTAACCAGATTGTTTACATTTTCTTTGCAGTTTTCTTTGCAGACAAGATACAAAAAACTATACAAAATACAGCACTAAATGTCTACAACATAAGTTCATGTATAACAATAACACGCACACATAAACACAGAATAAATAAAAATAACTTATACTATATACTATTATAACTTATTTATAAACTTTTTCTCCACTTTTTGTTATTAGAGTCTTTTTAAGAGGCTCATTTTAGTCATTGTGGAGCAGGAGGAAAACCTGCTCTGAAAAACCCTGAGGGAGATTTTAGCACAGACTAAACGCCGTCACACACTGCAGGATTTTTCGGTCTCAAACGATTTTAAAAGTGCAACAAAAAGCGCAAACTCCACAGACACGAGGAGAATCTGCAGAGACTTTAAATCCCTGATCTCCCAGTTGCAGCAGGATCTGTGTGTGGAGCACAGGATCTAAAGCTGCGAGGCTGTGATGGCCTCAGCTGTTTCCTGTCTACAGTAAAACCAGTCGCTCTGAGACTCTGAAGTGTTCAAAGATCAGACTCTGCACTTCCACTTTAGACACAAGTCAAAGGATTATTATGTGTGAAATGTGGAGCAACACTTCAGATCCAGGATTTTTAAAGCAGAAAAGAGGAGATAAAGTCCACAGGAAGTAGAGTCACTGTGGCTGATCTGCAGCTTCACCTCGATCTGTGGCTGTGGATGAAACAGACACACGGGAGGAACTATCCAGACTTTTACTTTAAAGAACCAAGAAAACTGGATAAATAGTGCAGTTTTGTGGACTGGATGGACAAATTTTATGGATCATGTGGATGAGACGCTGAAGTTTTAATTTACCACATTACCAGAGGAGGGGAATAAAGTCTGAACATTGTTTTCGCTCTATCCTGAGTTTGTTTGTTGCGTCTCTGTGTCCGTCGCTCCTCTGCCCCTGACTCTGTTTTATCGTCTGTTTCCGTCGCGTTGTTGATGTTTGGTGGTTCTGATCTTACACTGACTCCACACCATAGAACAGGGGTGTCAAACTCACTTTGGTCCGGGGGCCGTATGCAACCTACTTTGATTCCAAAAGGGCCGGATCAGAAAACTCAGTTCTCTCTTCAAGTTATTGTATTTTTCTCCGTGTCTCGTAGTGGTGTTTAAGATTATATTCCTCGAGCAACGCCACTTGTTCCAAACACACTGAGCACAGATTTCCCATTCACCTCTGTCAACAAATAAGAATTAGACTATTTTTCTTGGGAAATCCTGAACTCAGCATCTGCTTTTCTCATTTTTTGACATTTTGCTGATGAGGGTCACGGTCGACAGTCAAAACGATCGTCCTTTAAGAGCGTTTGGAAAGAGGAAAGTCTTCATTTGTGCTGCTCTGGTGGGAGTCGCAACGTACAGAAACACCGGAGATGCTGCTATGCTAAACGGTGCAAAAAATTAACAGAAAAATCTGAAAATTTAAAGTATTTTAATAGAAAAATCAGCCGAGGGCCAGATTAAAGGTCTTGGAGGGCCGGATCTGGCCCCCGGGCCGCATGTTTGACACATGTGCCAGAGAACTATAATAAAATCTGGAAGATGAATCAAAGATGGCACCCTGTTGTTTTCAATGGCCTGAGCTCATTGGCGCATGGCCGCAAAAAAGATTTTTACTTCCGCATTTACTTCCATGTTTGCAGCCCAACGTGTGAAGTCAGAAGTCTGACCACTCAGAGCGCGAGCTGCTGGAGCGGGGCGAGGCGAACTCTTACAAAGCTGATTTTTAGGCGCTTTGACGCGCTTTTTTTTTTTTAAGTTCATATTGTAAAAATACAGAAGAATCCCTACAAAATCCGACCTTTATAAAAGCTGTGGACGCCCTGTCAGCCGAACACGAGCAGGTTGATTTCTCAAAAAATGCATTGTGCTTCTACGGGAGATTTTTTCTTGGGCTGCAGCTGCAATATCTCATTCGGCCACACGTCTGCGGTCATGGATAGAGGGGGCGGGGCTTATCCAGCTCTTATTATACATCCATGCTCCACACATGAGGAGCAGCAACTTCAAACCTTCCCAAATTCGCCTCCTCGAACTTGGGAAGAAGAAATTGCAGCCAAAATCGGGCAAATTCTCCTGTTGTGTGGAGCGGACTTCATGTTATGGTGAATACTTGAGGACCTGTTTTTCTGGATGTTAAACTTTTCGGTTGCTGCTTGTTTTCATAGATATGTCACAGCTCTGCCTGGAATGTTCCACAGTGTGATATTAAACAGCTCTACTTTACATTTATTCAATCACAGGTGGTTTTAGAGCTCAAAAATCCCTAGAAAAACAGACATTCTGACTGCCCAAACTGCCAATACTATGAAATATTCCAGATAAAGCAGCAACATCTTCGTGGAGAAAAGCGACTGACGAACCTTCCGCCAGAAAAGTTCCAGAAAAGCAGTTTGACCTGACGATAAATAAACGTCCTGACATCTACACGAGTGCGTAAACATCAGCAGTGACCGTCTCTGGGAAAACTCTTTGTGAAAAAGCTCAACAAACGAGTTCTACAGGTTCAGAGGGAAACTCGCACTTCGAACAGACACAATAGCAGAATCACAAAGGCTTTCTATTATCTGATCTGTATTAAATTCCAATTATCACGTCTTATTTTACAATGTAACTGAGACAAAAGAACATTTCAGACTCGATTTCGACACTAAAGCTGCACCGTGTACATTTTCTGATGGAGGGTGCTTCAAACGCTCGTCTCAGCTTCGTCTGGAACGTTTCACAGTGCGGCATTAAACCTTTCTATCACCATGGAGACAAAACCAGACCAGGTTACAGGTCGGATCTGTGGAGAGGCGACGCCGCTCACAGTCAGATCTCATCTTACGTGTTAAACAAGTCCCTCTCAAATAAAAATACATTTAGCCAACAGTTTCTCAGTCAAATGCATTGTTTTTGTACAAAATCTAACTCCTAAATGCTCGTAAAATGTGCTGTTTAAACCGATTTTGTATTTTTGAGATTCTAATATTTTGTTCTTTACTTAAATGTGAAGAGATTATTGCACATTTCTCATACTACAAACTCACCCACAACCCTTTGTCACCATAACCGTACAATACTTTTTTTTTTTTTATTTGGAGTTTAGTGTTCTTTGCAGACAAGCGACATCAAGTAAAACACAACACAAAATACAGTGCTAAATGTTTACAACACAGGACGCATGTGTGACGATAACAGAAAACACACACAAAATAAATAAAATAAACAGCTTTTGTAGAAAATCAAACTCCTGAGCAGGACCATGAACGTTCGTATTGATCACAGGCTCCTGAAAATGTGCTGTTTAAATCCATTTTATGACGATATTTTCTGGAGATTAACGAGAAAACCATGAATATGTTATTTTTTTCCTCTTAAAATGCCTTGACAAGACTTAACTCAAAGAACTACGATGTAAAAGTGCTCAGAACTCTTCATGTAGTCTGCGGTGAAACAGAGCAAAGGATCATGGGTTATGTAGTTCCCTCTGTTTTTAGCCTCTGCTGCACAATAACTATTAATTTAAGTAACTTGTAATTTGATATTTTCTTTGACGATACGACATCACCATGTTTTGGTTACTGTTAAATCCCTATTAGAGATCCATGTAGAACACCCCCAGCGCGATGCAACTGCAAAATGTAAGATTAAATGACCATTTGAAACGCAGCACTGCTTTATCCACTCAGATTTCAGTTGGTGCTTTGGTTTTGATGACCTGGATGTGCGTGTGGTCTGGACTCACCTCTTTAGTGAGATAATACTGCAGCTCAGAGATGAACAGGATCAACATTATCACTCCACTGATCAGCGTCACTGAAAAGCACAAACACGTGGAACAACACCAGGGTTACACACAATGGAAAACTGACCAGAAAAAGGTCCATTCTTACAACACTTTTAAACGGTGCACCGACTCCTCCCTCCTTGACATAATAGTACTACTTTGCCTTGAATGTTCTGGGCTTATCGAACACGCATTTATTCAGTTACAAGTGTTTTTATTGTTCAAAGATACTAAAACAAGAATCAAAAACTAGATACTCATTTGAGCAGGTATCGATACACAAAAAAGTCACATTCACAGGACAGAAATGAACCTTTCTTGTATCGGGTTAGATAAGGTTTGGGCGGTAATACAGTAATCCGGTTTCCTGCAGTATCAGAAAGTAGCAGCGGTTTCATCACCGTCATTAAAAAAAGCTGCATAAGGAGCTAAAACCGCAGCAGGACTTTCTCCCTCCGCTCTCTCTCCCCTTCAAACGTGGCTCCGCTCGGAGATTTCCATCCACACGCAGCGAGGAAGAAGAAAAAAACCTGACTGACGCTTCGTGTGTGATGTTGAGCCCAAAAGTTTGTGATGGAGACGTTTTACTGAAGCCGAGAGTCGAGGGGACGAGGCTGAAGAGGAGAAAGTTCCCGAGGGCGAAGTCAGACTTTCACGGAGGAGACGGTGAAGCCCAATTTATGGTTCTGCATAATAACGTTTTGCATCGACCGCCGTGCACCTGCCAAACTTTCTAACAACCCCTCAAAACGCCACAGACAATAAGGGCTGTGATTGGTCCTCTCCACCGCTCTACATTTCCTCCGCTCATTCTAGACTTTGAGTAATCATGTGTTTAATGCAGCTTTGGCACATTTGTTTACGTTTTACACAAACCAAACTTCAAAGCGCATGGCTCATTTGCATACAGTATAAGCGCTGATAAAAACAGCTCGTGCGCTGATGCTGACGCGATCGAACGCGCTGCAAAGTTTGGTTTGATCAGAACTTGTGCCTCATCTTCAAATATGACAGTTACATAGTGAATCTTTAACTTATGTTTGTTAATTTCTGCTAAACACCTTGAAATAAATACAAACAACACATTCCTTTTGTGATATTTGGACTCAGGTACTTTAAATCTATAATAGCGAAGTTTGATTTGAGATTTTAAAGGCAACAGTTGGAGCGTTTGTCACTGATCTGAAGGCTGGTGGTTCAAATCCCGCTCTCAACATAATGAATGATGAATTTTGTTGTCATGTCCTTGGGCAAGACACTTAACCCACCTCGCCCCCAGTGTCTGCGTACACTTGTGTGTGAATGTGTGAGCGTTTCTTTGTTGTAAAGCATTTTAAAGGCAGAAAGGCACTATATAAAATGTGACTATTTACTGTTATGAATTACAGTTTACTTTTACCATTTTTAATAACGTTGCTAACTTCTTAAAGGGCCCATATATAATAGTTCACGCTTTTCTGATCTATGTGACAATGTTTGGTCATCAAAAACAGATCTGGAGTTGTATCTTGTTTCCTTTGTACATGTTTACCACACAAACCCTGCAGATTTAAGCAGAGTACTTCTCTCAAGATGAAAACACATGAACTCGCCTCATTCTGCTTTGTAATGTCCTGCAATAATACAAGGAAGTGCGCCACTGTGTTATTAAACATTAAACATATTATTACTCACCTACACTATTCCCTACATATTTCTAATATAATTTGAAGTAATAAATTTTATATATGCAACAATTTTTCTACACGACCTAGAAATGCAATTTATTTTTCTAACGTTTATTTCACTATAAATCTTGCACAAAAACCTTGACATTTAGTTGTGTTTGAGAATTCAGTCATTTTAATGAGAAAAAGCCGGATTGAATCAGTTAGCCGTGTTGTTAGCCTCAAATGCTAACAGTAACGTTTGTGCTTTTCTAACGCGATTTTTCAAACTTACCGGTCACTCCGCCCCATGTCTTCACTCGGAAATCCTCCAGAGTTTTGGGGTAAGCGTCAAATTGTTTCAGTTTGTTCCAGGTGTCCATTTTAGCCCGAAAAACCACCTGATTGAGACAGAAGTTGCCGACAGGAGATGACAGCCTGATGCGCCTGCCTGCTCCTCATCGGCGCCACTTCCGGGACACGCAGCACGCACCCACGGCTCGACCAATCACAATCCGCCGCGTCAAGAACGAACAAATTCCACAAATAAAATAGAAAAAAAAAGTTGAAGAAAGATCGTAAACATTAAAAGTGACACAAAGTTCAACCTCTTTTCTGTCAGCACAAATACACTAAAGTGAAATTATGTGTTGATAATCGCTTCAGTATTCAAATCAGATTGAATACTGGCAAATACTTGTTTTTATGAAATCATTTTTGGTGCAAGCCATATATAGCCACGTATCTTACAATAAAAGTAAAATGACTTAAACAACAACTCACCCTAATGTAACAGATAATACTCTCTACAACTATACAACAAGTCACCTTTATGTCATAGACAACCCTATGTCCTGCCATTTAAATATAATTACGCCTTGTTTGACACCAGATTCTTGCCATTTTTGCAACTTTTTCAGAATTTATTTATTACCTTTTATATTTTAGCTCTTTGTTATTATAATATTATAATATTGTGACGTGTGAGCTGCTGTGTCCAGCTAATTTCCCTTTCCCCCCTTTCTGTTGATGGTTTGCCTTTGTTAAATTATATATATTTTTGGACTTTATTAAATTCAAACATCTTTTTATACCTTCGTCCACAACAATGACAAAAATCCTTTCTTGTCTCAGGGGAATTTTTTCTCTCAAGTTCCAGTGAGTGGCACCATGTCAATAGAAGGCAGCTACATATATCAATATCCTCTCCAGTTATTTTCAATTGATCCATGATTAACGCATTATGTTGGGCAAAATTCATTTCAAAACAAAATACAGCAATATTTTACAGGCAATAAGACAGTAACTAATAAAAAAAAAATGCTGAGAAATGATATAATTTGGCCGTTAAATACTTACAATATCCTGCCATCCATCCATCCATCTTCCCCCGCTTAATCCAGCTGGGTCGCGGGGGCAGTTTGCTGCCCAATACTCATAGCACCTGGTCCCCCTATGAACCCTTCTGCAGGTGGTGAGCCCACAGGAGGGTGGACATCATGGTCCTTCATAGGGGTGCGGGCATGTTTTGGGTTGATGGGGGAAACCGGAGTACCCGGAGGAAATCTATCCAGACACGGGGAAAACATGCAAACTCCACACAGAAAGGCCCGGGCGACCCGGGGATCGAACCCGCAACCTTCCTTGCTGTGAGGCCTAAGTGTTGCCACTCAGCCACCCTGCATTAAACTGAATAACTTAAACCAAAGTAACAAAACTGGTTAGTTGTTTCCGCTGATTTTATTTGTTTACATTTTGTATATTTTTGTAGAATATACTTTCTTGTATAAAGTTCCTGTATCTTTGTTTGTTATGTAAAAAAAACTCAACATTTATGATTAAAAACTCATCAGTACATCAAGTTATTAACAAGTGATTACTGCTTCTTTTTTCCACTGGAGGGTATTTAGATGAAAAACATTTCAAAATATCAATTGGCGATTATATGTACAATAATATGTAAAAAAAAATCGATGGGGCATTTACATGTACAATAAAATGTACAAAAACATCAATGGGTCATTTACATGTGCAATAAAATGCACAAAAACAAAAGCACTAGTGTATTTATTTTTGCAGCTGTAGTTCTCCTCCTTGCCGGTGGTGGCGCTGCTCCGCTCAGTCTTTCCTGGAAGCTAACCGGCTAATAGCTAGCGTTGCTAATGTGTTAACTGCACACTTGCAAACAGTCAAACAGTCTCCTTCTTCACCAGATTCTCTGGTTTTCTCTTCTCTAAAGCCGTGTTCTATCGCATGGAGCTGTGGCGCGTCCGCCTCTGCTCCAAACACGCACAATAGATCCAGGTACATTTATATTCCACTTTTATTTACGCTGTGATTAGCATTTAGCCACATTAGCTTTGAGAGAGACGCAGGCTGGACAAACTGGATGAATGCTGCAGGATCTGTTTTTATATCAAATATTTTGTTTTACACGGTGTTTTGGTTAAAGAGGCTCAGGTTTAGGACCTGGTGTGAGGCTTTATCGCGGTGTTAAAAGTGTGTCTTATGTTCAGAACTCAGACTGGGATTCTGCAGTTTTCCTACAAAAGTAAAAATAAATTCATAACCCCAACCCTCACCCTAGCCCTAACCTTAGAGAGGGGGTATTACAATTCTGTGGGCTATTAACATGTTGTTTTCGGTGAATATAGTATTTAACATAGTATTTTATAACATACCTTATCTTTAATGGGTCCATATGAAATTAATTAGACATGTTATGTGCAAAGATGCTCTGGAACTGTTTCCTGGTCATAAATCTGAACAATGGATAGAACCAGGGATATAATTTATGGAGATGAGACACTCTTGGATTGTTGGATGTCATATTTGACGTCCATGTTTTAGAAAAGTAAATATTGCTGTAAAATATGTTTGATTTAATTTTCGCCTCATTGTTGAAGTTTTAAACCCAGAAATCAGATGAGCAGCTGAATATCAACAAGTCCTTTCCAAGTGGCACTCAGGGTTCCTTCATCAACCCGAAATAATAAAACTTTTGGAGTTTGTTTCCAAGTACAATCGTAACAAATCTGCTTATATATATATATATATATATATATATATATATATATATATATATATATATATTTTTTTTTTTCTTTCAGATTGATTTTTGTGACACAGCCTCATATCAGCCGTCATGTCCCGCCGCTTCAGGCCGCCCCCTGTAGACACAGATCAGCGCCCGTTTGCCCGCGGCCCTGCCCCGGGTGCAGAGCGAGGAGGCCGGATGTTCAGAGCGCCCCCTCCTGGAGCCCACCCACCCTGGGGAGTGAGGTGAGAGCAGCACTGCACTTATCCTACACTTACACGGTATAAAAGAGTGGACTGAGGGAGTGTGACGTCACCCATCGTGTCTGGCACCAGACAAATGAAGCTCATCGAGGCTAGCACTTATAGGGGCACATTTGTTTCATAGCAACTAAAGAGCCAATCCGGAGTGAGGTGTTTGAAGGTAAATCCCCTCCTGCCTGTCCTGGTTTAGGAGGGAGTGGGTCAGTCAAACCTGTTGCTGCAGCGAGAGCAACTTCGGGGAAAGAAGTCGCCTGATTCGTCTGTTATTAATGTTCCTATCATGATTTACGGACAAAATAGTGAGGGAAGTGCTTTGTTTTAATGTTCCGATAATAGTGCACTAAACTAGACTTGTATAAAATATTGCATTACAGATTTGAGGCTCAAAGGAGCGTGAACGTCTTAACGAGTCTGTAGAAAAACTGGATCAGCCGGGGCTTTGTGTCGGTTTGGTCTAATTGGACTTTTAAAAATCCCACTTTGTGAAAATGACCAATAGACTTTGTTTTCTCCCCTCCACAGACCTCCGCTCCACAGGCCTCCCCTCCACAGACCTCCCCCTGAGCACGACTGGCCGCCTCCTCATCCCCCTCCTCCGTCTGATTGGCCACCTCGTCCCCAGGAGCGCTCTGATTGGGCGCCTCGTCCCCAGGAGCGCTCTGATTGGTCCGCGGGCCCTCCGGCCGCCTCTCGTTTGTCCGCAGCAGCAGAGGGCGCTCTGGGGGTGCTGAGCAGCTGCGGTCTGGATGCAGAGGACCTGTCGGCTTTGGCCGAGCTTCCAGAGGATTTACTCACACTCAAGTCTCTGCCGCTCCTCCTCAAACAGATCAAGGGCCTAAAGAAGGACCCGGCGCCGCCCGGATACCTGCCCCCAGGTAAGGCCCCGTTACACCTGAGCCACAGAGGCACAGGTCAGAGCTCAGTGGGTTAGTTAAACACACAGATGATACATGAAGTTAGAGCATTATTTCTCAAAGTAACTGAGAAATAATGTGTGTATTGTGCTGCACAAGAGTTGGAACAGTTTTATGTAGCTAATGTGCCTGTGTGTGGATAGATTCTCTGATGAAAGTCCTCAGACCTGATTTATTCTTGTGTGTTGTGTTTTTTGGTTAGACCATGTTCTGAAACACTCTGATGGGTTTGACACAGCAGTGACAGGGTCTAAAATCAGCTTCATTCCAGAATATGTCACAAGCAACATTTCTGCTTGTCGCTGAGCTGAAGGAACCTTTATCTTAGACAAGTCTAGAGATGCACCAGTGTGATTTTTCCTTGATATGTTGGGCCGATTGTGGAAATTTTACCCAAATTATCTCATTTTAATTCAGGACAAATGGATTCACGACTGTTGTGCTACAGACTGGATAGTAGCTGTAGCTTCGTAGTTTTTTGTGTTCAAATAAATTTTATGCAAATATTCTTTAGTATATTTGGGCAGTTGGATGCCCTGAAAATTTTATCAATTCAATTCAATTTATTTTGTAGCGCCCAAAATCGCAACAACAGTTGCCTCTAAGGGCGTTCCAAGATATGGATGAGTAAAACATACACACAGACATATCAAAACAGGAATAAACAACATTCATGTAAAGCAGCAAATGAAACATTGTCCAGTCATCCCCTGTCCTTAGACCCTCCTTCTCAGCAAGGAAAAACTCCAAAAAACCCAGGGTCCAGCCTGAGCTACATCTCTAGACAGTCCCATTGGAAATGAACGAAGAAGCAGCGACTTCGCTCCTGTTTGTTGAGCCCATTAAAGTGATTTTAACATTGTTGGTTTAACATTTCTTTAAACTGTCAAATAAAATGTATTTCTTTTTCACAAAGGAAAACACTAGCTTATTTCTGCAGGCTCAGTGATGAGCAAATTGATCCAGTGAGAAAAACATAGTTTTGATGATCTTGGACTTTACGCATAAACATCATGACTCCACCACAGACCAGATCTGATTGGATAAAATTCTGAAAGTTGTTTGGGATCATCCACCAGAAACTGCTCATTCTCCACAGAAGTGTAATTTATTTATGCGCCGCAGCAGTGTTGGACTTTACTGGTGAGATTTAACCAAGGTCCAGCCCACAGATTTAATATTGAATAAGAAAAACCTAAAATGGTTAAAGTTCCACCTTCCTCCCCTTGTACGAGTAGAACATAACATCACTGAATCTGTCAGTCCTCAAGTTTGTCACAGAGGAGAAGGAATTCTTTGTCCTTGGAGCTCAGGGGCTGGAGACCTCACCTGGATCTGTCTTCTCTGCTGGGACCAGAGCTGCTGGATTCATGTCAGGGAAAGTGGGGTTTGGACAGAACCAGACATTTGGCAAGTATTGCAAAGTATATTCCAAAACGCACATTTTGGTCAGTTTAGGCAAGAAAACAAATGTACTTTTACAAACTGAAGGACTTTTCTGGAAGGTCTGCGGAGTTTTGTTTTTGTGCCTCTGGATTGTACTATTGTTTTTAAGTCTTTCAAGAGAAAGAGGTGACGAAGGTGAAAATAATATCTTTTGGACATAAGTGTAAAATGGTGCAAACCTGTGTAAACGAGCAGGTCAAACTTTGGATTCACTGATTAAGTTCAGGTCGAGTCTGGTAAGTCGCTGCACTTCTCAACACAGCCTTGTACTTTGTGTTCGTTTGTTTTTCCCTAAGGCCGCGCCCCCACACCGCACTACGACCAATCACAGGCTCTGTACGCAGGCCCCGCCCCCAGGCCAGACCTGGACCAATCACGGAGCTCGTACCGTGACCCGGGCCCGTCAAAGTCAGATTTTCCCGGCGGTGGATCCTCGTTCGTGGTGGAGTACGGACACTGCACAGCAGCTCGGGACGCGCGCTCGTCTCCGGAGCGACCGCGGCGTTCCTCTCCGGACTTTACGCTGCGCGGATCGAAGGAGTTCAGATCTGTGGAGCACTCGCCCATTCTGGGAGCTGTTACACTCTCCTCGCTTCCCTTGGAAACTGAGGTCAGGGACTTCCACGGGATGAGCCCTCCAGCCTTCCCGTACTCCTGCTCTCTCTGCGATATCACCGTACTGTCGGACTTTGTGAGTACCAAACGACCGAAGCACAACTCGCATTCTGACAGCGTTTTACTGCAGTCTGACTATTATCAATCTCACTTCAGTGAATAAATGTTGAATATGGATGAGACAGAGATTCAAAAAGCTGACACTGAGTTGAGAGCGATGAGAGTAGGGCTGGGCGATATGGCTGAAATCTGTATCATGATATAAGTGTTTCATATCGGTCGATATCAATAATTATCAAAACATTGTATGACCTATTTAAAATAAGGACCAAGAGGGAAAAATACTAATTTAAACATTTTTTTATTTTAAACTTAACCTTCCTCTGCATGTGTTACCAAATGAAAACAGTAAGAGACAAGACAAAGGTGCATGTTTTCCTGTGCGCACAGAGCAGATGTGTGAATACTGTAGTTTCATAGTTATGCATTGAAACCACAGAAATGATGTTCCAGTGTGAACGAGGTTACGAATCACACGCAAAGACAAAGCTCCTCACCTGGACGGACACACATCCAGAGTACGTACGTCAGGTGGCCTCTGCAGTGGAGCGCAACATGTGAGTTTTAATGTGCGCAGATTCGGGTCAGGTCCCAATCATAGACTGTTTATATTCTTTACACTGTCTATGGTCCCAGTATTTGCTGCGCACCAGAGGACGAGCGCCTTTGCTCATGCAGCCAAGCTTGTGTCGCAATAAAGATTTAAAGAGGAGCTGAACCAGAGAGGACTCTGGCTAAATTTACGCCAGTTTCTAAAAAAAAACAACATTCTGTCAAAATGTTCTATCGAACACATTTTGTATTGATATCGAGTACGTATCGATCGAGATACATATCGTTATCGTTTTATCGCCCAGCCCTAGATGTGATAGTCTTGCTCTGGAGCTTAGTCGACGCTCAGATGGTTTTAGAATTCTAGAACAACTCCACAGAAAAGCAGAGCGCACAGGTTTAGCCGTCCTTATCAGATGTCACGCTTTACCCACAGACTGTATAAAGAAACTATGGCGACGTGCAGACTGCACCTGAAGTGACCCAAATCTGATTTTTTTCACCGCTTTATCTGATCTTTAATGACAGTCTGAACGACACAGATCCGAGTTTTTCAAATGCAACTTGGATCTGTCCTCCTAAAACCGACACATATCTGATCTTTTGACATGTGACTTCAGTCTGAACGGGCAAGTCACATTCACCCGACCGACATCCGACCTACACGTCATCAACAAGTGAGAGTTTGGCTGTTGTGCTGTAACAAGCTCCTGCTGTGAACCAAAACAGCCCAGGGCAGGCGTGTTCAGGTCGCCATTGTAAATGAGAATTGGTTCTCAATTGGTTTACCTGGTTAAATAAAGGTTAAAAAGTTTGCTACTGAAATTCAACCTGTAGGTTGGATGAATGCACTTTTCTCCCCAGCATAAGCCATCGTGCACTTTCTCACTTACAGTTGTTCCAAAATTCTGCTGCGCGACTTTTAACTGGAAGCAAAAAATGCGAGCACATTACCTCTGTTTTAGCGTTGTTGCACCGGCTTCCAGTTAGTTTTAGAGTTGATTTTAAGATTTTATTGTTTGTTTTTAAAGCTTTAAATGGACTAGCCCCACAGTACATCTCAGATTTACACCCCTGCACGCGAGCTGAGGGCTCCAGCTCGTGGGGCCAAAATCGAGACTTAAAACCAGGGGGATCAGACCCTAAACTGTGGAACGCTCTGCCCAGTCACATCCGCACAGCCCTCGTCTTAAAACCCACTTTTAATCTCTGGCTTTTAACACTGCGGGAGTTTGTGTGCTCTTCTGTGTCTTTTATTTATTTTATTTATTTAATTCTAGTTCGTTTTTCTTCCTGTGAGAGGTACGACAGAAACTTTAAAATCTCCAGGAGCTCAGTGCAGCTCCATGTTCAGGCGACTTCTGTAAACCCTGAGCTGCTGCTGTGACGTCATGTGGGACTTTTGGGGCGTTTAAAGTTCACACTGGAGATCACAGACACGTCACATTTAACTGGAAATGTGAACGATTTCACACAAAAAATCCAAATTGAACTTTATTCCCTGCAGTCTGAACGTCGCCTAAGGGAGTGTGATGTCGCTCATAGTGTTCAGCTCCAGTAAAATGAAGCTCACCGAGGCTAGCGGTTATAGGAGTTCCATTAAGAATAGAAATTTATTTTACGAACGACATAATAAAAACACCAGGATCATGTAGAGCGGGTTAATGCAAACGTTTTAAGTCCAAATGTGATGTAAAGTTGAGTCGATGGAGCCAGAAACATCCCCGTGTTCTCTTTCTGTTTGGAACGTGACGGTTATCGGGCCTGTGCTTATACCCAAAGACACCACAAGATAACATAACATAACAATTAAACTATGTGCAGCACTTTTATTGTTTAACTGTGTTTAATATTCGACTTGTTAAGATGAAATTCTAAAGCGTTTCACACAAATCTCTCCTTCAGACACAAACAGTCTTAAAACGCTCTGATGGTTTGATTCAAGTATATTATAGTGGTTTTCATGGCCCAGAAGGATTTACTGAGGTGTCTCCTACTGACCTGTTTACAATGAGCTTTTAAAATGCGCAGAAAGCAAATTACACACAATTAATTTACGGTAAATTATAAACAAAACGTGTAAAAATAGCAAAATACACACAGAAGCAGCAGTTAAACACTAATGCTGCTAATATTTCTGGGTAAGTTTAGTTCATTTTTTAATCATGATATTCTAGATTTTAAGGTGAGTTTTCTCTGGTCTCAGGTCTGGACTCAGCACGTCACGTCCACGCTCCACGCAGACAGGCAGCTCGCCCTGATGCAGAGGTGAGATTCCCCGTTACGATTTAACACGTACAAAACTAAAATACAGGACGATATATTCTGATTTATCCATAATTACGTATAATATCGCGGTCGAGTCACCTTCATGAGTCCAGAATTGCATGAAACGCATTTAGTTTAGTTTTTAAATCATCAAAACAGTAAATGGAACTTATGATTGTTGTTTTTTTTAAATGAAGAACAGACTTTAAAAATCGATAAAGATGCATTTTGAATCAATATGAGCATCAGAATCAGAAAGGTTTTATTGCGACTGAACAGGTCCAAAACATTCGGAAATTGCTGCGGTACTTGGAGCGAAACGTAGACAAACACTAAACATGCAACAAATAAAATAAAGTAGAAAACGATAAACTATAATGTAACACAAAAACAAATTTACAAGAATATCACTCACTGAAGTATCGTATCGTATAAATCACTGAATCGTTCCTTTCCTCACACCTGTACTAAATGATATTCCGTGTTTATAGATTCCCGACTTGGGACTGTCGTGTGTCGTCTTTTTGCAAGAGGTAAAATTTTTACAGTTTTATCCAAATATGTAAAAATGCAACTTTAAATCTGAAGCTTTTTTTCTTTTAACAGTGATTCAAAGCAGCCGAAGGAAACGGCAACGAAACCTGCAAAAAAGAGCAGTAAGAACCTTTAATTTAATGAGTAAATATTGGAAGTTGTAACAGTGAGAGCAGTGAATTACTTTTGTGTTCAGAAACTCGTCTCATTATTTATTTTGTCACTGGCCTCAGAGCTGCAGAGTTTTACCTGTGACGCAACAATCCTGGGACAATCAAACCATTGATTTTGGATAAATAACAGCTACATAACACATTTAGATCAGTTTTCAGTCTTTATTTTATTATTTTTTAAGGAATAAATGCAGTTCTCAGTCTCCACACTGATATTTGGTTAATATCGTGCTGTTATTTAAAGCCTCAGTGCAGTTTAAAAGCTTCAAAACACCTATTCTGCAGTTTTGTTTTTTTAGTTTTTGCAATGACAGAAGTGTTACGTCCTGCCCTCCTTCGTCGCAGTGTTTAAAGAATCCTTTTTATGTTTTATTTTCTAGAGAAAGAAGCCGCCCCAAGTTCCAAAAAGGTAAACTTCCTCCTCAGTCCTTTATTCTCCCCTAAACGACCGTGTGACTCCAGCGTTCTCCTGCTGCACCTCCTGAAGCTCGGGTCTCACTCAGGTTTCATGTTTTTCTGCTCGTTGCAGTCGGCCAAAGTGGTTTGTGTGAAGTTCCCTCCACAGTCGGTGGACGAGTCCTGCCTCCGGAAACTCATGGCCGACTTTGGGGATATCGTGCACGTGGCCATGTTCCCGTCACTGGTGAGTGTGACATGACCAGGGCTCAGAAAACACATTTCACCTCCAGTTAGAAGAAAACCAAACCTGCAGCCTCAGTGGGACAGACGCCGTAAAGAACCTCGGCTCTGTGAATCTTGTAACGGAGAAAGACGAGGCGTTTCTTCTTTCTTTAGTTTATTTGACAGGACCATGTACATCAACATTAATCACAAAAGAAAATCTGCCTAGTGCCAGATTTTAGCTTCACAACTAATTTCCATCTGTATCCCTGGAGTAACGAGACGCACAAACATGTATTAAACACAGAACAAAGCAGGAAATACAAAAGTTCAACAGTTTATAATAAAACTGTAAAAATGAGCAGAGTAAAAAGTGCATCTGAACACTGTCCCCTGTAAAGTGACAAAGGGAAACCAACATTTAGTGCTGACATATCTGTGCATTTAAAAGATGTTTTTTGTTTCTGTACAGAATGATTTTAAGTTTTTTCTGGAAGTTTATTCCAGTCTGTAATTGTTTTAAATGAAAACGATGATTGTCCTGGAGCTGTTTTCCTTTTTGGTGTGACACATTTGCCCAGTTGTTGTTGAGCGCGTCGTTCTACTCATTTGTTCAGATGTTGAAGTAACAAACTTTTTGAGAGGAAGAGGTGCCATATTATTAATTATTTTGAAGAGCAGATGTAAATTTGCATATTTGATATTATTGTCAAAGTTTAACATGTTGTACTTTCTAATTATCTGACAGTGGTGATAGTGTTGTATTTTAGTGCTTGTTTGTAAAGAGTTTCCAGTGGTTTGATGGTTTGACATGACAAACCAAAAGATAAATGAGACAAAATCATTACATTCAGATAAGTCTTAGCTCCTTCTGTTGTAAATGAGTTTCTTATACATCTAAAATTGGACAGATTATATTTTAATGTGTTATAAACCTTTTTGACATGTCTTTTGAAGCTTGGCATAGAATCTAAAATGATGCCCAGATATCAAAACTCATGGCCTATTCATCTCTGTAATCTTTAACACGCAGTCGTCTGGGAAAGTGAAGTGTTGAAACTAAACTAAATGCTTTCCAGGGTTTTGTCGAGCTGGAAACGCCAGAACAGGCCCATAGTCTGATCGACCACTACACCAAGACTCCGCACAAAGTGAAAGATCAGGAGATGGAGTTCAGCCTCTCCACCACCTTCAACTTTCTCCAGGTGAGAACTTCAGCTCAGGCTCCACGAGGAGACGGTTGTTTTCAGTCTCTGTTTTCGGTCTCTGTTGATATCGGCTGTGATGATGCTGCGGCCCAAATGTCGACGTGATGTTTGTGTTTTTTTCCCAGAGTTCTTTTGTGCTGAACTTTCACCCCGTCTCCTACAGTAAAGACGCTCAGTCTGACCTCGTGACGATCATCAGACGCTTCGGAACGCCGCGCTTCACCATGTTCATCCCAAAGAAAGTAAGACTTTTACGTTCTTTTACAGGTGTTTGGCTTTCACTTCGAGGCAGAAGTCACGTAGACGTAAACACTGCTGGAAAATGAATCTCAGAAGGTTCCGGAAAGTGTTCTTGTTTGGTTTTCTGAAATAGAAATGCACCAAAACTGATACTGGGAACTTTAATCAGACGGAATCAAATACTATGAGACGTTCTCTGCCAAAATCAATAATAAATTAAATGTTTTTTACTTTTATTCATCTGAAGCTGTTCAGTTGTGACGCGAAGGGGAAATAACAGTTCGGTAACACTATTGGATCTGTGTAATCATTTAACTGGGTTTTAAGGAGATAAGTGTAATTTTCCATTCCCACACGGGTATCGGTTGGTATCAGGACTTGGCAGACACTTAAAGTCAGAGAATCGATATCGTATTGGAAGTGAAAAGCCTGTAAGGACGCGTCCAAGAACACTGGACCTGAACGAGCCTCAGATGTGTGTGTTGTTTTCAGATGCAGGCCTTTGTGGAGATGCAGAACGCAGCCGACGCTCACAAAATGATGGAGTATTATTCGGACAGTCCTCTGAAAATGAACGGAGTGGACATCAAAGTGTCCTTTTCGCAGGAGTTCCGGACTTTGGAGTGAGTTCTTCTCTTTATTTCTTTCATAAGTGGCCTGTTTTTCTCTGGACGTGTTTCAGAACCGTGAACGTTTGTAAATGAAGAGAAGATTAAAGGTCCAATATCGCACAAAACTGACACTTTAGGCATGTTAGAAACCTCCTCAAAAACAGTTTTTTGTTTCATTCACACGTGTTTGAGTAACTCTTATTCGTCCACCGCTCCCAGTTTCCGTGCGCGACTTCTCCTTACCGTAGCTCTGGAGCTACAGGCGCTATCGAAAAAATTCCAACAGTTCCTGAAAGCAGAGAAGTTGCACTTTCTACCCATATCGGGTTATTACAGTAAATTTCTGCAGTCGGGACAGGCATTCGATTAAATTTTCTTAATTGATCATTGGGGAAATTAATGATCGATTTTCGATTAATCTTTAACATTTTATATTCAAATTATCACAATTATTACTGTTACTAATCTGCATAAATAAACTCAACTTTAAACACATAAAGGTCCTGACTCCAGAGCCTCATCAGTGTGAGATCAGAATGTGTTTAATGCAGATTTAAACATTTGTTTATGTTTTACACAAACTAAACTTAAAACCTCATGGCTCATTTGCATAAAGTGTAAGCGCTGAAAAAAGCAGCTCTTTCCTTGTGCTGCTGCTTCAGCTTCTGTGGGACTAAAGGACTCGACTCGGTGAATATGAGTGTTCTCTCTGTGACTCAGTGAATATGAGTGTTCTCTCTGTCACAGAGGATGTTCTGCTGGTGCTGAGTCTGTCCTGTTTTGATATGTCTGTGTGTATGTTTTATTCATCCATATCTTGGAACGCCCTTAGAGGCTACTGTTGTTGCGATTTTGGGCGCTACAAAATAAATTGAATTGAATTGAAAAAATTGTGCGTATGTCGCGTTGCAGATGCTGCGTAAACATGTGAAACCGGGACACTCAAAAACCCGATCATACCCGGGACACTGATGTGCAGGGAAACACACTCTGAGGAATATAGGGATCTCCAAGGAGCCAGAGCTGAGACGTGGGACTGTGAGGCTCCAGAGTTTGTGCTCAGACCTCGACTCCTCAGGCTACGTTACACAGACACCGACATTCAGTTTGTCCATTAAAATGAACCTGATCCACCAAACTCTTAACGATCAATTATCGATTAATCGACTCATCAGCCCATCCCTATTCTGCAGTACCGGCGCGGAGCCTGTAGCATCGAGTGCAGAGCGGCGGAGATTTGGAGAGAGCGGTGGCAGTTTACAAGTGGTTTTTCTGTGCTTTTTCTCTTTTTTTGTGGTTTTGTGTTTCTCTTTAAACTGTTATTCCACATTAATACACACACAGTAATGTTGAACAACTGTCAGATATTGAAAACTGAACTCATCCTGATAAAACGGGGCAAAAGCACTTACCCCTGGGACATTTTCGGACATTTTTAAAGTCAAAGGAACACAAAAAAAATCCAGGTGGGATTTTGATGCATGGAAATAATCAGGTTAAAAAGGTTAACAGTACCTTTTACCTTTAGTTAAATGTGTGTGAATGAAACAAAACACAACTCCAGATATGTTTTCGATGAGAAAACGACATTATAACGGTAGAAAATAGTGTCATATAGGCTCTTGTAAAGCAGGACTGCATAGTTGGATTGGGATTAAACCACATTCTAGGACTGATAATGGACAAAACTGGGCCTGAACTCAAACGTGTAACATGTAAACCCCGTGTTGTGTTCTTAGGCGCTGCGTTTTGGCCCGACCTTATGATGAAGATGAGCTGATGAAACCTGAAGAAGAGCCGAGCTCGAGCAAGAACAAAGAGGCCAAAGTGGTTTGTGTGAAGTTCCCTCGAAAGTCGGTGGACGAGTCCTACCTCCGAAAACTCATGGCCGACTTTGGGGAAATCGTGCACGTGGCCATGTTCCCTTCACTGGTGAGTGTGACACGACCAGGGCTCAGAAAACACATTTACTGTATTATCGGAGTATAAGTCGCTCTGGAGTAAAAGTCACACCAGGCACAAAATGCACAATGAAGAAGAAAAAAAACATACCTTTTTTTTCATGGTTTGGGTGCTTCCTGCGACTTATCCTCGGGTGCGACTTGTATATGAAATATTTCAGTTCATCTGAACGTAAATGTAACATGGGCGAGGTACAAACCTGAGGCACTGAATATATTAAAAGTCCTTTATTGCATCAAAGGAGCCGACGCGTTTCCACAGCGAGATATAATTTCTATGTTGGTGATTTTCACACTGACACAAGAGGCTCTAGGCTTGTACCAGCATCTGCTCCGCCTCAGGCTCCTCCTCCTGTCACCACCTGCAGCACCTCACTCCTGTTTTCTTACTTAAATCCACACGGAGACTTTTTTTTGTCAGTGAATCTGGTCCTTTAGTCGACAGAAGCTTCTGCATCAGCACCAGCTGTTTTTTCACTATCTGCAAATGAGCCACGAGGCTTTAAGTTTAGTTTCTGTAAAACTTAAACCAATGTGCACAAACACATTATTACTTGTGGTAAATAATGAGCGAGAACCGGAAACGTGTGGAGAGCGGAGGAAGAGAGGAACAATCGAGCAGCAGAAAGAAAATTTGGAGTGAGAGAAACTTGTTTTTGATGGAGAAAAGTGGAGGAAACTGAACTGAAGTGAAGAAAACAAAAGCTCATCGCAGCTAAAAGCTGAATTTATCTGGAGTTGGTGGAGTTACTCAGAAGTGACACTGAGGATGAAGAATTCAGTGGATTCAGTGATTTGATGGAGAGTTCAGTAAACTTATTCTGTTCTGTTGTTTCTGCTCTAGTTTTGTGAAGAACTGTTCATATGTGACGTGAACAAACCAGACACATGTTCAGCCTGTTCTTCTCTGTTCTGTTGGTGTTTCTATAACTCGGCTTTCAGATGAAATGTCTGTTCTTGGTCTCTGATTTTATAAAATAAATTTCCCCAAAAAAGTGCGACTTATAGTCTGAAAAATACTGTAATCCTACCTGCACCTTTGTATGTTATATTTTATTACATTTTTATTATATCTGTATTTTATTATATTTTTTACTATATTGTTTACTTATTTTCCCTTGTATTTGCAAACACTTTTTTAACAGTTCTATTTATTGCAGATATAAGTATTTCTTGAATATCTGAACGAGAACTGTTCTTCTCTGAATATCTGAACGAGAACGGTTTTTTCTTGTCCTCAGTGTTTCATTGCACTGTTGACCTTGTGTTGAACCTGCACATGACAAACAATCTTGAATCTTGAATCTTGAAAAGTGACAGTGGTTTTGTGTAAGTCGCACCTGAGTATAAGTCACAGGAAACACCCAAACCATGAAAAAAACAACTTGTAGTCCGAAAAATATGGTCAGAATCAGAATCAGAATTACTTTTATTCATCCCCGAGGGGAAATTTTCTTTGTTACAGATGCAACCGACCAAGAGCATGTACATCGAAGCATGGTGATCTCCAGTTAGAAGAAAACAAAGATGCCATATAAGAACCTTTGCTCTGTGAATCTTGTAATGGAGAGAAACATGAAAGGCCTGTCTTAAACATGGCCTATTCATCTCTGTAATCTTTAATATGCTGTTGTCTGGGACCTACAACTTTTAACATCTTTTTAAAGTGAAGTCTTCAACCTAAACTAAATGTTTTCCAGGGTTTTGTTGAGCTGCAAACACCAGAACAGGCCCATTTTATGGTCGACCACTACACCAAGACTCCACACAAAGTGAAAGATCAGGAGATGGAGTTCAGCCTCTCCACCACCTTCAACTTTCTCCAGGTGAGAACTTCGAGATGTTTTTTTTTTCTGTGGAGCTCTGGGGGTTTGTGTGGAACTCTGGGGGTTTGTGTGGAGCTCTGGGGGTTTGTGTGGAGCTCTGGGGGTTTGTGTGGAGCTCTGGGGGTTTGTGTGGAGCTCTGGGGGTTTGTGTGGAGCTCTGGGGGTTTCTGTGGAGCTCTGGGGGTTTCTGTGGAGCTCTGGGGGTTTCTGTGGAGCTGTGGGGTTTGTGTGGAGCCTGGGGGTTTGTGTGGAGCTCTGGGGGTTTGTGTGGAGCTCTGGGGGTTTGTGTGGAGCTCTGGGGGTTTGTGTGGAGCTCTGGGGGTTTGTGTGGAGCTCTGGGGTTTGTGTGGAACTCTGGGGGTTTGTGTGGAGCTCTGGGGGTTTGTGTGGAGCTCTGGGGGTTTGTGTGGAGCTCTGGGGGTTTGTGTGGAGCTCTGGGGGTTTGTGTGGAGCTCTGGGGGTTTGTGTGGAGCCCTGAGGTGGGGCTGTGATGATGATGCAGCCCAAATTTTGACATGATGTTTATATTTCTTTTGTTCCAGAGTTCTTTTGTGCTGAACTTTCACCCCGTCCCCTTCGGAAAAGACGGTCAGTGTGACCTCATGACGATCATCAAACGCTTTGGAACGCCGCGCTTCACCATGTTCATCCCAACGAGAGTAAGACTTTAAGGCCTGTTCATACTTCATAAGACATAAGAACTTTGTTCTTGCACCTGGGGCCGAACAACATGATGTCATTTTGACAGCCAGCTCCTGTTCGGCAGTTCTTGTTCTCGACACCTCGGCTGAGCAGAACTGTGTTCGGCAGTTTGGCAGTGCTGACTGGTTATTTTTTATGTGGGCGCAGTTTATCTGCTGGAGCCAATGGACGCAGAGATACTGTGCCAGAAAGTGATGAGTGGAGCCAGACGACTGTAGTTTTTGAGGATTCACGTGGTTCGGTGGGACGTGCTGAAACGTCAGAGCCCAAACGAACTTTGTTCTTGTTCTTATCACCTCAAGAACAAGAACAAAGTTCTTATGTCTTATTGGGTATGAATAGGCCTTAAGGCTTTTATGTTCTTTTACAGGTGTTTGGCTTTCACTTCGAGGCAGGTGTTGCGTAGATGTAAATGTTGCTGGAAAATGAATGTGTTTGTTTTCAGATGCAGGCCTATGTGGAGATGCAGGATCCAGCGGACGCTCACAAAATGGTGGAGAATTATTCGGACAGTCCTCTGAAAATGAATGGAGTGGACATCAAAGTGTCCTTCTCACAGGAGTTCAGGACTCTGCAGTGAGTTCATCTCTTTAGTTCTTTCATAAGTGGCCTGTATTTCCCTGGATGTGTTTCAGAACCGTGACTGTTGTAACTGAAGAGAAGATTAAAGTTCAAGACAAAACTGGGGCTGAACTCAAACGTGTAACATGTAAACCCCATGTTGTGTTCTTAGGCGCTGTGTTTTGGCCCGACCTTATGACGAAGGTGAGCTGAAGAAACCTGAAGAAGAACCGAACTCGAGCGAGAGCAAAGAGGCCAGGAGCCGAGCGAGCACCAGTCCGGCCAAAGAACGCAGCCACAGCCAAGCGAAGAGTCCAGGCAGCCACAGCCAAGGGAAGAGTCCAGGCAGCCACAGCCGAGGGAAGAGTCCAGGCAGCCACAGCCGAGGGAAGAGTCCGGCCAAAGAACGCAACCACATCCGAGGGAAGAGGCCAGGCAAAGAACGCAACCACAGCCGAGGGAAGAGTCCGGCCAAAGAACGAAGCCACAGCCGAGGGAAGAGTCCGGCCAAAGAACGCAACCACAGCCGAGGGAAGAGTCCAGGCAAAGAACGAAGCCACAGCCCAGGGAAGAGTCCAGGCAAAGAACGAAGCCACAGCCCAGGGAAGAGTCCAGGCAAAGAACGAAGCCACAGCCCAGGGAAGAGTCCAGGCAAAGAACGAAGCCACAGCCCAGGGAAGAGTCCAGGTAGCCACAGCCCAGGGAAGAGTCCAGGCAAATCTCCAGCGAGAAGCGTCCAATCTGTGTCCTCCGAGAGACACCGGAGAGAGAGGAGCAGTGTGTCCAGCGACCGCTCCAAACCGGAGCCCAAACACAGCTCAGGTGACTCTCCTCTGCCTTTATGATCACAGGATGTCCTCTGTGGAGCTCACGTGTACGGCGTGAACAGCAAAGCTCTAGACATTTCCAGTGCGTAATCCATCTAAAATCACCCAAACCCACTGTTTACATTAAGACAGGTTAAGATTTGGACAAAATTTAAGATCTAAACACTTAAATCCATCAGAAAATGACTTCTCTGAAAATAAATGACATCTAGACTAGATTTAAGCAGTCTCAGAACGAGTAAGTAGTAGAACATGAATGTGAAGCTCCACAAACTTGGAACTACCGTAAAATACCAAATAGTCACCGGTTTCCCTTTAATCTCCGGATGCAGGTGTGTATTTGTATCTTCTGATAAATAAGCGTTGGTTCCAAATAAACGGTGAGTCTAATGTTGGTGCTGAAGACAGAAGTCGAGCTGCACCAACAGGAGCAGGACTGACGCTGCGTCGTCTCTACACAAACCAAACTTAAACCCACATGGTTCATTTGCATAAACTATAAGCGCTGAAAAAAACAGCTGCTCCTCCTGATGTCATTTGTTTGGTTAAAGAAATGTCTGCATGTTGTGGGAGGGTTTGAACGACTTTGTGTAATTCAGGAGTCGCTTTCACATGTGGGAAACTCTCCCCTCCGGAGAGATTTTGTTGTAATGTTTCAAATTAACTCTACGTCTGTGTAGAAAGTCGCCTAAATTATCATCACACTGGTTAAAAGAATTTGAGTTCCAGATTTTCCCAGTTTTGCTGAGTGAGATTTTTGTGAGGAAGGAAGTAATCGTCCCACATCAGCGTCTGGTCTCAAATAGAAGCCTGGTCTGTGAAGTGACTGAAACAAATAAACGCCCCTTGGACTGTTTGGTATTTTACGGTAAATTACCAAGAAATACGTGAGGTGACGTCTGTACTGACCCCAGTCTTTCACGATGCTCGGGAGTCGTCCTATAGCTGGTCTGAGCGAGTCCAGGTTGAAAGAGCCGAGTAAAGGGGCTCCAGAAATCCCAGTTTAACGTATTTTTCGGACTGTGAGTCGGCCAAAAAATGCATAATTAAGAAGAAAAAAACATGTATAAGTCGCACTTTTTTATTTTATAAAATCAGAGACCAAGAACCAACATTTCATCTTGAAAGAATTATAGAAATTATAGTGATAAAAACAACCGAATAGAGAAGAATCCGTGTATCATTCGTTCATTTGCTTTTCAATATAGAACCAAAAATACGAAAATGAACAAACAATTATTTTCTTGTATTATTTGTTTCTAAACCCAAAATGAAAGAACATTTTTATTTATTTTTTTATTCATATATTTGATCTATGGACTGTCAGTGTGAAAAAAACACCCAAATCCTGAAAAAAGTGCATCTTATAGTGTGAAAAATACGGTTAGGGTTAGTTGGGTAAGTTTTTTCAGGGTTTGGGTGGTTCCTGCGACTTATATATTAAATTTTTCACACTGAGCCCATAAACCAAATAAAATCAAAAATTAAAAACCGAATCGTTATTTATTTAATCGTTTTTTTCATTTTGGTTTTGGAGACAAATAATAAAGAAAAGAGTTATTTCTTCATTTTCTTATTTTTGGTTCTATATTGAAAAACAAATGAATGATACATGGATTGTTAATAATAATGTATTTTATTTATTTGGCGCCTTTCTGGACGCCCAAGGTCGCTTTACAACAGCTACAGCGTTTTTCACAGACACATGTCCTCAAAGACGCTTTACAGACGCTTTATTAACAGAGCTTTATTCAGTCACTCCAGACCCGATTGTTCTTTATTCTGTTGTTTTTATTATTATAATGTTTATAACTTGCCTTTCAAGATGAAATGTCGGTTCTTGGTCTCTGATTTTTAAATTTTTTTTAAAGTTTTATTTTCTTCTTCATTGTGCATTTTTTGGCTGGTGCGACTTATAGTCCAAAAAATGTGTCCCACACCTGAACGTTTGTCTGTTTGTTTATTTCAGAGGCAGAAGCTCAGCCGACAGAAGATCCACACACGTAAGTTTACCGTATTTCTGAAGCTCACCTGAACCTGAAGAGTTTCTCTCAAGTCAAACATGTTCAGTCTGTGGTACAAGGAACCAGCTCAGAGTATTAGTAACATCTGTAAAAGTAAAAACAAAGTCTAATTCCACCTGTAATCGTTTGTTTTTGTGGCGTCCACAGCGCGTCAGGAGAGGACAATGACCTGGAGGAGACGCAGGTGCTTGGAGAGCACTTAGACGATGAGGTGAGTTCTCTTTAGTGCTAAAATTAAAAGTATTTAAAGACGGGTGAAATCTGATTAGTGCTGTTGACATTTGTGTAGAAGATGGACGGCCCCCCGGACCTGAGCTCCTGCATCACTCTGGATGAAGTCAGTGATTCTGAAGAAGCCGGTAAGAAAAACCACCTTCTTTTATTTAAGTCTGTTATTATGAGGCCTTCAGAAACAGGAGATTTGATCAGACTCTTAGTGTGTGAGCAGAGACATCACATCAAACTAAGAGCTCAGTGTTCTCCTGAAAACTCCACAGTTCCAGAACGCGCTTTATGCAGTGATCACTTTTGCTCATCTTGAGTAGGGCTCGGTATCGGTATTCTCAAGATTCAGAATCGATTATCACGATTTAATCCAGTTCGATCTGGATTGGGGTTCGTGTTATTAGAACCATTTCTGAGCTGTTCCAGTGGTTCCTGAGGTTGGTTGTGTTTCCGCTGTTCTTCACCTCCATTTGTCCTTCAGATCTCTTTGCTTCTGTCAGACGCATCTTTGTTTTTATCATTTCTGAACCTGAAATGGAGCCAGTCGGAGCTTTGAGTGTTTCTGGCGTCTTCAAACCCAGGACTTGGCTCACACTGCCGCTCGTGTCCGACGCCGTGTTCATAGTTTTTATATAGTTAGGCCGAACAAGTGGGATTAAAGTTCACCAGGGGAAATGGATTAAAAATGAAATCGATCTTTGGGCGTACGAATCAAACTTAAGGAATTAATATGCAAATCGATTCAGAATCGGAAAATCTAATTTTTCAACACAGCCCTATCTCGAGTCGTGGCTCAAACGTGAATAATGAATAAAACTGTTGTACAAACATTACATCTGTGATACTGTGAAGCTTTTGGAGTCTCGGTCACCAGAGCAGGCACCTCACACGGCTGCAAGAAAACACAAGTTTACTTTAAAAGAAACTCTGCAAAGTCCAGACTCCTGCACGGGGTCGGGTCCCAGCGGATTCCCGATGGGTGAAAATGTGTGAACAAAAAACAGCGCTGTGTTTGAGTGAAATGCAGAAATGCCCGTGTTTTTACAAGATGATTAAATGTAAAATCCAAATGTTTCTGCTGCACATTCCCACAAATCTCTGCCACTTTCATTTTCAAACATGTGACATCCTGCAGCTCAGAATGACCCGAGGAGCTGAAGAGTAAATGAGCGAGTGTAAAGTGTAAAGTTGTGGCTCTTTTTTGGCTCTCGGACTGATTTTCATTCGGGTGCGGTTTGGGTGTCGGTTTGTATTTATATCGGGTCGGATCAGGTGCCGAATTTTATTTCACTTCTGTCGGAAAACAGGTCGGGTGCGGATCGAGATATGACGGGTACGGGTGGGTGCGGTTTGTCAAAATCAGCCCCGTGCTTTTCCTCAAACGTTCAGTCATGTTTTACATTTGTGGATTTAGACGTATTGATCCAGTGATTTATATCGAAATGTGTTTCAGAGGCTGAGGCCGATGTGGAAGAAGAGGATGAAAGTGTGAGTTTGTCGAACCTTTCTCCCCGGGTTCTTTTCTGTTCTGTTCAGTTTGATGTTGTGTTCTGACACAGTTTCCTCTTCAGGCTTCTCGAGTCGTCTACATCGGGAACCTTCCTCTGTGCCATTTCTCGGACGTTCAGTTCCTAACGATGGTGAAGCAGGTCTACAAACCTGTCCGTTACATCCTAAACAGATATACTAGAATGGTAAGATTTCCCCATCTTCTCTTTAAAAAGTCGGTTCATACAAAGTGTTTGATTCCATTCGTTAAAACACAGAATTGAGAGTAAAAGCGTCAGAGCTCCGTGTGGGACCAGAGCAGGACCTGGGTCTCCTCAGACAGATGTTTAAATGTCTAAAACCTGCGGTGTGCGTCACTTTAAGCGGCTTCTCTGGTGTTTCAGGGTCTGGTGGAGTTCAAGAGTCGACATGAAGCTTTGGACTTTGTGGCCAAAATGCAGGACTCCACTTTTGGAGGATCTAGTATCCACGTCTTTTTATCCCACAATTACAGCACACTTGACCGGGGGTAAGACTAAAACCGACCAGGGACCAAGACCAGACACAGACCAGACACAGACCGGACTGGGACCAGGACAGACCTCCGTGAAGTCGCCCCATCAAATGCAAACCTGCACAAAAACTATGTCAGTCGTCGTAATCGTGCAAAAAGTTTTGTTTGTGCTTCTTTAGTTTTGGAGAAATTTACGATTCTTTTACAAGTCAGATTGGGGTCAGACCCACAGGAAGCTTCAAAATGCTCAAAAACGCCCAAAATGGAGTCAGTCGTTTGTGCTGCAAAAAGTTTCATTTGTGCAATTCTGGTTCTTAATATATTTGCAGTTTTATTTTTGGCCAATGATGTCATCCAGCCCCTCAAAAATGTGAAATAACCTCAAAACAGGAAGAAAATTACAGAAAACGTTTGTATTTCGATAAACGATCTGAGGCTGTGGAATTTTTCAATTCAATTCAATTCAATTTATTTTGTAGCGCCCAAAATCGCAACAACAGTAGCCTCTAAGGGCGTTCCAAGATATGGATGAGTAAAACATACACACAGACATATCAAAACAGGAATAAACAACATTCATGTAAAGCAGCAAATGAAACATTGTCCAGTCATCCCTGTCCTTGGAGCCCTCCTTCTCAGCAAGGAAAAACTCCAAAAAACCCAGGGTCCTGGGAAAAGAAGAAACCTCAGGAGAACTACAGTGAAGGAGGATCCACTCCCATGGACGGACAGGCTATAGATGTCCAGGCCCGTGGGCCAGTTCAGTATGACCACAGCTACCCAGGTGGGAAGGGCCGGGCGAGGAGGAGGGAGGAGAAGAGGCGAGGAGGAGGAGCCGAGGCGAGGAGGAGGAGCCAGGCGAGGAAGGAGGAGCCAGGCGAAGAGGAGGAGCGAGGTCCAGCTGCCATCAGGCGTCTGAAAGAGTTCCACTCCACAGGGGGAGTGGGACAGGGGACAACATGTGAATAGCAATGAACAAACTACAGATGAGAACATAGTGAGTGATGCTGATGAGAAAAAAGGAGGAAACAGAGGACAGTGCTCAGGTTGCCACACTTCCCCCAGCTTGTTATCTCCTGCGGCAGCTTATCTTAGTGACATCAACTAAGTAACCTGGTCATAAGCTATTCCGAAGAGGAAGGTTTTAAGCCTGGTCTTAAATAAAGAGACTGTGGGTGCCTGTTTAACATCAACAGGGAGTTGATTCCATAACACAGGAGCTTGGTAACTGAAGGCTCTCCCCCCCACTGTACTTTTAGACACTCTAAAGGAACCACTAATAATCCTGCATTCTGAGAGCGAAGTGCTCTATTTGGCTGATAGGGGACAATGGGATCCTGAAGATATGATGGGGCCATATTGTTTAAGGCTTTGTATGTCAGGAGGAGAACTTTGAATCTAATTCTAAACTCGACAGAAGCCAGTGAAGTGATTTTAACACAGGACTGATGTGATCACGCCTTTTAGTTCCTGTTAGGACTCTGGCAGCTGCATTTTGGACCAACTGGAAGCTTCTTAAAGTACCTTTAGTGCAGGCGGTGAGCAGAGAATTACAGTAATCTAGTCTGGATGTAACAAATGCATGGATAAGTTTTCAGCATCATTTTTAGGCAAAATTTTTCTGATTTTAGTTATGTTTAGGTGAAAATATGCAGTTTTACAGGCTTGGTTTATATGAGCTGTGAATGAGAGATTTTGGTCAAATCTGACTCCAAGGTTTTTACAGTAGAGCTAGAGGCTATACTCACATTGTCAAGTGAGATTATCTGGTCTGACAGAGAATCTCTCTGACCTTAGGACCGACAACAATGACCTCTGTTTTTCAGGGTTTAAAAGGAGGTAATTCAGGGTCATCCAGGTTTTGATGTCCTTCACACAGGCACTGAGCTTATCGATTTGATCGGTCTGATTAGGTTTCATTGATAAGTACAGCTGAGTGTCATCAGCATAACAGTGGAAATTAATGCCATATTTTCTGATAATGTTACCTAATGGCAACATATACAGAGTAAACAGGATTGGACCAAGCACAGATCCTTGTGGAACACCGCAAGCTACTTTAGAAACAGGGGAGAGGTGCACTGGTTTACACTAACAAACTGGTACCTATCTGATAGATAGGATTTAAACCATTTGAGGCGGTCCCTCTGACACCTATGTCACATTCTAACCTCTGCAGTAGAATGTTGTGATCAATGGTGTCAAGCGGCTGCACTGAGGTCAGTAGGACCAGGACTGAAACCAGCCCGTTATCAGCAGCTAGTAGCAAATCATTTGTCACTTTAAGCAGAGCAGTTTCTGTGCTGTGGTGAGCTCTGAAACCAGACTGAAATTTTCATATAAATTATTGCCCTGCAGATGGTGACAAAGCTGTTTCACCACAACTCGTTCCAGAATCTTTGAGAGAAATGGAAGATTGAGATAGGTCTGTAGTTGGCTAGTTCATCAGGATTTAAGCTAGGTTTTTCAAAAGCGGTTTAATTACAGCATATTTAAGGACTGAGGAACAAAGCCATTTTCTAATGACATATTTATTATGTTATGGATGGAACCTATTATTAAGTGGAGAGCTTCTTTGAGGAGTTTGACTGGAATAGGGTCGAGCAAACAAGTTGATGGTTTGGGCGACATGATGACTGAGGTAATCTCGCCTCATCGACAGGAGTAAATTTGTCTAATTCTATTAGAGGATTTATGTAGGATATTGGTGTTGCAAACTGGATTTGCTGAATTTGCTCGGGGGCTGATTTTTGGGTAAGCCGTTGATCTTGTCTCTAATGGTTATAATTTTTGTGTCGAAGAATTCAAGAAAGTCATCACAACTGAACCGAAGGGAGAAGAGAGCTCAGGGCAGTATGAGTTTGTCAGCCTGGCTACAGTGCTGAACAGAAATCTGGGGTTGCTTTTGTTTACTTCTATTAGAGTTTGAATAGTATCTGGTTTGTGCTTTTAGCGAAGCGGCCTTATAAGAGAGCAGGCAGAGCTTCCATGCCTTCAGAGACTGCTCGGAGGCGAGGCGGCGCCAGAGCTTCTCTGTCGTCTCACGTGTTGTTTAGTGATCGCAGTTCTGGAGTAAACCAAGGAGCCGGAGGTCTTGGTTTTAATGCTTTTCTGTTTTAAGCGGAGCTGCAACATCGAGCAGATTTTAAGGTGAGCATTGTCCTATCCACAAACTGATCCATGATAATTGGATTAAAGTTGTTCTCAATGTCACATGGCATATCATTTAATACTGGCTCGATTATTTCTTTGAACTTCGGCTACGATTTTTCTGATATTGTTCTTTTCATTATAGTTTTCTCCTGCTGAGCTGGATAGTCTTTTAGTCTGCAATTGAAAGGTTATTAAAAAATGGTCAGAGAGTATAGGGTTTTGAATTACAAGTAAATCACTAATCTCAATACCATAAGTTAGGGCCCGAGATCGAGAGTGTGATTGTGACAGTGAGTCGGCTTGTTCACACTCTGGGTAAAACCGATCCCATCCAGGAGAGCACCAAAAGCACTGCTGAGGCACTCACTGCTGTTATCAACATGAATGTTGAAATCTCCAACTATATCAATCCTTTCCCATTCCTAAACTAAACTTGAAATAAAGTCAGAAAACTCTGTCAGAAACTTCGGCATAAGGACCAGGAGGTCGGTAGATTGTTATAAATATAACAGCTTTTTGGTTTTCCAGTTGGTGCGTGTCGATAGTCATGAGGCTTTCAAAGGAGCGGAATGTATAATTAGATTTGAGGCTGAGAATTAGGCTGGAGTGAGAAATGGCGGCCACACACGCCACCTCGACCAGTGCTCCTGGCACTTTGAAAGTTCACGTGACTTGGAGGTGTAGATTCGTTTAGTCTAACATAATCATTTTCCTGAAGCCATGTTTCAGTTAAAGCTAGAAGATCAATATTAAAGTCGCCAATTAATTCATTTATTAAAGAGATTTAGAAGAGAGGGACCTGATGTTTAGCAGTCCACATTTTACACACTTATCATTTTGTTTTATTTGCGACACATGTATTTATTTTATTAAGTTATGAGATCTGGCGCCTTTCCTATCAGAGTTCCAGTTGACTTTTATTTGTGCTTTTTACATGCTTAAATTGTTTGTTTGCAACACAATTATTTATTTTTATTAAGTTATGAAACCTGGCGCCTTTCCTATCAGACTTTAGTTGAGTTTTATTTGTGCTTTTTATACATTTATTTTGTTTATTTGCGATGCATGTATTTATTTCTATTGAGTTAGGAGATCTGATATCTTTCCTATCAGAGTTTAGGTATGTTTTGTTTGTGCTTTTGTGCGTGGGACATACACAACCTCAGCCAGTCTGGGAGAATTGTTCATGCAGGGTGGCTCAGAGGAAGCCCCTGTGCGTGGCGCACACACAGTCTCAGCCTGTTTGGAGCTGTTCTCGCTAACAGAGCAGTGCCTCACTAGTCTACTCTGCTCCTAGCGTCACTGACCTCCCTGAGCTAGTCTGTGTGCTAGTCTTACCTGATGGTCATCTAAGACTAACCATAATATTCTGCACTAGGAGGGAGGACCCAGCGCGGTGGGATGAATGCCGTCACTACGTATAAGCCTGGGCTTCCCCTCAAATGCCCTCCAGTTATCTATGAAACGACACCATTCTCTGGGCACCAATTGGACAACCACTGGTTGACAGCTGAAAAGCGGCTGAACATTTCTAGTGGCATAATTTGGAAGGGGCCAGAGAAGTACACGGACTCCGACATCGACTTAGCCAAATCACAAACTGCCGCTATCTGCAACTTCACCACCTCTGACTGACCGCGCCCGAGTATTTACCCCAGCGTGTATAGCGATCGGCGGTACCTGTTCTTACTTCTCTTTAAAGCCTAAGATTCCCTCGATGTCACCCAGTCTGGCTCCAGGGTAACACCGTGTGGAAGCTGCAGGCAGTTCCGTCCCTGACTATAGAGCTCCTATCACTAGAGTGTCCCGCGTCCAGCTCAGGGGGGAGAACCTGTTCCGGACGGGGAGCGCCCTGCTCTCAGCCCTGTGTCCCTGGTCTCCTGGAGTCCTGCACTCAGCTATGTGTCCCTGATCTGCAGTCCTGGTCTTAGCCCTGCGCCTGCGTCTAACTGTCACAAAACTGGCCTGGTCTGGTCCCGGCTGCGGATGCGCCGAGGCTACTCTCGCTAGCTACGCTCAAGCTAATGCAGTCCGCAGTCCCTGCTACTGCTTGACTATAACTTCGGCTTCAAGCGCCTCAAAGCGGATCCGCGTTTCTAACTCTGTAACCCTGGCCTCGAGGACTGCCACTCACGCTGCACTTAGCGCAGCTATCCCTGTCACTATCAAATAAGCCAGGGTTCTCCTCCACATGTTGCAGCTAGAGCAGGAAAGGGGCGAGAGTTTTAGCCATGATGCTAGGCTAGGCTAGATCAGGCTGAAACTACAAGCTGAGGAAACTACAGAGAGGGAGAGGCTTAGACCACAATTACGGGCACTAGGTGCTGAATAAACTTCGATGGTTTGACGAAGTACTCAGGCACTAGTTTAGATGGATTCGTGGATTAACAGATTCAGTAGAGAGATGCTAGTAAGAGTGCTCGCAAAACAGCTCGCAAACAGAATTCGCAAACAGAATTCACTCACCCGGAAGTGACGTCACAAAAAGTCTCAGTCTTTAGTCATTTGCTTTTGATTCATATTTTATAATAACACAGACTTTTCCTCAGCCTCAGGTTGTTTCTCTTCTCTAGTTTTGTGGAGTTTGTCTCCGTCAGCTGAGCAGAAATTACGTCCTATAATTACCACAGAAATAATAATGAAGAATTTTAGAAATAAACTCACACAAATGAAACTGTCACAGCACAAAACAGCACAAACCAAATACAAACGTTTTCTATCATTTTCTTCCTGTTTTGAGGCTGTTTCACATTCTGAGGTTCTGGACGACGTCATCGACCGAAATAAAACTGTGAATATCTGAAGAACCAGAATCACACAAACTGATCTTTTTGTAACACAAATGATTGACATAGTTTTTGTGCAGGTTTGTGTTTGATGGGGCGACTTCACGCAGGTCCAGGACAGGACTAGGACCAAGGCCAAAAACCAGAGTGGGACTGGACCAGACCAGAGAGCTTCACTTTAACACAGTGTCCTCCTGTTTTTCTCAGGAAGGAAGTGGAGTACGACGAGTTCGGGCAAGTCAAGAGGAACGTGGGAAACTCACCCCCACGTGAACGTCGCCACCTGTTTCGAATGAAAACCAGTCGGTCTCCACATAAGTCCAGGGACAGGTCCAGAGGGAGATCCAGGGGAAAGTCCAGGGATAGAGTCAGGAATAGGTCCAGGAACAGATCGAGGGGCAAGTCCAGGGACAGGTCCAGAGATAGGTCTAGGGACAGACCCAGAAGAAAGTCCAGGGACAGGTCCAGAGAGAGGTCCACGGACAGGTCCATAAGAGAGTCCAGGGACAGATCCAGGGACAGATCTAGAGTCAGGTCCAGGGACAGGTCCAGAGACAAGTCCAGGGGCAGGTCTAGGTCCAAATCTGCAGACAAATCTAGAGAAAATAACAATCTGGACACCGGGGAGAGATCGAAGAGTCTTCCACCTCCAGAGGAAACGGGAGTGAGTGAGCGCCGGGAGGAGGAGGAGGAGCCGGTCGCTGTTGCCGCTGAGGACGAAGACGGCTGGAGGGTTCATAAAGACACGAGCGATCAAGAGGACGTGGAGAGTCCGACGGTCCAAATCGTGAACGTTGTTTCGTTAAAAGAGCAAAAACAGGAGTGTGAAGATGTGGCAGAGTCGAAGGATGAGGTGAAGAAGGAGCAGGAAGAGGAGACGGGAAGTGAAGGAGGGAGGACGGCGAAGAGGAAGGGAGATGCAGAGGAAGAGCTGGAGCCGGAGAAGAGGCTCAAACAGGTGAGGCACAGACGCTCGGCTCAGGGATGATTCAAGACCGAACTAAAGCACAAGTGTTTCTCCTTTCAGGACTCCACCACGACAGAAGGTGGCGCTGCTGAGACGGGCCGACCCTGCAAACCCATAGGTCAGTAAGAGTTTTAAAGGGCTAAATTATTATTTTTTTTGGAATCCTGTGCCGAAACGTCCGGTGTAGCTCCCGACTCTGGAGCAACAGTGATCAAACCCACTGAAGTAAATGTGATCGTTGGTCATATAAAGACAGCAGACGTATGTGCTGTTTGGAATCATCCTCGTCTCTTCTAATCACATGTACAGGGCGTCCAGACGTCCCTGTTTACCCAGGACAGTCCCAGTTTTGAGCCCTGTGTCCACAGAAAATTTATCCAAAACCAGCGATTTGTCCCAGTTTTATACAAGACATGTCCCAGTGTCCCTATTTTTGACCAATCTGATCTAAACCAGGACTAAACAAGGTCTATTTGAGGTCTAAACCAGGACTAAACATGAGGAGCATTTGTGTAGCCAAAATACAGAAGATTGTGCTTTATTTGTATTGCTGTATTTTGTCTCTCAGATTATACACTGACCCACACGTGAGTCGAGAATGGACAATGCTGTTTGCATTTTTCACAGTTTTATTTCTACCTCCCAAAACAGAATGCTACAATGGCGTGGAGATAAAGAAAACTGGGACATTTTCTCATTTTTCCTGCATTTATTCATACACCTTTACTAGAATCGTCTTTCAGTTAATGCAAGAAACGTCTGTCTGTTCCACTCTCGGACCACTCACCCCACTGACCTCAAATTCAGAGAGTGTCGTAGTTATTGTTGCAAAAATGTATTAAAAATATTGCAAAAAATAGCAAAGATGTTTTAAAATGAGTGATATATCCAGCTCCATCTTTGCCTCCTCCCTCATGCCCTCATCGTGCAGCGGGTTGGCACTACGGGCTTGGCACTAGTTTGGATGATTTCAGTTCTGGAACTTTCTGCTGAACTAAAACTAAAAGGAATAGAGCTGGTATCGCTTCAGATTCTCAAGATTCAGAATCGATCATCCCGATTCGATCCGATCTGGATTGGGGTTTGTGTTATTAGAACCATTTCTGAGCTGTTCCAGAGGTGTTCCAGTGGTTCCGGAGTTTGGTTGTGTTTCCGCTGTTCTTCACCTCCATTTGTCCTTTAAATCTCTTTGCTTCTGTCAAACGCATCTTTGTCTTTATCATTTCTGAACCCGAAATGTTTCCAGTCGGAGCTCTGAGTGTTTCTGTCGTCTTCAAAACCAGGACTCTGCTCACGCTGCCGCTCGTGTCCGGCGCCGTGTTCATAGTTTGATATAATCAGACTGAGACGAGTGGGGTTAAAGTTCACCGGGGAAAATGGATTAAAAATTAAATCGATATTTGGATGTTCGAATTGATCTTAAGGAATGAATATGCAGATTGTTTCAACACAGCCCTAAAAAGGAAGCTGTTAATGACTGCTTCATGACATCACAAGGTGGAACAGATCAGTTTGAGCATTGGAGATGTGGACAGACTCATAATAAAGGTTCACTCAAACATGTGAATGAAACCAACAGAAGTCCAGGTGTCTGTGAGGAGCCCGAGTGCAGGTGGAGGCTCTGGGGTCTGAGCTGCTGTTTCACTCGTGTGTTTCAGGGACGGAGTTTCTCCTGTTTTACTGTGACCTGTGTCATGTGAAGATCTCAGCTGAACAGGAGGCCAGAGTCTCCCACTGCAGCAGCCGAGAGCACTACCTCAGATACCAGGTAACAGACCTCAGATACCAGGTCACAGACCTCAGATACCAGGTCACAGACCTCAGATACCAGGTCACAGACCTCAGATACCAGGTCACAGACCTCAGATACCAGGTCACAGACCTCAGGTACCAGGTCACAGACCTCAGATACCAGGTCACAGACCTCAGATACCAGGTCACAGACCTCAGATACCAGGTCACAGACCTCAGATACCAGGTCACAGACCTCAGATACCAGGTCACAGACCTCAGATACCAGGTCACAGACCTCAGATACCAGGTAACAGACCTCAGATACCAGGTAACAGACCTCAGATACCAGGTAACAGACCTCAGATACCAGGTAACAGACCTCAGATACCAGGTAACAGACCTGAGGTACCAGGTAACACAGACCTCAGATACCAGGTCACAGACCTCAGATACCAGGTCACAGACCTCAGATACCAGGTAACAGACCTCAGATACCAGGTAACAGACCTCAGATACCAGGTAACAGACCTGAGGTACCAGGTAACAGACCTCAGATACCAGGTCACAGACCTCAGATACCAGGTCACAGACCTCAGATACCAGGTCACAGACCTCAGATACCAGGTAACAGACCTCAGATACCAGGTAACAGACCTCAGATACCAGGTAACAGACCTCAGATACCAGGTAACAGACCTCAGATACCAGGTAACAGACCTCAGATACCAGGTCACAGACCTCAGATACCAGGTCACAGACCTCAGATACCAGGTAACACAGACCTCAGATACCAGGTAACACAGACCTCAGATACCAGGTAACACAGACCTCAGATACCAGGTAACAGACCTCAGGTACCAGGTAACAGACCTCAGATACCAGGTAACAGACCTCAGATACCAGGTAACAGACCTCAGATACCAGGTCACAGACCTCAGATACCAGGTCACAGACCTCAGATACCAGGTCACAGACCTCAGATACCAGGTCACAGACCTCAGATACCAGGTAACAGACCTCAGATACCAGGTAACAGACCTCAGATACCAGGTAACACAGACCTCAGATACCAGGTAACACAGACCTCAGATACCAGGTAACACAGACCTCAGATACCAGGTAACACAGACCTCAGATACCAGGTAACAGACCTCAGATACCAGGTAACACAGACCTTAGATACCAGGTCACAGACCTCAGATACCAGGTAACAGACCTCAGATACCAGGTCACAGACCTCAGATACCAGGTAACAGACCTCAGATACCAGGTAACACAGACCTCAGATACCAGGTAACACAGACCTCAGATACCAGGTAACACAGACCTCAGATACCAGGTAACACAGACCTCAGATACCAGGTCACAGACCTCAGATACCAGGTAACACAGACCTCAGATACCAGGTCACAGACCTCAGATACCAGGTAACAGACCTCAGATACCAGGTAACAGACCTCAGATACCAGGTAACAGACCTCAGATACCAGGTAACACAGACCTCAGATACCAGGTAACACAGACCTCGGATACCAGGTAACACAGACCTCAGATACCAGGTAACACAGACCTCAGATACCAGGTCACACAGACCTCAGGTACCAGGTCACAGACCTCAGATACCAGGTCACAGACCTCAGATACCAGGTAACACAGACCTCAGATACCAGGTAACACAGACCTCAGATACCAGGTAACACAGACCTCAGATACCAGGTAACACAGACCTCAGATACCAGGTAACAGACCTCAGATACCAGGTAACAGACCTCAGATACCAGGTCACAGACCTCAGATACCAGGTAACACAGACCTCAGATACCAGGTAACAGACCTCAGATACCAGGTAACAGACCTCAGATACCAGGTAACAGACCTCAGATACCAGGTAACACAGACCTCAGATACCAGGTCACAGACCTCAGATACCAGGTAACACAGACCTTAGATACCAGGTAACACAGACCTCAGATACCAGGTCACAGACCTCAGATACCAGGTAACACAGACCTCAGATACCAGGTAACACAGACCTCAGATACCAGGTAACACAGACCTCAGATACCAGGTAACAGACCTCAGATACCAGGTAACAGACCTCAGATACCAGGTCACAGACCTCAGATACCAGGTAACACAGACCTTAGATACCAGGTAACACAGACCTCAGATACCAGGTAACACAGACCTCAGATACCAGGTAACAGACCTCAGATACCAGGTCACAGACCTCAGATACCAGGTCACAGACCTCAGATACCAGGTAACAGACCTCAGATACCAGGTAACAGACCTCAGATACCAGGTAACACAGACCTCAGATACCAGGTCACAGACCTCAGATACCAGGTCACAGACCTCAGATACCAGGTCACAGACCTCAGATACCAGGTAACAGACCTCAGATACCAGGTAACACAGACCTCAGATACCAGGTCACAGACCTCAGATACCAGGTCACAGACCTCAGATACCAGGTCACAGACCTCAGATACCAGGTAACAGACCTCAGATACCAGGTAACAGACCTCAGATACCAGGTAACACAGACCTCAGATACCAGGTAACACAGACCTCAGATACCAGGTAACACAGACCTCAGATACCAGGTAACAGACCTCAGATACCAGGTAACAGACCTCAGATACCAGGTCACAGACCTCAGATACCAGGTCACAGACCTCAGATACTAGGTCACAGACCTCAAATACCAGGTCACAGACCTCAGATACCAGGTCACAGATCTCAGATACCAGGTAACACAGACCTCAGATACCAGGTAACAGACCTCAGATACCAGGTAACACAGACCTCAGATACCAGGTAACAGACCTCAGATACCAGGTAACAGACCTCAGATACCAGGTCACAGACCTCAGATACCAGGTAACACAGACCTTAGATACCAGGTCACAGACCTCAGATACCAGGTCACAGACCTCAGATACCAGGTAACAGACCTCAGATACCAGGTCACAGACCTCAGATACCAGGTAACACAGACCTCAGATACCAGGTAACAGATCTCAGATACCAGGTAACAGACCTCAGATACCAGGTAACAGACCTCAGATACCAGGTAACACAGACCTTAGATACCAGGTAACAGACCTCAGATACCAGGTAACACAGACCTCAGATACCAGGTCACAGACCTCAGATACCAGGTAACACAGACCTCAGATACCAGGTCACAGACCTCAGATACCAGGTAACACAGACCTCAGATACCAGGTAACACAGACCTCAGATACCAGGTAACACAGACCTCAGATACCAGGTCACAGACCTCAGATACCAGGTAACACAGACCTCAGATACCAGGTCACAGACCTCAGATACCAGGTCACAGACCTCAGATACCAGGTCACAGACCTCAGATACCAGGTCACAGACCTCAGATACCAGGTCACAGACCTCAGATACCAGGTCACAGACCTCAGATACCAGGTCACAGACCTCAGATACCAGGTAACAGACCTCAGATACCAGGTAACAGACCTCAGATACCAGGTCACAGACCTCAGATACCAGGTCACAGACCTCAGATACCAGGTAACACAGACCTCAGATACCAGGTAACAGACCTCAGATACCAGGTAACAGACCTCAGATACCAGGTAACACAGACCTCAGATACCAGGTCACAGACCTCAGATACCAGGTCACAGACCTCAGATACCAGGTCACAGACCTCAGATACCAGGTAACAGACCTCAGATACCAGGTCACAGACCTCAGATACCAGGTCACAGACCTCAGATACCAGGTCACAGACCTCAGATACCAGGTCACAGACCTCAGATACCAGGTCACAGACCTCAGATACCCGGTAACACAGACCTCAGATACCCGGTAACACAGACCTCAGATACCAGGTCACAGACCTCAGATACCAGGTCACAGACCTCAGATACCCGGTAACAGACCTCAGATACCAGGTAACAGACCTCGGATACCAGGTAACAGACCTCGGATACCAGGTAACAGACCTCGGATACCAGGTAACACAGACCTCAGATACCAGGTAACACAGACCTCAGATACCAGGTAACACAGACCTCAGATACCAGGTCACAGACCTCAGATACCAGGTCACAGACCTCAGATACCAGGTCACAGACCTCAGATACCAGGTCACAGACCTCAGATACCAGGTAACACAGACCTCAGATACCAGGTAACACAGACCTCAGATACCAGGTAACAGACCTCAGATACCAGGTAACAGACCTCAGATACCAGGTAACAGACCTCAGATACCAGGTAACACAGACCTCAGATACCAGGTAACAGACCTTAGATACCAGGTAACAGACCTCAGGTACCAGGTAACAGACCTCAGATACCAGGTCACAGACCTCAGATACCAGGTCACAGACCTCAGGTACCAGGTCACAGACCTCAGGTACCAGGTCACAGACCTCAGGTACCAGGTAACAGACCTCAGATACCAGGTCACAGACCTCAGATACCAGGTCACAGACCTCAGGTACCAGGTCACAGACCTCAGATACCAGGTAACAGACCTCAGATACCAGGTAACACAGACCTCAGATACCAGGTAACACAGACCTCAGATACCAGGTAACACAGACCTCAGATACCAGGTAACACAGACCTCAGATACCAGGTAACACAGACCTCAGATACCAGGTAACACAGACCTCAGATACCAGGTAACACAGACCTCAGATACCAGGTAACAGACCTCAGATACCAGGTCACAGACCTCAGATACCAGGTCACAGACCTCAGATACCAGGTCACAGACCTCAGATACCAGGTCACAGACCTCAGATACCAGGTAACAGACCTCAGATACCAGGTCACAGACCTCAGATACCAGGTCACAGACCTCAGATACCAGGTCACAGACCTCAGATACCAGGTCACAGACCTCAGATACCAGGTCACAGACCTCAGATACCAGGTCACAGACCTCAGATACCAGGTAACAGACCTCAGATACCAGGTAACAGACCTCAGATACCAGGTAACAGACCTCAGATACCAGGTAACACAGACCTCAGGTACCAGGTAACACAGACCTCAGGTACCAGGTAACACAGACCTCAGGTACCAGGTCACAGACCTCAGGTACCAGGTCACAGACCTCAGGTACCAGGTCACAGACCTCAGATACCAGGTCACAGACCTCAGATACCAGGTCACAGACCTCAGGTACCAGGTCACAGACCTCAGATACCAGGTCACAGACCTCAGATACCAGGTCACAGACCTCAGATACCAGGTCACAGACCTCAGATACCAGGTCACAGACCTCAGATACCAGGTAACACAGACCTCAGATACCAGGTAACACAGACCTCAGATACCAGGTCACAGACCTCAGATACCAGGTCACAGACCTCAGATACCAGGTCACAGACCTCAGATACCAGGTCACAGACCTCAGATACCAGGTCACAGACCTCAGATACCAGGTCACAGACCTCAGATACCAGGTCACAGACCTCAGATACCAGGTCACAGACCTCAGATACCAGGTCACAGACCTCAGATACCAGGTCACAGACCTCAGATACCAGGTAACACAGACCTGCTAAAGCCGACGCTCTGCTCCAGTGCTGCTCGTACTGAATGAATGAGATGAATAAAACTGAGCTGATATAAACTGCGTGAAGTTGGTCCCATCAAATGGAAATCTACACAAAAACTGTCAGTCGTTTGTGCTTCATTTGTGCTGCAGAAAGTTCAGTTTGTGTGATTCTGGTTCTTCAGATATTTGCAGTTTTATTTCGGTCGATGACGTCGTCCAGAACCTCAGAATGTGAAACAGCCTCAAAACAGGAAGAAAATGATAGAAAACATTTGTATTTGGTTTGTGCTGTTTTGTGCTGTGACAGTTTCATTTGTGTGAGTTTATTTCTAAAATTCTTCATTATTATTTCTGTGGTAATTATAGGACGTCATTTCTGCTCAGCTGACGGAGACAAACTCCACAAAACTAGAGAAGAGAAACGACCTGAGGCTGAGGAAAAGTCTGTTTTATTATAAAATATGAATCAAAAGCAAATGACTAAAGACTGAAACAGACTTTTCCTCAGCCTCAGGTCGTTTCTCTTCACTAGTTTTGTGGAGTTTTGCTGAAGTCGCTGCTTCAGCTGAGCAGAAATGACGTTCTATAATTACTGCAGAAATAATAATTAATAATTTTAGAAATAAACTCACACAAATGAAACTGTCACAGCACAAAACAGCACAAACCAAATACAAACGTTTTCTATCATTTTCTTCCTGTTCTGAGGCTGTTTCACATTCTGAGGTTCTGGACGACGTCATCGACCAAAATAAAACTGTGAATATCTGAAGAACCAGAATCGCACAAACGACTGACTCCATTTTGGGCGTTTTCGAGCATTTCTCTTCTTCCTGTGGGTCTGACCCCAGTTTGACCTGTAAAAGAATCGTTCATTTCTCCAAAACTAAAGAAGCACAAACGAAATTTTTTGCAGCACAAACGATTGACAGTTTTTTGTGTAGGTTTGAGTTTGATGAGGACAACTTTACGCAGGTTTTGCTATCGGGTCCTTTTCACTCAAATGTTTTATATTTAAACACCGTTAAAGGAGCAAATTTGGGGCAAAGTGTGTTCAGTTTAGGGCTGCAGCTATCGATTCTTACAGTAATCGATTATTCTGTCGAGTATTTTGTTCGAATAATTGAGTAATCGTTTGTTATTGTCGCGTCTACTTTGCACATGTTAAGTCCACACCACCTGCACTGACAGATACACGTGTTTTGGACATGAAAAACGTAATTATCGCTGGGCTCAGGTCGACTCACCTCACGGTTTCTTTTCCACTTGATGTAATGTACGGTTCTGTTTAGATGTTGTAGCATCAGTGTTGAGAAGGTGACTTTTAAAATGTAATCCCCCACAGATTACAGATTACATTCCCCAAAATGTAGTTTGTGACATAATCAATTAAATTACTTAAAGTGAGTAACGTAATCTGAATACTTTGGATTACTTGATATTGTCATGATTTTTAAAACTACATAAATGTAGCAACCAACTCCTGCAAATTCTTGTTTGGTTTTAGACCTGGATTAGTCCTGGTTTTAGATCTGGTTTAGACCTGGTTTAGACCTGGATTAGTCCTGGTTTTAGACCTGGTTTAGACCTGGTTTAGACCTGGATTAGTCCTGGTGTGAGTTCTGGTTTAGAGGCACAGGAGGAAGCGCGGTCCACGGAGTGAACGCGACAAGACACAATCCACGCGCAGAGTGCGCGCCGTACCGGAGATGCGGGGTGCGCGGCGTACCGGGGCGTACCGGGGCGTACCGGGGCGTACCGGAGCGTACCGGAGCGTACCGGAGCGTACCGGAGCGTACCGGAGCGTACCGGAGCGTACCAGAGAGCGTACCGGAGCGTACCGCGCACTCCTCATCTCCTCCGGTACCGGAGGAGATGAGGAGGAGGTTCTGCTCTTATTATACATCCATGGCCGCGCTGTTGTGTGTACAGTGAAGAGCAGTGGTCGTGCAGAAACTTTACCTCTACCACAAAAGGTTCTGGCCATCGCCGAGCGTATGAAAATAAAACGAAGCATCGAGGCAAAAAATAATAATCGATGCATTTTTCTAATCGATTAACTCGAATCGTTTCAGCCCTAGTTCAGTTTGTAGGAGAAGAATCACCTCCAGACCTCATCACAAACAGACCTGGAATCGTGTTTTGTTTCATTCACACACGTTTAACACACAAACCTGCACATTTAGGCTGAGAAAAACGCTCTGTTCCACTTTGTGATGTCATGTGGTGATACAGGAAGTGCTCCACTGTGTTTCTAAACTCCACACACCTTCACTAGAATCATTTGGATGATTTCAGCCCTGGAATTGAAAAACTCCAGGGCTCCAAATCCAGCCAAAGGTAAAATGGAGCCGCTAACGTAAACTACCATTACATGATATCACGAGGTGGAACGGCGTATTTTCTGCTTGGGGTCATCTTTTATTACTTGTCTGTCTACATCTTCAGTGTGAACGAAACAAAACAAACTCCAGGTGTGTTTGAGGTGGAAACAACATTATAAGGGAGCTGTAAACTCCGATAAAATACCAGAATGTACCAAAGTTTTTCATCAGAATCCTGTTTTTTCTTTTCCAGGAGGTCACGGGAAAGGATCCGTGGAGCTGCTGAGACGACACTACATTACCCATAATCCCCATGGGGCTTATGTACCTCCCAGAGCTTCACTTACGTCGTCGTTTTATTTTGTTGTACAGAAGTCGAGTTTGCCTGGTGACTGTTTTTATCGTTCTGAGTTGGTGAAGTGTGGGTTTTGTGCTCAAACATGACAATAAAAAACTCCAGTTAGACTTTTGAAACATTATTAAGATGAACTCTCCCGTTTTTCACCTGTAGAATCAAACAAAATGGATGAAACAGGCAGAGTCTTTAACGAAGCTTTTATTTAAAAAACACTTCCACTTTGATCCAAGAAAAAAGATCATAAAAACCAGAGACTAAGAAAACTAAATTAAAAAGTTAAATAAAGGTTCAATTAAAAAAAAAAAAGCTGTGCTCACCAGTCCAAACTTCTGATCATAAATGTGTCCAGAAACTCCACCCGAAAGGATCAGATGCATTAAAATCTTAAAGACAAACACAGGTGAGTGTGAAGTGACAGAGCCGAGGAACCGGGGAAAAGATTTATTTGGTAACTTGGTTTTTATAATCGAAAAATATCTTTAAAACTGTTTATTAAAATGTTTGTTTCATTCACTCGTTCATACATAAAATAAAAGGTCCATAAAACAGTTTTTAATAACATGGAGAAGGAGGAAGAGAAGAAGGATGAAGGAGAGGAAGAGGAGGAGGAGAAGATGAAAGGAGAAGAAGGAGGAGGGGGAGGAGAAGGAAGTGAAGAAGAATGAGGGATGAGGAGAAGAGAAGAAGGAGGGAGGAGAAGAAAGGATGAGGGAAGAGAAGAAGGGGGAGAGGTAGGAGAAAAAAGAGGAGGAGAAGATGAGAGGAGGAGGGAGAAGAAGAAAGGAGGAGAAGAAAGGATGAGGGAGAAGAGGAAGAAAGGGGAAGAAGCTCGTGGAGTTTCCAACCTAAACAGTGTCATTTAGAGTAAAACATCTGTATTCGTGAGAATCGCTCTCGCAGGACCAGAGATTTGCACCTATGAGCAGGACGGGGCCAGGCGGGACTCCAGACCGAAGCTCCCAGGATGCACCGCGCACAGCAGCGCCCCGCCCACAGACGGCGCCGGATTCATCAATGCAACAGTTTTATTCACCGGACCGAACCTTTACCGGACCGAACCCGGGGTGAGCAGGACGAGGCTGGAGGTGACGGAGCCCCGGACACCGCGCACCCGCAGACCGTGTATAGAGTCTGTGCACGCAGGACCGAACCAGGACTAAACCAGGACTAAACCAGGACCAGACCAGAGCGGAACCAGGACTAAACCAGGACCAAACCAGAGCGGAACCAGGTCCAAACCAGGATTAAACCGGGATAAACACACGTTGCTTCTTGGTCTGTGGGAAACTCTGATCTCGCTTTGTCCCAGATTCACGTTCGATCATTTAAAGCAGCGTTATCCCGTACCAAGATGGCGGCTTTGTTGATACATTCGTTATAATAGACGGCGGTATTCAATGTGAGATTTTTTTTTCAATTCAAGTTGTACAATTAATACAAAGTGCAAATCAAACTCATACATAATACAACAAAACAATGTGAGATCTCCTGTTCTATATCTGTACCGGAAGTGACGAAACAAAGTTGCGCGCGCATTTTGGAAACGGAAGTGACGTTTCTCCCCGTTCATTCCGATTCAGACTGAACACGGACCCAAGAAGACGTGGATAAGAACAACACAACAGAAGCAAAATGTCTGGCTGTTGTGTGTCTGGGTGTCATAATCGATATTCTACCGGCGGACTGAAGTTTTACAGGATTCCGAGAGGAATGCGGCCGTTTCAGAGTAACCGGCGGCGCCTGTGGCTCCAGGCGATAAACCGCGTGGACTGGACCGAGGACATCATCAGGAACGCGCGAGTCTGCAGCGCGCACTTTATATCAGGTAAAGATTCCTGTTACCTGCGCTAAAACTGTCAGTGTTTGTGCTTCGTTTGTGCCATTCTGGTTCTTCAGATATTCACAGTTTTATTTTGGTCGATGACGTCGTCCAGAACCTCAGAATGTGAAACGGCCTCAAAACAGGAAGAAAATGATGTCAAACGTTTGTATTTGGTTTGTGCTGTTTTGTGCTGTGACAGTTTCATTTGTGTGAGTTTATTTCTAAAATTATTCATTATTATTTCTGCGGGAATTATATTATGTCATTTCCGCTCAGCTGACGGCGACAAACTCCACAAAACTAGTGAAGAGAAACGATCTGAGGCTGTGGAAAAGTCTGTTTCAGTCTTTAGTCATTTGCTTTTGATTCATATTTTATAATAACACAGACTTCTCCACAGCCTCAGGTCGTTTCTCTTCACTAGTTTTGTGGAGTTTTGCTGAAGTCGCTGCTTCAGCTGAGCGGAAATGACATCCTACAATTGCAGCAGAAATAATAATGAATAATTTTAGAAATATAATCAAACAAAAAACTGTCACAGCACAAAACAGCCCAAATGAAACCTTATGGTACCAAACCATAAGGTGAGTGGAAAAGGTTCACATTTCAGATTTAAAAGTCAGCAAAACATACATAAATAAAGCCATGGAAACCACTTTAGGTCATGAAAAAGTCAGTAAAAAAGCGTGGGAACCCTGTGTAGATGAAGTTTGGGAAGTCAGTGTTGGACTCGCCGGATATGGAAGTAAATAAACATTTGTACATTTGCAGGTGAGGCGTCCTTGGACTCGACCAGTCCTGATTTTGTGCCTTCTCTGTTCCCGCCTCCAAAACAAACCCAGAATCCTCGTGCAAAAGTGGCCAGGTAAGAGGAAGTAAAGTTATCCCCCTGTAATATGCTTTTTCCCTTTTAGTTTGTCTCTTGCATAAATCTTGGTGCCTAAAGGAGTTTTGAGATTCGGATCGATCGAACTGTACGTTTCTGATGTGTTTTTTTTTCTTTTAGGCTCCGTAGGAAAAGGAAGAAAGATGAAAAAGCAAACGCTTCTGAAACTCAAGAACAAGAGCGCAGCATGGACCAATGTAAGATAAGATAAGATCAACTTTATTGTCCCCAAGGGGAAATTTGTTTTGGGCACCGCAGCTTAAAAAACACAGTTACACTTCACACATCACAACAGTCAGAAGACACGTGAACTGCACGACCAAAAAGTGTCCAAAGTATTGCACTCACCCCATTTCACCCATAATAATTCTCTATTGCACAAAAAATGTTGCAGTTATTGCACCATGAAATAAAGTGACTCAGTGCATTTGTTGTGCAGATTTGTTCAGTGCAGCAGAAGTGGCACAAATGAAAGTTTAAATCTGTGACTCTTAAACTCCGGCCCTCGAGCGTCGGCCTGATGGAGGATTTATATTCACCCGCAGCAGGTGAGAGGAGTTTCCCACAATCCCTCTGGCCTGAACAAGCACAGACTTTTGGGAAAAACGTCCTGCAGAGAAGGAAACTCTGTCCTGCCCGTCACCTTCATGGCCTCATTTCCCAGTTTTCCCAGTTTAGTTTTGCACTGGACGGTTAAAAGAGTCAGAGGAGGAACTTTTGGAGCAGCCAACAAACATAAGGGAAAGTCCCACTTACTGCACATTTAAAAAGCACCTGAAACAGTCATGTTCTCATCTGGACTCGTTTTATTGTTGTACAGTGATCCCTCGTTTATCGCGGGGGTCACGTTCCAAAAATAACCCGCGATAGGTGAAATCCGCGAAGTATCAGCTTTATTTTTTACTGTTATTTTACAATGCAATACTTTACTGCAGAATGAAACAAAAAATAAAACCTCTTTTCAGGCCCAAAATGTGTTTAAGAAATAGAAATATTAACGTTTTCTTACAAATAACTATAATAGTTTAAAGAACGGTGTTGTAAAACAATATTTTTTATATAGTAATGAATAGGAAACATTGTCACTGGCGTATTTCACAGTCCCTCCAGCTGCGCCTCTTCGTCCTGACTCCGCTGCGCTGGAGCGTCTTTTTCTACTGAAGGCTGCGCGACCAAGTGTTAGTCCTTCCTCCTCTTCTTTAGTCCTTCCTCCTCTTCTTTAGTCCTTCCTCCTCTTCTTTAGTCCTTCCTCCTCTTCTTTAGTCCTTCCTCCTCTTCTTTAGTCCTTCCTCCTCTTCTTTAGTCCTTCCTCCTCTTCTTTATCAACAAGATACAGATTCACTGTAAAAGAAAACCACTGTAAAAAATTCCGCAAAGCCGCGATAGGTGAAGCGCGATATAGCGAGGGATCACTGTAATGTCATTTGTCTTTGTGTTTTATCTGATGTTGTTGGGCTCTTGTGTTGGTTTGTCTTCCTGCCTCAGGATCTGCAGATGTAAATGAGCAGCTTTGCTATAATCAGGCTCGTTTACAGTCTATGCATAAGTGTACGATTGTTCATGAATGTGCACTGTCCTGATCAAATCAAATAATTAAAAAAAAACAAGGTGATCGACCGAACTGTAGCAGATCAAACTGTGCAGAACAGCAGAAGAAAAACAGGTCATGATTTCTGTGCTCACACAAACGGCCTCAGGCTCCTGAAGAAGTGGAGCCTCTGGGACAGTTTGGAACAAAGAAAATCCACATGTACAAACAAACTGTCAATGTACAAACCCAAATACTTAAAGATTCAGCCTGCTCTATGTGTCCACCTTCAGTGACAACAGGATCGTGGGTTTGCAGAGCTCGAGGATCAAACAGCAGCTCCTTAGTTTTATTCACATTAAGACTTAAATGATGCACCAACACAGAACAGACCTGATCTCTTGATGGTCGGTGTCCTGGTGTGAATATATTTCATTTTCCAATGAACTGATTGATTGTTCTGGTTCCACCTTGAAGAAATTCATCTTTTGAGAGTGTTTTTCTCTCTGCGTAAAACGTATAATTACCTGGAATGCACTTAGAACTTAAACTTGTCTGCATTGGGTGTGGCTCATTCTAATTTCTTCCCTTTTCTGTGTGAAAGCTGCAGAGGATCCCCCAGTTCCAAAGACGGTGTACGAAGAGCTTCACCTGAGACACTGGCGGCTTCAGGCAGACTTTGCCAGCCTGCGACAGGAGTGTGACGCACTTCGAGCTGAAAATGAAAAGCTGAAAGACGAGCTGCAGAAACCCACATTTTCCTACAGCAGTGTGAAGAGCGGCGTCGGACAGTTGGTGTTTTTCACCGGACTCACCTCTGTGGTCTTTGAGTGGCTGCTCGCAAAAATAACGGGCAGCGTCGACAGAATCAGTCACAAACTCACACTGGCGGATCACCTGTTGGTGGTGCTGATGAAGCTGAGGTTGGGCCTGTGTAACACGGACTTGGCCTTTAGATTCAACGTGTCCAAAAGCACCGTGTCCAACATCGTGCGGAGCTGGGTCCCGGCCATGGCCCTGGTCCTGAAGCCGCTCATTAAATGGCCGAGCAAAGGAGCGATACTGAGAAACATGCCGAGAATATTCAGGCGCAAATTTACAAGCTGCCGATGCATTTTAGATTGTGCTGAAGTGTCCATCGCTCGTCCCGGCGATGTGGCGTCCCGAGCCCAGACCTGGTCATGCTATAAACACACTTACACCAGGAAGTATCTGATCGGCGTCACTCCAGCCGGGGCCGTCTCCTTCCTGTCTCCCGGTTGGGCCGGACGCGTCTCAGACAAACAAATCACCGCTGAGTCGGGTTTCTGCAAACTCCTGGAGCCTCAGGATGAAGTTTTAGCAGAAAGAGTTTTTCTGATCAGAGACGAGCTGGAGGCGTCTGGGGCGACGCTCCGTGTCCCCCACTTCACCAAAGGGAAAAAGCCGATTTCTGCACAGGATTCTTCACGACGACTTTCCCGTGTGAGGATCCACGTCGAGCGAGTTATTGGTCGGTGGAAACAGTTTAAGATTTTGCAAACGGTGATCCCCGAGTCACAGGTGAACATCCTGGACGATGTGGTGACCGTGTGTGGAGCCCTCACAAACCTCGGCAAAAGTGTTTTTCCTAAATGAGCTTCACCCTGTGTGACTGAAGGGAGTCACTTCTGTAAAACATGTTTATACTGAACTGAAAACTTAATGACTTAAACTAAACGACTCTTCAGAGCACAGAGTCATTTATTTGTAATGGTGTTTTTCACAGAACATTAGCATCCAGACTGTAGGAACAGACGCACTAAAAACATGTTCTGTTCTCTTTATGTCGACGAGTTTTAAATGAAGCCGTTCAAGGCTCAGCTCAGACACTTCCTCCAGGACCGTGTGGCTCTTTCTTTCTTTCTTTCTTTCTTTGTGCACAGCTGTAGTGAAAGTGTTTGTTTCATGGGACACAGAAGATCATTTTATCAGACTGTTGTCAGGCTGAGACACTGAGGCAGGGTCAGGACTTGTGAATAGTTCAGGAAACACTCACGATGAGGACGTTTTGTGTTTTTGGCAAAGCCACAATGAACCACAGGCCCCGTCTGCGGTCTGGAGGTGATCTGAGGTGATCTGAGGTGTGGCTCAGTCGCACTTAAGCCACAGGAGTTTCACACTGACCTCTGAACGACTTTAGGACATGAAGACAGTTTCCTCTGTTTTTACCCACAACACTGACTGGACGTTTAACTCTGTTGTGTCATTAAAGTTTGGGGTCACACAGACAATTTAGTCTTTTTTAGTGTTTGTAAAATGAATAAACTTTAGTCAAGACATTGATAAGGTTAGAAATAATTATTTGTATTTGAAATAATATTTTTTTCCTTCAAACTTTGCTTTGGTCACAGAATCCTCCATCTGCAGCAGTCACAGCCTTCAGACCTTTGGCCTCCAGCTGTTCATTTGTTGAAGGATCTGGAGAAATTTCACCCCAGGCTTCTAGAAGCTTCTCCCACAGGTTGGATTGTCTGGATGGAAACTTCTTCTGTACCAGATGGTCAAACTGCTCCACAGCAGCTCAGTGGGTTCTGTCCATAACACTTCTGTCCACAGCAGCTCAGTGGGTTCTGTCCATAACACTTCTGTCCACAGCAGCTCAGTGGGTCTGTCCATCACACTTCTGACCACAGCAGCTCAGTGGGTCTGTCCATAACACTTCTGTCCACAGCAGCTCAGTGGGTCTGTCCATAACACTTCTGTCCACAGCAGCTCAGTGGGTTCTGTCCATAACACTTCTGTCCACAGCAGCTCAGTGGGTCTGTCCATAACACTTCTGACCACAGCAGCTCAGTGGGTCTGTCCATAACACTTCTGTCCACAGCAGCTCAGTGGGTTCTGTCCATAACACTTCTGTCCACAGCAGCTCAGTGGGTCTGTCCATAACACTTCTGTCCATAACACTTCTGTCCACAGCAGCTCAGTGGGTCTGTCCAGAACACTTCTGTCCACAGCAGCTCAGTGGGTCTGTCCAGAACACTTCTGTCCACAGCAGCTCAGTGGGTCTGTCCAGAACACTTCTGTCCACAGCAGCTCAGTGGGTCTGTCCATAACACTTCTGTCCACTCTTCCTCTGTCCAGTGTCTGTTTCTTTTGCCCATATTCATCTGTTTCTTTTATTGGCCACTAGGGCTGCAGCTATCGATTATTACATCGATTATTCTGTCGATTATTTTGTCGATTATTTTGTTCGAATAATCGAGTAATCGTTTGTTATTGTCGTGTCTACTTTGCACATGTTAAGTCCACACCACCTGCACTGACAGATACACGTGTTTTGGACATGAAAAACATAATTATCTCTGGGCTCAGGTCGACTCACCTCACGGTTTCTTTTCCACTTGATGTAATGTACGGTTCTGTTTAGATGTTGTAGCATCAGTGTGGAGAAGGTGACTTTTAAAATGTAATCCCCTACAGATTACAGATTACATTCCCCAAAATGTAGTTTGTGACATAATCAATTAAATTACTTAAAGTGAGTAATGTAATCTGAATACTCTGGATTACTTGATATTGTCATGATTTTTAAAACTACATAAATGTAGCAGCCAACTCCTGCAAATTCTTGTTTGGTTTTAGACCTGGATTAGTCCTGGTTTTAGACCTGGTTTAGATCTGGTTTAGACCTGGTTTAGACCTGGTTTAGTCCTGGTGTGAGTTCTGGTTTAGAGGCACAGGAGGAAGCGCGGTCCACGGAGTGTACGCGACAAGACAAAATCCACGCGCAGAGCGTGCGGCGTACGGGGGATGCGGAGTACGGAGCGTACCATGTTAACACTGGTGTTTTGCAGGTTCTGTTTAATGAAGCTGCCAGTTGAGGACCTGTGAGGCGTCTGTTTCTCAAACTAGAGACTCTAATGTTCGTATCTTCTGGCTCAGTTGTGCAGTGGGGCCTCCCACTTCTCTTTCTACTCTGGTTAGAGCCTGTTTGTGCTCTTCTCTGAAGGGAGTAGTTCACACCGCTGGAGGAAATCTTCAGTTTCTTGGCGATTTCTCACACAGAATAACCTTCATTTCTAAGAACAAGAACAGACTGTCGACTTTCACATGAAACTTCTCTTTTTCTGGTCATTTTGAGCGTTTAATCGACCCCACAAATGTGATGCTCCAGATACTCAACCTGCTCAAAGAAGGTCAGTTTTATAGCTTCTCTAACCAGCTGAACTGTTTTCCTCTGTGCTAACATGACTGCACAAGGGTTTTCTGATCATCCATTAGCCTCTGACACAACGAGCAAACACATTGTACCTTTAGAACACTGGAGTGAAATGAGCCTCTGTTCACCTCTGTAGATACTGCACCAAAAACAGACATCTGCAGCTCGAGTCGTCATTTACCACATTAGCAGCGGATAGAGAGTGTTTCTGATTAGTTTAAAGTGTCTTCGTTGAAAAAAACTGTGCTTTTCTTTAAAAAATAAGGACATTTCTAAGTGACCCCAAACTTCTGAACGGTACTGTAAGTTCAGCTGTGATTACAGGGGAAGTTTGGGACCTGTTCCTTCCGTGACCAGAATTTCAAAATAAAAAACTGGGACTTTTTTGGTGGTTGGTAAAAATAAAATGCGTAATTAAGGAAACTTGTTCTGCAGAAAAGCACTCATGACTGACATGAGTCAGTTTAGTCATATTTTCTTTGTGTTTTGGTCGTTTTTAAGCAGCTTTTCTGTATTTTACCCAAACAAATGTCAGTTTATGCCTCTCTTCACAGTTGGCAGGGATCAGACTGGTCAAAAATAGGGACCTGGGTCATTTCTTGCTTAAAACTGGGGGCAAATCAGTGGTTTTGTATAAATCTGCAGGGACAGGGGGACACAGAGTCAGGACTGTCTGGGGAAACAGGAGTGTTGGTCACCTCATACCTGTGATCCCACCTGCTCTATTGGTGCCGCTCCTTTGACCTGGAATGTTGTCGCTTCACAAATTCATACGTTTAGTTTCTCTCACTGATGTAGTGCAGTTTTGAGTCTCTGAAATGTCTCCTCACACTTCACCTGCAGCTCCTGTGGTGACTGTTCCCTGTTGCAGCAGATAAAGCAGCTCTGGGTTCTCCACGACCTGCTCTTCTGCTGCTCCACATCACATGAGGCTTCTGAGGACGGCAGCGACACAAACTCCTGACAACAAAACCCCGAATGTTTGTTGATTCTAATGTGTGTGAGCTGTCGTCATGCACCGTTCACATGTGTGTGAGCTGTCGTCATGCACCGTTCACATGTGTGTGAGCTGTCGTCATGCACCGTTCACATGTGTGTGAGCTGTCGTCATGCACCGTTCACATGTGTGTGAGCTGTCGTCATGCACCGTTCACATGTGTGTGAGCTGTCGTCATGCACCGTTCACATGTGTGTGAGCTGTCGTCATGCACCGTTCACATGTGTGTGAGCTGTCGTCCTGCACCGTTCACATGTGTGTGAGCTGTCGTCCTGCACCGTTCACATGTGTGTGAGCTGTCATCCTGCACCGTTCACATGTGTGTGAGCTGTCGTCCTGCACCGTTCACATGTGTGTGAGCTGTCGTCACCGTTCACATGTGTGTGAGCTGTCGTCATGCACCGTTCACATGTGTGTGAGCTGTCGTCATGCACCGTTCACATGTGTGTGAGCTGTCGTCATGCACCGTTCACATGTGTGCGAGCTGTCGTCATGCACCGTTCACATGTGTGTGAGCTGTCGTCATGCACCGTTCACATGTGTGCGAGCTGTCGTCATGCACCGTTCACATGTGTGTGAGCTGTCGTCATGCACCGTTCACATGTGTGTGAGCTGTCGTCATGCACCGTTCACATGTGTGTGAGCTGTCGTCATGCACCGTTCACATGTGTGTGAGCTGTCGTCCTGCACCGTTCACATGTGTGTGAGCTGTCGTCATGCACCGTTCACATGTGTGTGAGCTGTCGTCATGCACCGTTCACATGTGTGTGAGCTGTCGTCCTGCACCGTTCACATGTGTGTGAGCTGTCGTCATGCACCGTTCACATGTGTGTGAGCTGTCGTCCTGCACCGTTCACATGTGTGTGAGCTGTCGTCATGCACCGTTCACATGTGTGTGAGCTGTCGTCATGCACCGTTCACATGTGTGTGAGCTGTCGTCATGCACCGTTCACATGTGTGCGAGCTGTCGTCATGCACCGTTCACATGTGTGCGAGCTGTCGTCATGCACCGTTCACATGTGTGTGAGCTGTCGTCATGCACCGTTCACATGTGTGCGAGCTGTCGTCCTGCACCGTTCACATGTGTGTGAGCTGTCGTCACCGTTCACATGTGTGTGAGCTGTCGTCATGCACCGTTCACATGTGTGTGAGCTGTCGTCATGCACCGTTCACATGTGTGTGAGCTGTCGTCATGCACCGTTCACATGTGTGCGAGCTGTCGTCATGCACCGTTCACATGTGTGCGAGCTGTCGTCATGCACCGTTCACGTGTGTGAGCTGTCGTCCTGCACCGTTCACATGTGTGTGAGCTGTCGTCATGCACCGTTCACATGTGTGCGAGCTGTCGTCCTGCACCGTTCACATGTGTGTGAGCTGTCGTCATGCACCGTTCACATGTGTGCGAGCTGTCGTCCTGCACCGTTCACATGTGTGTGAGCTGTCGTCCTGCACCGTTCACATGTGTGTGAGCTGTCGTCATGCACCGTTCACATGTGTGCGAGCTGTCGTCCTGCACCGTTCACATGTGTGCGAGCTGTCGTCATGCACCGTTCACATGTGTGTGAGCTGTCGTCCTGCACCGTTCACATGTGTGCGAGCTGTCGTCCTGCACCGTTCACATGTGTGTGAGCTGTCGTCCTGCACCGTTCACATGTGTGTGAGCTGTCGTCATGCACCGTTCACATGTGTGTGAGCTGTCGTCATGCACCGTTCACATGTGTGTGAGCTGTCGTCATGCACCGTTCACATGTGTGTGAGCTGTCGTCCTGCACCGTTCACATGTGTGTGAGCTGTCGTCCTGCACCGTTCACATGTGTGTGAGCTGTCGTCATGCACCGTTCACATGTGTGTGAGCTGTCGTCATGCACCGTTCACATGTGTGTGAGCTGTCGTCATGCACCGTTCACATGTGTGTGAGCTGTCGTCCTGCACCGTTCACATGTGTGCGAGCTGTCGTCATGCACCGTTCACATGTGTGTGAGCTGTCGTCATGCACCGTTCACATGTGTGTGAGCTGTCGTCATGCATCGTTCACATGTGTGTGAGCTGTCGTCACCGTTCACATGTGTGTGAGCTGTCGTCATGCACCGTTCACATGTGTGTGAGCTGTCGTCATGCACCGTTCACATGTGTGTGAGCTGTCGTCATGCATCGTTCACATGTGTGTGAGCTGTCGTCACCGTTCACATGTGTGTGAGCTGTCGTCATGCACCGTTCACATGTGTGTGAGCTGTCGTCATGCACCGTTCACATGTGTGTGAGCTGTCGTCATGCACCGTTCACATGTGTGTGAGCTGTCGTCATGCACCGTTCACATGTGTGTGAGCTGTCGTCATGCACCGTTCACATGTGTGTGAGCTGTCGTCACCGTTCACATGTGTGTGAGCTGTCGTCATGCACCGTTCACATGTGTGTGAGCTGTCGTCACCGTTCACATGTGTGTGAGCTGTCGTCATGCACCGTTCACATGTGTGTGAGCTGTCGTCATGCACCGTTCACATGTGTGTGAGCTGTCGTCATGCACCGTTCACATGTGTGTGAGCTGTCGTCCTGCACCGTTCACATGTGTGTGAGCTGTCGTCACCGTTCACATGTGTGAGCTGTCGTCATGCACCGTTCACATGTGTGTGAGCTGTCGTCATGCACCGTTCACATGTGTGTGAGCTGTCGTCATGCACCGTTCACATGTGTGTGAGCTGTCGTCCTGCACCGTTCACACGTGTGTGAGCTGTCGTCCTGCACCGTTCACATGTGTGTGAGCTGTCGTCCTGCACCGTTCACATGTGTGTGAGCTGTCGTCATGCACCGTTCACATGTGTGTGAGCTGTCGTCCTGCACCGTTCACATGTGTGTGAGCTGTCGTCCTGCACCGTTCACATGTGTGTGAGCTGTCGTCCTGCACCGTTCACACGTGTGTGAGCTGTCGTCCTGCACCGTTCACATGTGTGTGAGCTGTCGTCACCGTTCACATCAGTTCAACTTCACACATTTGAACAAGTCTGAAGGGAAAATTCACCAAATATAATCTGTATATTTCCCTGTGCTGACACAAGAGGGCGCTGTTGTATAGTCCAAGCATTCAGGTACAAGCAGGACTAAACCAGGACTAAAACAAGACTAAAAACCAGGACTAAAATGAGACTAAACCAGGACTAAAACAAGACTAAAAACCAGGACTAAAATGAGACTAAACCAGGACTAAAACAAGACTAAAAACCAGGACTAAAATGAGACTAAACCAGGACTAAAATGAGACTAAACCAGGACTAAAACGAGACTAAACCAGGACTAAAACAAGACTAAACCAGGATTAAAACAAGACTAAACCGAGACTGACCCAGAACTTTAAGCAAAACAAACCACAAACAAACTTTTTTTTTCTGGTCGTTTTTAAAAATTTATTTTTTTACAAAACGGTCACATTTTCCCGCCACATGCTGCAGGATTCACTCACCCGACGTTTAAAGAGGAGGTATTTTACTTTATTATTTCACTTCTGTGGGGATGAACACGGCACAGATTTAGATCAACACTTCAGTGGTTCTGAAAATATTCACCCAAAACTACACATGAACCTGGCAGAACGTTTTTAAAAACTCGTCCCTTTTGCAGAACACCTCCTCTTTAAACCCACACGTCGAACCAGAACATTTTATACAGAAATACAAAAGTGTTTGGGTAAAGTCACAACGAGGAAATACTTGAACTCAAAAATATTCTTTGGCTTAAAATGGCACCTGCAGATCCTTTTCTACGACTACACACGACGTTCACGTTCACCCTAAACCAGGACTAAACCAGGACTAAACCGGGACTAAACCGGGACTAAACCGGGACTAAAGGAGGACTAAAGAAGGACTGGACCAGGTCTAAAGCAGGTCTTAAATGCTGAGGTCTGGAGCTGGTCCCGTGGCTTCGCTGTGGTGCTGTTTGTTTCTTCGCTCTCGTTCGTTTATTTGCTTCGTGGCATTTTCTGGCTGGAGCGGCTCTGGATCACCCGCTTGAACAGCTCCTCTGGGAATTCAGACAAAAAGCACAAATCAGGAAGTGTTTTCTCACTTTACAGAGGCTCTTTTCCTGGTTTATAGTTTCATTTCTGGACCTGATCCGTGTCTGCAGAGGGAAACGTGTTTACAGCTCTGACTGAAAACGAGTGGAACGCTCTTTTATTCTGAACAGTTTTATTCTGAACAGTTTTATTCTGAACAGTTTTATTCTGAATTTTCTTAGTTGATCGTCGGGAAAATTAACGATTGATTTTCAATTCATCATTAACATTTTATATTCAAATTATCATCAAAATTATTATTACTGTTACCTGCATAAATAAACTGAACTTTAAACACATAAAGGTCCTGACTCCAGAGCCTCATCAGTGTGAGATCAGAATGAGTTTAATGCAGATTTAAACATTTATGTTTTACACAAACTAAACTTAAAACCTCACGGCTCATTTGCATAAAGTGTAAGAGCTGAAAAAAGCAGCTCTTTCCTTGTGCTGCTGCTTCAGCTTCTGTGGGACTAAAGGACTCGACTCAGTGAATATGAGTGTTCTCTCTGTGACTCAGTGAATATGAGTGTTCTCTCTGTGACTCAGTGAATATGAGTGTTCTCTCTGTGACAGAGGATGTTCTGCTGATGCTGAGTCTGTTCTGTGCGTATGTCGCGTTGCAGATGCTGCGTAAACATGTGAAACCGGGACACTCAAAAACCCGATCATACCCGGGACACTGATGTGCAGGGAAACACACTCTGAGGAATATAGGGATCTCCAAGGAGCCAGAGCCGAGACGTGGGACTGTGAGGCTCCAGAGTTTGTGCTCAGACCTCGACTCCTCAGGCGACGTTACACAGACACCGACATTCAGTTTGGCCATTAACATGAACCTGATCCACCAAACTCTTAATGATCAATTATCGATTAATCGACTCATCAGCCCGACTCTACTGTGACAAACAGGAAGACATTTGGAAACCTGCGATGAACAAGCTGCATGAAGTTTCCTGTAAATGGAGAAATTTTGCATTTTCAAGTAACTTTTACTTGATTTTCTAAGTGATTTTTATGCAAGTTTCAGTTTGTGTTTGCAGAATAAAATGATTATTCAGTACGTCTTATGTATTCGGTTTGCTGATGTAGTCCAGGTCCAGTGGGGCAAACTCTAAATATAAATTAATTTGCATAAAATTTTTACCCAATATTGGCGAGATATGGAACCAAACACAGGGTTCTAATCTGGAGAATCTAAAGAATCATTTTTGGACCCTCCTGATGTACGTCCAGTGAAAAAGTGCCTGTGTCTGTGAGCTCACCTTTACTGAGGCGTCTGGAGTCCAGCTGAAAGAAACAGACACAGTTCAGTCAGACACGAGTTTATCGAGGTGAAACAAACAACTGGATTTGACAAAAGATCATGTTTTGACACAGTAAAAATCGGGTAGAGAGATTTTAAAGCCGAACTCGGCTCGTCTGAAGCTAAAGTCGTTTCTAGAGGTGAATTCTGTCGGAAGCCAAAAAACGGCACAGATCAGTGTTTCCTCTGTGGAGATCTCACTGTGGCAGTGAGTCTGTCAAGGCAACAAACTAGTGCAGTGATGGGGGCAAGTTCTGAACTAGTGTAGTGATGGGGCAAGTTCTGAACTAGTGTAGTGATGGGGGCAAGTTCTGAACTAGTGCAGTGATGGGGGCAAGTTCTGAACTAGTGTAGTGATGGGGGCAAGTTCTGAACTAGTGCAGTGATGGGGCAAGTTCTGAACTAGTGTAGTGATGGGGGCAAGTTCTGAACTAGTGCAGTGATGGGGCAAGTTCTGAACTAGTGTAGTGATGGGGGCAAGTTCTGAACTAGTGCAGTGATGGGGCAAGTTCTGAACTAGTGCAGTGATGGGGGCAAGTTCTGAACTAGTGCAATGATGGGGGCAAGTTCTGAACTAGTGCAGTGATGGGGGCAAGTTCTGAACTTCCACGTAAAACACCAATTTGCTTCACACTGAAGAAGCTGAACTCCACTTTAACCCATCTGACAACAGCCACGAGTCTAACAAACCAAACGCTCTGCCTGGTTCACTCATTAGTGTCTGGAAACGTTAGAAAACAACTTTATAAGCACCTCACACTTCCCTCTGCTGATTTCCCACTGCACAGACCAAAGCCCAAAAGACTCGATCGTTGATGTCATTTCTAATCCCGTTTATTTACCAGTGAATTATATTATTTATGTTTTTTAAAAATGCTAAAAAATACATTCCTGAACCATTTTCTTTCAACGACTTTCAGTTTCTCTTCTTCTTCACCGTCAGTAGTCGATTCTCACTTGATTCTTCTGGCGGCTCGAGCCTCTCGCCGCCGCTGGAGTCGACAATCGAGTCTAATGAACCTGACAGAATTCCACCTCCTCTAGCAACGACTTTAGCTTCAGACGGGCCCGAGATCAGCTTTAAATATGGATCAGATGGAGGACGGAGACTCACCCGGACGCTGGAGACGGACCTCAGAGCTGCAGAAGGACCATCGGACTGTTCCCGCTCCACTTTAGGAGCTGAACATACAGTTACATATGGACATATGATTACACATGTGAACGAAATATACTGAAATGACAAGTAGCAGTAGCAGTAGTAGTAGTAGTAGTAGCAGTAGTAGTAGTAGTAGCAGTAGTACTAGTAGTAGCAGTAGCAGTAGTAGCAGTAGTAGTAGTAGTAGCAGTAGCAGTAGCAGCAGTAGCAGTAGTAGCAGTAGCAGTAGCAGTAGCAGTAGTAGCAGTAGCAGCAGCAGTAGCAGTAGTAGCAGTAGCAGTAGCAGCAGCAGCCTGCTGCTGCTGCCGCCGCTGCTGCTGCCAGCTGCGCGCTGCTGTTGCTGTTGCTGCTGCCAAGGTTGCTGCAGTTGCTGGCTGCTGCTGCCGCTGCTGCTGCTGCTGCGCTGTTGCCGCTGCCGCTGCTGCCAGCTGCCGCCGCTGCTGCTGCAGCTAAGCCGCTGCTGCTGCTGCTGCTGCTGTTAGCTGCTGCTGCTGCTGCTGCTGCGGCTGCCGCTGCCGCTGTTGTTGCCAGCAGTTAGCGTTGCTGCTGCTGCCGCTGCGTTGCTGCTGCTGCCGCCGCTGCCGCCGCTGCTGCTCGCTAAGCTGCTGCTGCTGCTGCCGCTGCTGCAGCTGCTGTTGTTGCTGCTGCTGCCGCTGCTGCTGTTGCAGCTGCTGCTGCCGCTGCCGCTGTTGCTGCTGCTGCTGTTGCTGCCGCTGCCGCTGCTGCTGTTGCTGCTGCTGCTGCTGCCGCTGGTTGCCGCAGTTCGCTGCTGCTGCTGCTGCTGCTGCGCTGTTGCCGCAGCGTTGCCGCTGGCTGCCGCTGCTGCTGCTGCTGCTGCGCTGCCGCTGCCGCTGCGCTGCTGCTGCCGCTGCTGTTGCTGCTGCTGCGCTGGCGCTAAGGCTGCCGCTGCCGCTTGCGTTCGCTGCGCTGCCGCTGCTGCTGCTGCCGCTGTTGTTGCTGTTGCTGCTGCTGCCGCCGCTGCCGCTGCCGCTTGCTGCCGCTGTTGCTGCTGCTGCCGCTGCTGTTGCTGCGCTGCCGCTGCCGCTGCTGCTGCCGCTGGCTGCTGCTGTTGCTGCCAGCTGCTGCCGCTGCCGCTGCGCGTTGCTGCTGTTGCTGCTGCTGCTGCTGCTGCTGCTGTTGCTGCCGCTGGCTGCCAAGGTTGCTGTTGCTGTTGTTGCCGCTGCTGCTGCCGCTGCTAAGCCGCTGGCTGCCGCTGCCGCTAAGCCGCTGGCTGCTGCCGCTGCTGCCGCTGCGCTGCCGCTTGCAGCTGCTGTTGCTGGCTGCCGCTAGCTGCTTGCTGCTGCCGCTGGCTGCGCGCCGCTGCTGTTGCTGCTGCCGCTGCTAAGGCTGCCGCTTGCTACTGTTAAGCTGCTGGTTCGCTGGCTGGCTGGCTAGCTGCGCCGCTGCTCGCTGGTTAGCTTTGCTGGTTGCTTGCCGCTGCCAGCTCGCTTGGCTGCCGCTAGTTAGCCGCTGCGCCGCTGTTGCCGCTGCCGCTGCCGCTGCTGTTGCTGCGTTGTCGCTGCCGCTGCCGCTGGCTCGCGCCGCTGTTGCTTGCTGCTGCCGTTGCTGCTGCCGCTGCTTGCTGCTGCCGCTGCTGCTGTTGTTGCTTGCCGCTGCTCGCTGCCGCCGCCGCCGCTGCGCAAGCCGCTATGCTGCCAGCTGCCGCTGCCGTTGCGCCAGCTGCTGCTTGCCGCTGCTGCTTGGCTAAGTTGCCGCTGCCGCTGCCGCTCGCTGCCGCTGTTGCTTAAGCCGCTGCTCGCCGCTGTTGCTGCTTGTTGCCGCTGCCGCTTGCTGCTGCTGCTAAGCTGGGTTGCTGCTGTTGGCAGCTGTTGCTGTTGCTGGTTGCCGCCGCTGCTGCTGCCGCTGCCGCTGCCGCTGTTGCTCAGTTGCTGCCGCTGCCAGCCGCTGCTGTTAAGCTGTTGCCAGCTTACCGCCGCCGCTGTTGTTGCTTGCGCTGCTGCCGCTGCTGCTAAGCGTTGCCGCTATAGCAGCAGCGCAGCAGCAGTTGCTGCTGTTGTACTGCTGCTGCTGCCGCTGGTGTTGCTGCCGCAGTAGCAGCAGTAGTAGCAGCTGCTGCTGCAGTAGTAGCCAGCTAGTTGCTGGTTATAGTAGCAGCAGCAGTAGTAGCAGCGCTGCAGGTTGGCAGTGCAAGCAGTTGCTGCTGGCTGGTAGTAGCAGTAGTAGTAGCAGTAGTAGCAGTAGTAGTAGCAGTAGTAGCAGTAGTAGTAGCAGTAGTAGTAGTAGTAGTAGTTTTACTCACGTAGTGGTTTGATGATGCGGTTCACTGAGTGCACGACTCCGTTTGTCGCCATCAGATCTGCTTCCTGCACTGGGACTCGGTTCACGTACACGGTGTAGTTACGCTGAAACACAAACATTAGTCCTGGTTTAGTCTTGGTGTAGTTCTGGTTTAGTCCTGGTTTAGTCTTGGTGTAGTTCTGGTTTAGTCCTGGTTTAGTCCTGGTTTAGACTTGGTGTAGTTCTGGTTTAGTCCTGTTTTAGTCCTGGTTTAGTCCTGTTTTAGTCCTGGTTTAGTACTGGTTTAGTCCCGGTTTAGTCCCCGTTCAGTTCCACACTCACCACTCCCAGCTCCAGCTTGTCTCCCTGCAGCGGCTGGACTCTGGTGTGGGAGCTGACGCCTCCACTGACCAGCAGACCCTCCCCCAGGTGGAACTTCAGCAGCCTGGACAGCTCCGCACCGTTCCCTGTGGAGACCGGGTTTAGACCGGGTTTAGACCGGGTTTAGACCGGGTTTAGACCGGGTTTAGACCGGGTTTAGACCGGGTTTAGACCGGGTTTAGACCTGGTTTAGACCGGGTTTAGACCGGGTTTAGACCGGGTTTAGACCGGGTTTAGACCGGGTTTAGACCTGGTTTAGACCGGGTTTAGACCGGGTTTAGACCGGGTTTAGACCGGGTTTAGACCGGGTTTAGACTGGGTTTAGACCTGGTTTAGACCTGGTGAAGGTCTTACCTTTGACATTATTCAGACTAAACTAACTCTAACCCTTCCCGTAGTTTTACTCAGAATAATTCCCACTCAGAGCTGGAGTTTTGTTTTGTTTCATTCACATGTTCGAGTCACTTTATTATTCGTCCGTCTCCAAAACTTCAAAGGTTCTGTCCCACCTCATGATGTCATGAAGCAGCAGTTTTAAAGATAACAGCTCCTTTTCCCTTTTGTTCAGCAGAATCTGGGATTTCCAGGACTGAAATCATCCAAATGATTCCAGTGAACATATCACACGAACTGTACTACATCAGCTCAGCAAATAAGACGAAAAGAACTTAAAGCATCGAATTATCGACATGTAAACAGATTTAAACTATCTCCATGGAAACAGATTTAAACTATCTCCATGTAAACATATTTAAACTATCTCCATGGAAACAGATTTAAACTATCTCCATGGAAACATATTTAAACTATCTCCATGGAAACAGATTTAAACTATCTCCATGGAAACATATTTAAACTATCTCCATGGAAACAGATTTAAACTATCTCCATGTAAACAGATTTAAACTATCTCCATGTAAACAGATTTAAACTATCGACATGTAAACAGATTTAAACTATCTCCATGGAAACAGATTTAAACTATCTCCATGGAAACAGATTTAAACTATCTCCATGTAAACAGATTTAAACTATCTCCATGGAAACAGATTTAAACTATCTCCATGTAAACAGATTTAAACTATCTCCATGTAAACAGATTTAAACTATCTCCATGGAAACAGATTTAAACTATCTCCATGGAAACAGATTTAAACTATCTCCATGGAAACATATTTAAACTATCTCCATGGAAACAGATTTAAATGTCTCCTGAAATGTTTCAATTCAAAATGTGCATCAGTTCAAACAGGATCTGACTGTATACAGTGCACTAAAACATCGGTTTATTTCTGTCCTGTGGTGCCCCCCAGTGGCTGTGAATGGTTGGGGCCCCTGGGCTCCGTGCCACTGGCCCATAGGGATAACCCGGCCCTGCAGTGAAGGGGTGAGGCCTAAATATTCAGGATCTGTGTGAGAATGAAACAAAACGCCTCCATCAGTCTGCCCCAGGGCAGCTGCGGCTACAGCAGCACCACCACCGGGTCTGGAGTGAAGAATGAACTGGAAAGAATCCTCTGGAAAAGTGATGTGTGTCTGTCTATTTATATATTTATGATATAAATAAAAAACCTGACTCCAGGTGTGTTTGTGAGGAGGAAACATTATAAAGTAGATGAGAAAAAAGGTCAAATGGGACAAAACATCAGATATTTTAGCTGCAACGGGAGAAAAGTGCAAAGGGAGGCCTGGGAAAGGCTCAGAAAGTTCAGGCTGTGTGATGTTTCCTCCTCACGGTTCAAACTTCTGCTGACGTCATGATCCAAACACGATGAGGAGCCACTTTACAGGACGGATGATAAACATTCTGTGGTGCCTCAGTCCCGGCTCTGATAAACAGGCTCGGCTCAGAGCTCCATCTACGGCAGAGACTGGAGATAAACACTGAAGAGTGTTTGGCTCCAGCCCAATGAAGCTCATCGAGGCCGGCGGGTCAGATATGTCCACTTCTGTACGGGTCAGTGACGTCTAAAGTTTCTGTCCAGTCGCAGTTTCCTCAGTTAAAAAGGTTCAGATTTCATAATATTTCAGCACATTTCTGCAGCACGTCTGTGGAACCAGATCCTTTTGTTCATAAATCCTGAGTTCTTCTGCAGGTTTTTTGTGCTCACAACTTAGATTCATATAACAACATGTTTGAGGAACTCAAACGGCTGTGACTCACTCATGAGGCGGCTCCTCTCGGCCGTGGGGATGGAGCTGAAGGCGTCGTTGGTGGGAGCGAAGAAGGTGAGCGCCCCCTGTTGGTTCAGCAGCTCAGTCATGCCGGCGGTCTGCAGCGCCCCCACCAGCGTGCTGAGGGAAACACGCACAAAACAAGATTTACAAAGACTTTAGACTTGGTCTTCAGTCCCAGTCCTGAATTAGACCAGGTTTAGACCGGGTTTAGTTCTGGTTAAGTCCTGCTTTAGTCCTAGTTTACTCCTGTCTTAGTCCTAGTTTAGTCCCAGTTTAGTTCTTATTCAGCACTAGTTTAGTTCCAATTTAGTCCTGGTTTAGGTCTAGTTTAGTCCTTATTCAGTCCTGGTTTAAGTCCTGGTTTAGTCCCAGTTTAGTTCTTATTCAGTCCTGGTTTAGTCCTAGTTTAGTCCTGGTTTAGAACTAGTTTAGTCCTAGATTAAGTCCTGGTTTAGATCTAGTTTAGTCCTGGTTCAGTCCTGGTTCAGTCCTGGTTTAGTCCTGGTTTAGTCCTGGTTCAGTCCTGGTTTAGTCCTGGTTCTGCCAGCAGAGGGAGCCCCACACAAACTCTCCTGCGATGGAAACTCTGACACAGGTGAGCGCTCCGGGCACCGCGCAGGAGAGGAAGTGTATGAGGCTCTATGGAAAAACCTGCTGCGGTGATAAACATGCAGCTTCCTCACAGTAAAACCGCAGAGTGAGGTCACACGGCGCCCCCCGCAGGGCCGCAAGGAGTCATTACAATCATTATAATCATTATAATAATAACGCCTTAAACCTGGAACGAGCTGGAGCGGTGCACTCGCCGGGGCAGATACTGGCCAATGTGCCCCTCTGGCCAGGGGCAGATACTGGCCAATGTGCCCCTCTGGCCAGGGGCAGATACTGGCCAATGTGCCCCTCTGGCCAGGGGCAGATACTGGCCAATGTGCCCCTCTGGCCAGGGGCAGATACTGGCCAATGTGCCCCTCTGGCCAGGGGCAGATACTGGCCAATGTGCCCCTCTGGCCAGGGGCAGATACTGGCCAATGTGCCCCTCTGGCCAGGGGCAGATACTGGCCAATGTGCCCCTCTGGCCAGGGGCAGATACTGGCCAATGTGCCCCTCTGGCCAGGGGCAATACTGGCCAATGTGCCCCTCTGGCCAGGGGCAGATGCTGGCCAATGTGCCCCTCTGCCCCTCCACCAACACCAAGACCAACACAGAATCAGAACAGACATTTCACTTTGTTCATCTCCAGTTCATGAAAATGAACTAAACTGAAACTGCAAACTTGTGTTTGGGTTTAATTCTGGGTTCGTTCAGGTTTTGCCTCAGATTTGCCCTGGTTTAGTCTTTGTTTAGTCCTGGTTTAGTCCCGGTTTAGTCCTGGTTCAGTCCCGGTTTAGTCCCGGTTTAGTCCTGGTTCAGTCCTGGTTTAGTCCTGGTTTAGTCCTGGTTCAGTCCTGGTTTAGTCCCGGTTTAGTCCTGGTTTAGTCCTGGTTCAGTCCTGGTTTAGTCCTGGTTCAGTCCCGGTTTAGTCCTGGTTTAGTCCTGGTTCAGTCCTGGTTTAGTCCTGGTTTAGTCCTGGTTCAGTCCTGGTTTAGTCCCGGTTCAGTCCCGGTTTAGTCCTGGTTTAGTCCTGGTTCAGTCCTGGTTTAGTCCCGGTTCAGACCCGGTTTAGTCCCGGTTCAGTCCCGGTTTAGTCCTGGTTTAGTCCTGGTTCAGTCCTGGTTTAGTCCTGGTTCAGTCCTGGTTTAGTCCTGGTTTAGTCCTGGTTTAGTCCTGGTTCAGTCCTGGTTTAGTCCCGGTTCAGTCCCGGTTTAGTCCTGGTTCAGTCCCGGTTTAGTCCTGGTTTAGTCCTGGTTCAGTCCTGGTTTAGTCCTGGTTTAGTCCTGGTTCAGTCCTGGTTTAGTCCCGGTTCAGTCCCGGTTTAGTCCTGGTTCAGTCCCGGTTTAGTCCCGGTTTAGTCCTGGTTCAGTCCCGGTTTAGTCCTGGTTCAGTCCCGGTTTAGTCCTGGTTTAGTCCTGGTTCAGTCCTGGTTTAGTCCTGGTTCAGTCCTGGTTTAGTCCTGGTTTAGTCCCGGTTCAGTCCCGGTTTAGTCCTGGTTCAGTCCTGGTTCAGTCCTGGTTTAGTCCTGGTTCAGTCCTGGTTTAGTCCTGGTTCAGTCCTGGTTCAGTCCTGATTTAGTCCCGGTTCAGTCCCGGTTTAGTCCTGGTTCAGTCCCGGTTTAGTCCTGGTTTAGTCCTGGTTCAGTCCCGGTTTAGTCCTGGTTCAGTCCCGGTTTAGTCCTGGTTTAGTCCTGGTTCAGTCCTGGTTTAGTCCTGGTTCAGTCCTGGTTTAGTCCTGGTTTAGTCCCGGTTCAGTCCCGGTTTAGTCCTGGTTCAGTCCTGGTTCAGTCCTGGTTTAGTCCTGGTTCAGTCCTGGTTTAGTCTTTGTTTACTCCTGATTTAGTCCTGGTTTAGTCCTGATTTAGTCCTGGTTTAGTCCTGGTTTAGTCCTGGTTTAGTCCTGGTGCAGTCCTGGTTTAGTCCCGGTTCAGTCCCGGTTTAGTCCTGGTTCAGTCCTGGTTTAGTCCTGGTTTAGTCCTGGTTTAGTCCTGGTTCAGTCCTGGTTTAGTCCCGGTTCAGTCCCGGTTTAGTCCCGGTTCAGTCCCGGTTTAGTCCTGGTTTAGTCCTGGTTCAGTCCTGGTTTAGTCCTGGTTTAGTCCTGGTTCAGTCCTGGTTTAGTCCCGGTTCAGTCCCGGTTTAGTCCTGGTTCAGTCCCGGTTTAGTCCTGGTTTAGTCCTGGTTCAGTCCTGGTTTAGTCCTGGTTCAGTCCTGGTTTAGTCCTGGTTTAGTCCTGGTTTAGTCCTGGTTCAGTCCTGGTTTAGTCCCGGTTCAGTCCCGGTTTAGTCCTGGTTCAGTCCCGGTTTAGTCCTGGTTTAGTCCTGGTTCAGTCCTGGTTTAGTCCTGGTTCAGTCCTGGTTTAGTCCCGGTTCAGTCCCGGTTTAGTCCTGGTTCAGTCCCGGTTTAGTCCTGGTTTAGTCCTGGTTCAGTCCCGGTTTAGTCCTGGTTCAGTCCCGGTTTAGTCCTGGTTTAGTCCTGGTTCAGTCCTGGTTTAGTCCTGGTTCAGTCCTGGTTTAGTCCTGGTTTAGTCCCGGTTCAGTCCCGGTTTAGTCCTGGTTCAGTCCTGGTTCAGTCCTGGTTTAGTCCTGGTTCAGTCCTGGTTTAGTCCTGGTTCAGTCCTGGTTTAGTCCTGGTTTAGTCCTGGTTCAGTCCTGGTTTAGTCCTGGTTCAGTCCTGGTTTAGTCCTGGTTTAGTCCCGGTTCAGTCCCGGTTTAGTCCTGGTTCAGTCCCGGTTTAGTCCTGGTTCAGTCCCGGTTTAGTCCTGGTTCAGTCCCGGTTCAGTCCTGGTTTAGTCCTGGTTCAGTCCTGGTTTAGTCCTGGTTCAGTCCTGGTTTAGTCCTGGTTCAGTCCTGGTTTAGTCCTGGTTTAGTCCCGGTTTAGTCCTGGTTTAGTCCTGGTTCAGTCCTGGTTTAGTCCCGGTTCAGTCCCGGTTTAGTCCTGGTTCAGTCCTGGTTTAGTCCTGGTTTAGTCCCGGTTTAGTCCTGGTTTAGTCCTGGTTCAGTCCTGGTTTAGTCCCGGTTCAGTCCCGGTCTGGTCCTGGTACCTGAACTTGTCGTCGTTCTTCAGCAGGTCCATGATGGTTCCAGCAGGTGGCGCCAGCAGCTTGTCCACAGTGAACATGGAGCCGTATCGTCCCATTTTGTCGTGTGCGGCGATGCAGGCGTTCTCGATGCACAGGTTCTGCAGAGACAGGAGCGACGCTAACGGGAGGCACTGCTCTGTACAGGAGCGACGCTAACGGGTGGCACTGCTCTGTACAGGAGCGACGCTAACGGGAGGCACTGCTCTGTACAGGAGCGACGCTAACGGGAGGCGCCGCTCTGTACAGGAGCGACGCTAACGGGAGGCGCCGCTCTGTACAGGGGCGACGCTAACGGGAGGCGCCGCTCTGTACAGGAGCGACGCTAACGGGAGGCGCCGCTCTGTACAGGAGCGACGCTAACGGGAGGCACTGCTCTGTACAGGAGCGACGCTAACGGGAGGCACTGCTCTGTACAGGAGCGACGCTAACGGGAGGCGCCGCTCTGTACAGGAGAGACGCTAACGAGAGGCACTGCTCTGTACAGGAGCGACGCTAACGGGAGGCGCCGCTCTGTACAGGAGAGACGCTAACGAGAGGCACTGCTCTGTACAGGAGCGACGCTAACGGGAGGCGCCGCTCTGTACAGGAGCGACGCTAACGGGAGGCACTGCTCTGTCTGACGTTACACTTCTATCTGAGTTAAACCACAAATGCTTTAAAATGTGCTGTTTACATCCATTTTCTATTTATTCTTGAGTTTTCCGTCAGTTTTGAAGCTCCTATAAACCCCCACTTACTTCAGAATCAAGTTTAACTCTGAATAATTATTTTCATCAGGAAGTGTTTACATGGACTTTTTAAAGCGGAATTCATTTTTATTCGGAATTAAATGATTTTTATTCGGAATGATTTTTATTTAGAATTAAATTATTTTTATTTGGAATTATATTTTATTCGGAATTTAATTATTTTCTTTCAGAATTTTTTTAAATTCAGAATAAATTTTTTTTATTCAGAATTATTTTTATTCAGAATTAAATTATTTTCTTTCAGAATTTTTTTAATTCAGAATAAAAAATTTTTATTCTGAATTATTTTTATTCTGAATTATTTTTATTCTGAATTAAATTATTTTTAATTCAGATTTTTAAAGAGGAATAGTTCTCATGTAAACGTGACAATTCACACATCTCTGTTCTGTCAGCTCGGTTCCACCTCGTGATGTCACGCAGTGGCAGTTTTCAGTGGAGCTTGTGAATTCCGGGGCTGAAATGATCCAACACAACGGAGCACTTCCTGTATTAGCACATGGTGGAACAGAGCGTTTTCTGTCTGAGGAAAACTCAAACCGCTGAACATTCCCCCATAGAGACGCACGCAGGACCCCCCCGCCTGATGTCACTGTAAAGTATGAACACCCCCGCTCCAACGAGCCTCTGGACCGGCCCGGACCGGTCTAGACTCAGTCCTGGTCTGGGTCTGGGTCTCACCGGGACTTTTGGGAGGACTGAGGTCTGGAACGATTTAAGAGCAGCGGAAAATGTGATCAAACTACAAACCGCAAGAACCGCCTCAGAACCAGAACCAGGACCCATCTGGAACCGGGCCAGGACCAGACCCAGACCAAGACTGAACCACACACAAAGCATCACCATAAGACCAGGACTAAACCAGGACCAAACCAGGACCAAACCAGGACCAAACCAGGACTAAACCAGGACTGAACCAGGACTAAACCAGGACTAAACCAGGACCGAACCAGGACTGAACCTGGACTGAACCAGGACTAAACCAGGACTAAACCAGGACCAAACCAGGACTAAACCAGGACTGAACCAGGACTGAACCTGGACTGAACCAGGACTAAACCAGGACTAAACCAGGACCAAACCAGGACTGAACGAGGACTAAACCAGGACTGAACCAGGACTAAACCAGGACTAAACCAGGACTAAAACAGGACTGAACCAGGACTAAACCAGGACTAAACCAGGACTGAACCAGGACTAAACCAGGACCAAACCAGGACTGAACCAGGACTAAACCAGGACTGAACCAGGACTAAACCAGGACTGAACCAGGACTGAACCAGGACTAAACCAGGACTAAACCAGGACTAAACCAGGACTGAACCAGGACTAAACCAGGACCAAACCAGGACTGAACCAGGACTAAACCAGGACTGAACCAGGACTAAACCAGGACCAAACCAGGACCGAACCAGGACTAAACCTGGACTAAACCAGGACTGAACCAGGACTAAACCAGGACTAAACCAGGACTAAACCAGGACTAAACCAGGACTGAACCAGGACTAAACCAGGACTAAACCAGGACTGAACCAGGACTAAACCAGGACTAAACCAGGACTAAACCAGGACTGAACCAGGACTAAACCAGGACTAAACCAGGACTAAACCAGGACTAAACCAGGACTAAACCAGGACTGAACCAGGACTAAACCAGGACTAAAACAGGACTGAACCAGGACTAAACCAGGACTAAACCAGGACTGAACCAGGACTAAACCAGGACCAAACCAGGACTGAACCAGGACTAAACCAGGACTGAACCAGGACTAAACCAGGACCAAACCAGGACTGAACCAGGACTAAACCAGGACTAAACCAGGACTAAACCAGGACTGAACCAGGACTAAACCAGGACCAAACCAGGACCGAACCAGGACTAAACCAGGACTGAACCAGGACTAAACCAGGACCAAACCAGGACTGAACCAGGACTAAACCTGGACTAAACCTGGACTAAACCAGGACTGAACCAGGACTAAACCAGGACTAAACCAGGACTAAACCAGGACTAAACCAGGACTAAACCAGGACTGAACCAGGACTAAACCAGGACTAAACCAGGACTGAACCAGGACTAAACCAGGACTAAACCAGGACTAAACCAGGACTAAACCAGGACTGAACCAGGACTGAACCAGGACTAAACCAGGACTAAACCAGGACTAAACCAGGACTAAACCAGGACTAAACCGGGACTGAACCGGGACTGAACCAGGACTAAACCAGGACTAAACCAGGACTAAACCGGGACTAAACCGGGACTGAACCGGGACTAAACCAGGACTGAACCAGGACTAAACCAGGACTAAACCAGGACTGAAGCAGGACTAGTGCAGAAATATAAAACTGTTAAATGAAGTCATATTGTACCGGGGCAAACATTTCCATCAAACTATAAAATAAAACATAATTTGCAAATTAAAGCAGCTGGTTTGAACCTACCAGGACTTTCTGTCAGTGCTAGTGCAGCCGCTGCAGCTCAGTGAATCCTGGAGGTTCTGGATCTTTCACACCGCAACAAAGCTCGGCTAAAGTTTAAGATCTAAACACTTGAATCTGTCAGAAAATGAGTTAAAAGTAGTGAAATGATCTGTTCCTGCAGTGAGATCATTTTACTGGACAAGTTCTCTTCAAATAAACGACGTCTAGACGAGAACGAAGCGTCTCAGGACGAGTCGATAATCAGAGGATCTCCGGGTTTGACGACCCCGAATTTAAGACCTTTTTAAGAGCAGTTAAATGAAAATTAAGACCAACATCCCAAACACCAGATCCTAATGAGGATCTAATAAGGAACCTGTGTGAAGTCGCCTCATCAAACTCAAACCTGCACAAAAACTGTCCGTCGTTTGTGCTGCAAAAAGTTTGGTTTGTGCTTCTTTAGTTTTGGAGAAATGAACGATTCTTTTACAGGTCAAACTGGGGTCAGACCCACAGGAAGAAGAAAAATGCTCGAAAACGCCCAAAATGGAGTCAGTCGTTTGTGTGATTCTGGTTCTTCAGATATTCACAGTTTTATTTTGGTCGATGACGTCGTCCAGAACCTCAGAATGTGAAACAGCCTCAAAACAGGAAGAAAATGATGTCAAACGTTTGTATTTGGTTTGTGCTGTTTTGTGCTGTGACAGTTTCATTTGTGTGAGTTTATTTCTAAAATTATTCATTATTATTTCTGTGGTAATTACAGGACGTCATTTCTGCTCAGCTGACGGAGACAAACTCCACAAAACTAGAGAAGAGAAACGACCTGAGGCTGAGGAAAAGTCTGTTTCAGTCTTAGAAATAAACTCACACAAATGAAACTGTCACAGCACAAAACAGCACAAACCAAATACCAAACGATTTCTATCATTTTCTTCCTGTTTTGAGGCTGTTTCACATTCTGAGGTTCTGGACGACGTCATCGACCAAAATAAAACTGTGAATATCTGAAGAACCAGAATCACACAAACGACTGACTCCATTTTGGGCGTTTTCGAGCGTTTTTCTTCTTCCTGTGGGTCTGACCCCAGTTTGACCTGTAAAAGAATCGTTCATTTCACACAAACGATCTACGTAGTTTATTTGTAGGTTTGAGTTTGATGGGGCGACTTCCCGCAGTTTAATAATGACCGTTCCTCGCTGCTTTATAAAATCTCATTCTGGACTCATTTACAGTCGTCAGAATTGATGTAAAACGGGCGAAAACGATTAATAACATTCCAATAAGAGGAGCTAATCTTTCACGTTCTCTTTCCTCCTGATCGGCTGCAGCTCGTGCAGTTCGGTCACCGGATTCCAGAGGCCAACGCCACATTCATCACACTGATGTTTCCCAGCCCTGAACTGGAGAATCATGATTTTTGTTTACTCCAAATGAAAAACTGAGCCGCGCTGAGCTGGGATCAGAGTGAAGACGAGTGACGCGAGCGCAGGACGTTCGCCTCAGGGTCATTTTCAACCACCGTTTTCTGTATTTGAGCGAAACAAATGACAAAATATTCCCCTCTTTAGAAAAGGCTGAGCAGATTTTCAGAAACAAAACCTGGGACAGTTTGAGGCGGTTTCATAATAAATTCTGAAACGAGTGATTTAAGGACTTTTCTGCACTCGGCTCGTTCAGGACCAACAGGAGTCCCTAAAGTCACATTTTCTTTCACGTTTTCACAAATATCGGACAGTTTTTGTGTAGTTTGAGTTTGAGGCGACTTCAGCAGGTCCCAGATACTCGTTTGTGTTACTCACGTAAAACATAAAGGCTCCTCCCTGTTTTTAAAGCTCATCGGCTTCACCAGGCGCACTCAAACTGAGAAGCAGCAGCAGTAGTACTTCAGCAGTAGTACTTCAGTAGTAGTACTTCAGCAGTAGTACTTCAGCAGTAGTAGTACTTCAGCAGTAGTACTTCAGCAGTAGTAGTACTTCAGCAGTAGTACTTCAGCAGTAGTAGTACTTCAGTAGTAGTACTTCAGCAGTAGTAGTACTTCAGCAGTAGTACTTCAGCAGTAGTAGTACTTCAGCAGTAGTACTTCAGCGATGAGTAATTGCTTCGGCAGGTGGTGCTTCGGCGGTAGTAAATTGCTTCGGCGGTGGTAGTGATTGCTTCGGCGGTGGTGCTTCGGCAGCAGTGGTGCTTCGGCGGTAGTACTTCAGTGGTAATTAGCTTCAGCGGTGCTTCGGCGGTAGTGTTGTGCTTCGGCGGTGGTGCTTCAGCGGCAATGGTGCTTCGGCGTGGTGCTTCGGCGGTGGTGCTTCGGCGGTGGTGCTTCGGCGGTGAGTAATTGCTTCGGCGGTGGTAATGCTTCAGGCGGTGATGCTTCGGCAGTGGTACTTCAGCGGCGGTAATTGCTTCGGCAGTGGTACTTCGGCGGTGGTGGTGCTTCAAGCGGCGGTGAGTGCTTCAGCGGTAGTGGTAGCTTCGGCGGTGGTAGTGCTTCGGCGGTAGTGGTGCTTCGGTGGTGGTAATTGCTTCGGTAGTGGTGCTTCGGTAGTGGTGCTTCGGTATTGGTGTAGTGGTGCTTCGGTAGTGGTGCTTCGGCGGTAGTGGTGCTTCCAGCGGTGGTGCTTCGGCGGTATTGAGTAGGTGCTTCGGCGGTGGTAGTGCTTCGGTGGTGGTAGTGCTTCGGTGGTAATTGCTTCGGTGATGGTGCTTCGGCGGTAGTGATGCTTCGGCAATGGTAGTGCTTCGGCGGTAGTGGTGCTTCGGCGGTGGTACTTCGGCGGTGTAATAATGCTTCGGTGGTGGTACTTCGGTGGTAATTGCTTCGGCGGTGATGGTGCTTCAGCGGTAGGTAGCTTCAGCAGTGGTAATTGCTTCAGCGGTAGCTTCGGCAGTAGTAGTGCTTCGGTATCGGTAATTGCTTCAGCGGTAGTACTTCAGTATCAGTAGTACTTCAGTAGTACTTCAGTATCAGTAGTAGTACTTCAGTATCAGTAGTAGTAGTAGTAGTCCTTCAGTATCAGTATCAGTAGTAGTAGTAGTAGTAGTACTTCAGTATCAGTAGTACTTCAGTAGTAGTACTTCAGTATCAGTAGTACTTCAGTATCAGTAGTACTTCAGTAGAAGTACTTCAGTATCAGTAGTACTTCAGTATCAGTAGTACTTCAGTAGTCCTTCAGTATCAGTAGTACTTCAGTATCAGTAGTACTTCAGTATCAGTAGTAGTATCAGTAGTACTTCAGTATCAGTAGTAGTATCAGTAGTACTTCAGTATCAGTAGTAGTATCAGTAGTACTTCAGTATCAGTAGTACTTCAGTAGTACTTCAGTATCAGTAGTCCTTCAGTATCAGTAGTACTTCAGTATCAGTAGTAGTATCAGTAGTACTTCAGTATCAGTATCAGTGGCCCCGTGGGGCCCTCACATAAACGGCTCCTGCTGAACCCTCCTGTGGTTCAGGAGCAGAAAAACGTGTCGACTGTTTTCACTTCATTTTTCAGACGCGGCTCCAGAACGAACAGAAAAGAAGAAAAATAAAGAAACTGAAACTTGATAATGAAAATGTAAAGAGTTCAGTTTATGAAGAAGAACTCAGTTAGCCTGACAATTGAGTGTACTACTGCTGCTACCACTGCTACTTGCTGCTAACGGCAGCTATGCTGCTATTAGCTAGCTATTAATAACTATATACTGCTTAGGCGAAAACCAACTGCTCACTGTGCTCAACACCTTCAACTACTAGCGAAACCATGGCTATATTTCGCCTGCTATATAACCATAACAACCTAATAATATTACTTAACGAACTAGCTATAGCGGCTTATTAGCGCTGCTTGCTGCTACTTCACTTTAGCTAAGCTTGGCCTTAGCCTTAATAGCTTGCTGCTGCTAAGCTGCTAATGGCTGGTAACTAACCTTAATAGCAAACCTTAAGCAACTAGCATAAGCTGCTTTATATAGCTATTATGGCGGCTTACTGCTTATAGCCTTAGCCAACTAGCCAATAGCCCGGCGAAGCAGCCTTAACAATAACTATAACCTTAGCTAAACCTTAGCAGCCCCCTTAACCTAAGAGCAGCACAAATATATAGCAGCAACTATGCAAGCTAGCTTATTTTAAATAATTACAGCAGCAGCAACAGCAACCTTATAGCCTTAACACTTATGCAATAATAACGCTTAATATAACTTAATTAGCCAAACTAACCTTAATAACAGCCTTAATAACTAGCAAGGCTATTAACAGCTAACCTTAACTTAGCTATAATAATAGCTAAGCCAATAATCTAATAAGCCAACCTAACTAATAGCTAGCTAATAACTACCTTAAATATTAGCTGCAATAATAATAGCTAAGCTGTAAATTTACTAACTTAAGCCAGCCGCTGTAGCGAGCGCTTATAGTAGTATTAACCTTATCGCTAGCTTAATAATATTAGCTAATATAGCTGGCAGTATAGCTATTATAGCAAACTAGCGGCTATAGCCTTATTAACCTTAGCCAATAAGCAGCTGCGCAGCAAATAATATTAACGCTTAGCCATAGCAAGCAGCTGGCTTAACAACTATTAGCTTAACAACTTAGCCTGCGGCAGCTTAGCAATAACAACCTTAACTAGCTTAACTAGCGGCGGCTTACTTAACAGCAACAGCAGCAACTACTTAACGCCTTAGCAACCAGCCTTATTAGCTGCAGCAGCAGCTAACTAGCCAGCGACAGCTATATAATAACCTTAGCTATTAGCAGCTAACAATAATAACGATATAAGCAATATAGCCTTATATAGCGGCATATATTAGCTAGCTAGCGCGGCCTTAACTATGAGCAGCGGCCAGCCTTATAGCGGCTAGCATTAACCTTAGCAGCTAATAGCTTAGCGAGCAGCGGTAACCAAGCAGCAGCTTAGCTTAGCGAGCCTATGCCTTATAACAGCAGCCTTAAATAACCTAACAGCGGCAACGGCTTAACTAGCGCTTGCATAACAGCAACGCGGCAGCAGCAGCGGCAACAGCAGCAATAACTTAGCAGCAGCGGCAGCAGAGCCATGGCAGCAGCAGCAACAACCTTAACTTAAACAACCGGCAGCGGCTTAGCAGCAGCTAGCGGCTTATTAGCCAGCAGCAGCAAGCGGCCAGCAGCAACAGCAGCGGCGACTTAGCTAGCCAACTTATGCGTGACCAATAACCAGCAGCGGCTAGCCTTAGCAATAACTATAGCCAGCTGGCAGCCAGCCTTAACTAACCAGCAGCGGCAGCAACCAGCAAGCCAGCAGCGGCCAGCCGGCAGCAACCTTAGCTAGCAGCAACAACCATTAGCAGCCAGCAACTGGCCTGGCAGCGGCAAGCAGCAACTGGCAAGCAGCAAGCAGCGAGCAGCAGCAGCAGCAGCGGCAGCCTTAACCAGCAGCGGCGGCAAGCAACAGCAGCGGCAGCAGCAGCCAGCAGCAGCAAGCAGCAACGGTTGCAGCAACAGCAACAGCGGCAGCGGCAAGCAGCAGCAGCAGCAGCAGCAGCAACGCTAGCGGCAGCAGCAGCTTAGCAGCGGCAGCCCTGGCGAGCAGCAACAGCGAGCGGCAGCAGCAGCTGGCAACAACAGTTGGCAGCAGCAGCGTAGCATGGCAACAGCAACTACAGCTTAATAGCTGGCAGCCTTAGCAAAGCAACTAACGCTTAGCTTAGCAACAGCTTAACTTAGCCATTAGCTAACGGCATGAAAGCCAACAACAGCAGCTAAGCTTAACCTTGCTAGCAAGCAAGCCTTAGCCTTAACTAGCTGGGATACAGCAACAGCAGCAGCAGCAATAGCAGCTAGCAAGCTTGCTAACTTAGCTTAGCTTATTAACCCGGTAACTAACTTAGCAGCGGCAATAGCAGCAGCAGCAGCAACGCTTAGCAGCAGCAAGCAGCTGGCAGCAGCCCAGCAACCTTAGCAGCAGCTTGCTTAGCAGCAACGCTCGGTTAAGCTCAGCAACCTTAGCGGGCAAGCAGCAACTAGCGGCGGCAACTAGCAGCAGCAGCAACCAACGCTAGCTAACCAGCAGCAGCAGCGCAAGCTTAGCAACAGTGCGCAGCCAAGCAACAGCCGGCCAGCAATAACAGCGCTGGCAACAGCAGCTGGCAGCAGCAACCAGCATAGCGGTTAACAGCAACCTAACCAGCCAGCAGCAACAGCAGCTTAGCTCGCGGTAGCAGCTTAGCCAGCAACAGTAGCGCTTAATTAGCAGCCAGCTTAACAGTGAGCCAGCTAGCCAGCGGTGCAGCTAATATTAATGCAGCTAGCAGGCGGCAGCAGCAACAACCAAGCAGCAGCCAGCTTAAACAGCGGCAAAGTAGCAGCTTAGCCAGACAGCTTAGCAGCAGCAATAGCTAGCAGCAGCAGCAGCAACCAACCAGCAGCAGCAATTAGCATGGCGGCCTTGGCAACGGCAGCCAGCAGCAGCAGCAGCAGCAGCCCAGCAGCAGCAGCAGCAAAGCTGGTGGCAGCTTAACAGCCAGCAGCTTAACAACAGCAAGCTAACGCTAATAGCCAAAGCCATTAGCGGCGGCTAACTAGCCAGCTATGAAGCAGCAAGCCTTAAGCGATTAGCAGCCAAGCAGCTTAGCAGCAGCTGCTTAGCAGCAGCATAGCTTAATAATAGCTTAACTTAGCCAGCAGCCAGCAAGCAGCAGCAGCAAGCTAGCAACTTAGCAGCTAACTAGGCGGCTAGCCAAGCCAGCGCCTTAGCAGCAACTAGCAGCCAGCAGCAAACCTGGCAGCCAAGCAGCAACTAGTGGCCAACGCTTAAGGACAACAGCAGCAACAGCAGCAACAGCAGCAACGGCAGCAGCAGCAGCAACGGCAACAGCAACAGCGCAACAGCGGCGAGCAGCAGCAGCAGGTAACAGCAACCAACAGCAGCAAGCAACAGTTGCAGCAGCAGCGGTAGCGGCGACCAGCAGCAGCAGCAACCCAGCAGCAGCGAGCAAGCGGCCAAGCAGCAGCAGCAACAGCAGCGATGGCAACAACGCAGCAGCCTTGTTGCAAAAGCAGCACAACTAACGGCAGCAGCAAGCAACAACCTTAGCTGCGGCCAGCAGCAAACAGCGGCAGCAGCCTTAGCGGTTAATGAACGCACAGTGGCAGCAGCAACATGCTGAGCCAGCTTAGAAACTGCATTGCAGCAGCTATAGCAACGCTTAGCCAACCAGCAGCCAATGGATCCTTAGCGTTTAGCAATGCTGGCGTGCCAGCCTTAAGCAAGCCAATAGCAGCAGCTGGCTTAACCAACTGCAGCAGCAGCAGCAACCAGCAGCTGCGCTTAGCGCCAGCAGCAGCCAACGCCTGCTTAAGCAGCAACCAGCAGCAGCGGCTGGCCAGCAGCACCGGCAAGCAGCAGCAAGCAGCAGCAGCAGCAGCAGCCAGCTGTAGCAACAGCAACCAGCAAGCCAAGCAGCGGCAGCCTTAGCAACAACGCAGGGTTAAGCATGCAGTTAGCAGCAGCAACTAGCAACTGAACTTAGCAGCAGCAGCAGCAACCCAGCAGCAACTAAGCAACAGCCAGCCAGCAGCTAACCAGCGGCTAGCGAACTTAGTAGCAACCTTGTAGCAACTAACAAGCCGGCTTAACAGCAGCCAGCAGCAATATGCGGGTTAAGCAGCAACAGGTAGCTTAGCAAGCAGCAGCAGCCAGCAGCAGCAGCAACAGTGGTGCTTAGCAGCAACCTTAGCAGCCAGCCAGCAACCAGCAGGCGAAGTAGCAGCAGCAACTAGCGGCAGCTTAACAGCAACCAGCAAGCAAGCAACAGCAGCAGCAGCGTAGAACAGCAGCAACAACCTTAACAGCCCAGCAGCGGCAGCAGCAACTAATGCGGGATTAACGCTGCTGGTAGCAGCAACAGCAACAGCAAAACCTTAGCGAAGCGCTGGCAGGCAACAGCGCCTTAGCTTAGCCAGCAGCAAAGCAGCAGCTACAGCAGCCTAGCGAACAGCGCCAGCAACTGCTTAACAAGCTTAGCAGCAGCAGCAACGCTCTGCGGGATGCTTAAACATTAATTAACAGCGCGGCTTGCTTAACCAACGTAGTAGCAACTTAAGCAACTAACCTTAATAGCGGCAAACATGCTTAACATATGGCAATTAGCAATAACCTAGCGTGGCACTTAATTAACCTTATTAACTATATTAGCTTAGGGTTATATAACTTAGCAGCAGCTTTTAACCTTAACCTTAGCTAATAAGCAACAATAGCCTTAGCTGGCTTAGCAGCTATTAAAGCAGCATTAACTAACAGCTTAACCTTAGCAAGCAACCTGCTTAAGCATAGCAGCGCCCCTTAGCTGCTGCAGCCAGCAACTTAGCTTAGCTGCTAGCTTAACATAGCAGCAACAGCAGCTGACTAGCATAGCAGCAGCAACTTACTAGCTGCGTAGCTTAACCGCGACTACTACTACTACTACTACTACTACTACTACTACTACTACTACTACTACTACTACTACTACTACTACTGCTACTGCTACTACTACTACTACTACGACTACTACTACAACTACTACTACTACTACTACTACTACTACTACTGCTATAATAATTTCACTATAACTCCTAATACTAAATAATAAATGACTAAACCAGAATTAAACCAGGTTTAAAGCTGCACTGTGTAATTTTTGGTTGGAGATCAGTTGCCTTCTTGTTTCCTATGGTTACGTCACTGCTCTGGAATGTTCCACAGTGTGACATTAACCAGTCTTACCTTAAGTTCATTCAATCACAGGTGGTTTAGAGCTCAAAAATACCCAGAAACACAGACGTTCTGACTGTGAGCGGCGTCGCCTCTCCACAGATCTGACCTGTTACTTGGTCTAGTTTGGTCTCCATGGAAATGCAGAGATTTAATGCTTTACTGCTGAACATTCCAGACAAGGCAATAACATCTCCACGGAGAAAGGTTCTACAGTGCTCTGTTTAAACCGGGTCTAGGCCGGGTCTGAACCTGGTCCAGACCGGATCCAGGGGTCAGCGGGTTCAGGCCTGGTTTGGATTAATGATGATCCCGAAAGCAGATGTGGAGGACTGAGACCTGGTCCGGACCAGGCGGGGGCTGTAACCGCAGAAACGCTCTGATGTCATTCTGGAACTTTTACTAACGACATCAGAGCGCAGAAACACAACCTGAACATGTCCCGACAAGAACCAGGACTCAACCAGGACTCAACCAGGACTAAACCAGAGCTAAACCAGGACTAAACCAGGACTAAACCAGAGCTAAACCAGGACTAAACCAGGACTAAACCAGAGCTAAACCAGGACTAAACTAGGACTAAACCAGAGCTAAACCAGGACTAAACCAGGACTAAACCAGAGCTAAACCAGGACTAAACTAGGACTAAACCAGGGCTAAACCAGGACTAAACCAGGGCTAAACCAGGACTAAACCAGGACTGAACCAGGACTAAACCAGGGCTAAAACAGGACTAAACCAGGAATAAACCAGGGCTAAAACAGGACTAAACCAGGAATAAACCAGGGCTAAAACCAGGACTAAATCAGGGTTAAACCAGGACTAAAATCAGGACTAAACCAGGACTAAAACCAGGACTAAACCAGAACTAAACCAGAGCTAAACCAGGACTAAACCAGAACCAACCCAGAGCTAAACCAGGACTAAACAAGAGCTAAACCAGGACTAAACCTGGACTAAACCAGGACCAAACAGGACTAAACCAGGACTAAACCAGAGCTAAACCAGAACTAAACCAGGACTAAACAGGACTAAAACCAGGACTAAACCAGGACTAAAAACAGGACTAAACCAGAACTAAACCAGAGCTAAACCAGGACTAAACCAGAACCAAACCAGAGCTAAACCAGGACTAAACCAGGACTAAACCAGGACTAAACCAGGGCTACAACCAGGACTAAACCAGGACTAAACCAGGACTAAACCAGGGCTAAACCAGAGCTAAACCAGGACTAAACCAGGGCTAAACCAGAGCTAAACCAGGACTAAACCAGGACTGAACCAGGACTAAATCAGGACTAAACCAGGACTAAACCAGGACTAAAACCAGGACTAAACCAGAGCTAAACCAGAACTAAACCAGGACTAAAACCAGGTCCAAACTAAGTCTAAAACCAAGACTAAAGCAGAACTAAACCAGGACTAAACCAGGACTAAACCAAACCTAAACCAGAAACAAAACCGCTATTAAACCAGGACTAAAATCAAGAATAAAACCAGAATTAAAATCAGAACTAAAATCAGGACTATTATCATTGTGGTATCAGAATCGGTTTTGAGAATCAGTACTTCCGGTTCTTGTAATTTCCTAGTCCTAGTCTTGACCTAGATTAGTCCAGGTTTAGTCTTAGTTTTGTTCTATATTAGCCCTGGTTTAATTTATTTATATTATTTATACTTTCTTATCTCACTGAAGGTCTCTTCACACTTATCCTGGTTTGGTCTTGGTTTGGGTTAGTCCTGACGTAGACTTGGTTTGGTCCCGTTCAGTTCTTGATCTAGTCTAGGTTTAGTTCTTGGTTTAGCAAGACCAAGACCAAGACGAAAACAGTCCAGGATCACTGTAGACCTGCTTTTCCACGACTCTGATGCACTTTACTGAACTTAACTTGAATCTACAATTGTTTTAGTTTGTTTTGAGGATATAAGGTTTAATTTATCCTAGTTTAGCCCAAGCTGGTTTAGATGAATCTTTAGTCCTGGTTTAGCTCTGGTTTAGTCCTGTTTTAGTCCTGGTTTAGTCCTGGTTTGGTCCTGGCTTAGTTCTGGTTTAGTCCTGTTTTAGTCCTGGTTTAGTCCTGGTTTTGTCTCAGTTCTGACGTACACGTGCAGGTCGTGTTTTCGTGTTTTCCTCGTCTAAATCTAGCCTCCGTGTGTTTTTAGGACCATCATTAATCTGTACCAGACCCCCGGACCCCCTGACTCCTCCCCCTTCCACCTCTGGACCAATCACGTTCCTCCCCCTGAGCATCTGCAATCTGCCCGGCAACACACACAGCCAATCACAGCCGAGGAAACTGAAAATAATTATGGGACGATTAAGGAGACGGGAGATTTAAAAGAGCATTCATTTTGTTTAAAACAAGTTAATACATTTGTGTAGAGCTCTGTGCTATATTCCTATATCCAGGAAAAACCAGGTCTAAACCAGGTCTAAACCAGGTCCTAACCAGGTCTAAACCAGGTCTAAAGCAGGTCCTAACCAGGTCACAACCAGGTTTAAACCAGGTCTAAACCAGGTCTAAACAGGGTCTAAACAGGGTTTAAACCAGGTCTTCAAAACCAGGCCTAAACCAGGTCTAAACCGGGTCTATATCAGGTCTAAACCAGGTCTGAACCAGGTCATAACCAGGTCGAAACAGGGTTTAAACCAGGTCTACTACTACTACTACTACTAGAAATAAACCAGGACTAAACCAGGACTAAACCAGGATTAAAACCAAGTCTAAAACCAGGACTAAACCAGAGCTAAACCAGGACTAAAATCAGGTCTAAACCAAGTCGAAAACCAGAACTAAACTAAAGTAGGACTAAAATCAGGACTAAAACCAGATCTAAACCAGGTCTAAACTAGGTCTAAACCAAATCTAAACCAGATCTAAACCAGGTCTAAACCAGATCTAAACCAGGTCTAAACCAGGTCTAAACCAGATCTAAACCAGGTCTAAACCAGGTCTGAACCAGGTCTAAACCAGATCTAAACCAGGTCTAAACCAGATCTAAACCAGGTCTAAACCAGATCTTCTAAACTAAATTATGGGATGATTACGGAGACGGGAGAGTTAAAGGAGCATTAATTTCATTTAAAATAAGTTAATACATTTCTATTCTTTGCATATGTATCGTAAAAACTCTTGTTTGTCTGTAATTATAAAAAATGTTGTCCTCCAAGAACCATAAACTGCGCTGTTAGCATGCTAGTAGTTGTTAGTATTACCATGAAGGCAAAATGAAGATCTGTTGTTGTTGAAAAGAGCTTATAAACTCATCGTGGTGAATAATTGAAACAGAAAACGCTCTGTTCCACCTTATGAGGTCATGTGGTCATACAGGAAGTGCTCCACCGCGCTTTTAAATGCCAGTTTCAGCCCTGGAATTGTGAATCTCTACTGAGCAAAAGGTAAAAGGAGCTGTTTAGGAGCTTGAAAACTATGATTTCAAGACGTCACTGGGCGTTTTGAGGTTTGCAGATGTAGTGAATCACACAAAAAACACAACTCCAGGTCTGTTTTTGAGCAGGAAACAACATTAAAACACGACTTAAAGCTCCATTCTGCGTCATAAACTAGTAGGACCTTTACAGTAGCTTAGCCCAGTGGTGCTAAACGCAGTAGTTGTGGTCATACTCACGTTTCTGTAGACGAAGACCCGGAGTTTGAGTCCTCCCACGGTCTCCAGCTCCTGCCCGTGGTACAGGGACTTGGACGACAGACGCTCCTTCAGGATGTGCTGAGACAAGACGGACCTCAGGGCCGGAGTCAAGGTCACGCTGCCTGTTCGGCCACGAGAAGAGTTTAGATTATACCCCAGGTCTGAACCAGGTCTGAACCAGGTCTGAACCAGGTCTGAACCAGGTCTAAAGCAGGTCTAAACCAGGTCTAAAGCAGGTCTAAATCAGGTCTATAACAGGAATAAACCAGGTCTAAAGCAGGTCTAAAGCAGGTCTAAAGCAGGTCTAAACAAGGTCTAAACCAGGTCTAAACCAGGTCTAAACCAGGTCTAAACCAGGTCTCAACCAGGTCTAAACCAGGTCTAAACCAGGTCTAAACCAGGTTTAAATCAGGTCATAATCAAGCCTAAACCAGGTCTAAACCAGGTCTAAACCAGGTCTAAACCAGGTCTAAACCAGGTCTAAACCAGGTTTAAATCAGGTCATAATCAAGCCTAAACCAGGTCTAAACCAGGTCTAAACCAGGTCTAAACCAGGTCTAAACCAGGACTAAACCAGGACTAAAACAGGACTAAACCAGGTCTAAAGCAAGTCTAAAACAGGAATAAACCAGGTCTGAACCAGGTGTAGAACCAGACCTAAACCAGGTCTAAACCAGGACTAAACCAGGTCTAAACCAGGTCTAAACCAGGACTAAACCAGGTCTAAACCAGGTCTAAACCAGGACTAAACCAGGACTAAAACAGGACTAAACCAGGCTGTCTCCTCACCTCTGAAGGCCTCGTCCAGGGGAACCATCAGCGTCATGGCCTCTGTACCTGTCAGGTGTGAGCTAAGCCCCGCCTCCACAAACAGCTTTGTTGCTATAGCTACGTTGGAGCTTTCAGCAATTTCCATAAGTGTCTTTGCTAAAAACAGATAAATACATGAAATACAATGACATAAAGTTGAAGTATAAACAATATTTCAGCAGTATATGATGTGAGCGCGTGTATCGTGTCACTGAAAAATTTAAATAAGGAAACGTACTGAAGTTAGAGGTAAAAACAGCTTCCACCTGATCCTAGCTGACATCTATGTCCCAAAACAAAAACTAAAGGCTTAGTTTCCAGTTTCAAAGTCAAAATCCAGGTGGTTTAAACCGACTCTGATCTGAACAATCACTACCTAAACCCCAGAACCTGCAGACCGTCATGAATCGGTGCTGCTGTGGGCTAATAAAAGTGTGAATATACTACTTTTCTGTCATAACGCAAATAATTAAGATGTAAAACTCTTTAATACTCATTATTTTATCATGTAGATTGGACAGGAACAGAGCAAAGGATCATGGTATATGTAATTCTCTCTGTTTTTTAACTTTTGCTGCACCATAATGATGAATTTAAGGAACTTGTGATTCGATATTATTGTGAGACTTTTGACCTTTGATTATAGAATCTCCTTGGGATGTGCGCATTGGTCCGACAGCCCATTAATCCGATATCCCAGTAGTCCAAAAATGGCCCCTTGAGCAAAGATCTAATTAGTCCGACAGTCCATTAGTCCGAAAAATAAAACAGACCCATTGATCAGAAAGCCCATTAGTCCGACCGTACACGGTAAAGCTGCAGGGATGACTTGTAACTCGGGCTGTCGACGTTAATGCGTTAACACATGCGATTAATCACAAAAAAAAATCTCACTAATGTTTTTTAACGCAGATTAATCGCACAGTTTATTGTGAACGCTCCTCTGTTAAAGTGCGGATGGTCCTGAAGGCGGTGCAGGTTATTAGGTCAGTGATCAGGTCCATACGGATGTGAAGACGACAGATGAGACGGTGACTGGGGCTCAGGGCAAATTTCTCTGCAAAAAACTGCCCCACGGGACTTTAGATAAACTAAGGGAGTTTGCAGATGTCGCAGTGATGAACTCTGTTTCCACAGAAGCACAAGTTTAAAACACCGTTTTAAAGCAAAACACGGGTTTGATTCAGCGGCAGAAACGACAATACTGCACCAACAAACCGAACATGAAGCACGACAAACAACGACAACAACACTACAGCGATAGAAACATGTCAATAATATTGCATTTTTGTCAAAATATTTTGGTCTTTTTTTGAAGAATAATTAACTGTGATTAATCAAAATTCTAAAGTGTGATTAATCTGATTTAAAAAATTTAATCGTTTGACAGCACTACTTGTAACATGCTGAGAATAAACCGTTCGTAAATACGGGGTGTGTTCCTGTTTGTTTAGAGAGCCACACTGGGGTGGGGAGCTCCCAGGAAAATCTACGCCGTGTCTTTAGCGGAATATAAATACACACCACAACTGCCGAGCCGATCGTCAGGACTGGACCAGGACTGGACCAGGACTGGACCAGGACTGGACCAGGACTGGACCAGGACTGGACCAGGACTGGACCAGGACTGGACCAGGACTGGACCGGGACTAAAGGCCGCTACACACTACAGGATTTTTCGGTCTTAAAGGATTTTTAAACGTGCGACAAAAGCGCAAACACCACAGACACAAGGAGTCTGTGGTGTCACAATCTTAGAGACTTTAAATCTTTGCTCTCCCAGATGCAGCAGGATCTGTGTGCGGACCACAGGATATAAAGCTGTGAGGCCGTGATGGCGTCAGTAGAAATCACAGCCAAAATCGGGCAAATTCTCCTGTAGTGTGTGGCGGACATTAAACAGCTCTGGCAACACGTCTCTTGTGATCGCAGTAGATCTTTAAACCATAACCAGTCTCTTCTCAAAAAGACTGAAGAACTATTCCCTAAAAAGAGGACCAAATCCAGACTGAACCAGGTCCACACCCGGCCTCAGTCCTCACCTGAGTCGGGGATGAGGAGCTCGTTGATGTAGTGCACCACGCCGTTGGTTCCGAGCTGGTCTTTCCTGGTGACGATGGCTTTGCCGTTCAGAGTCACCTGATCGGCGTCGCAGCCGACCTCCAGTACAGTGCCCTGCAGAGTCTCCATGGGGACGCCCGACACGATGGACTCTGCACACTGCATGTTCTTCAGGATGTGGTAGTTCAGCATGTCTGGAACAGAGAAACTGGTCTGAAACGGGTCTGAAACTGGAACTGGTCTGAAACGGGTCTGAAACTGGAACTGGTCTGAAACGGGTCTGAAACTGGAACTGGTCTGAAACTGGTCTGAAACCGGAACTGGTCTGAAATGGGTCTGAAACTGGAACTGGTCTGAAACTGGTCTGAAACTGGAACTGGTCTGAAACTGGTCTGAAATTAGGTTACACCAAGACTAAAGTAGGACTAAAGCACAACTAAAGCGTGACTAAACCAGAACTATTTGTGGACAGGTCTGAAACTGGTCTAAAATAGGGCTAGACCAGGACTAAACTAGGACTAAAGAAGGACTAAAGTATGGCTAAAGTACGAATAAACCAGGACTATTGGTGGACAGGTCTGAAACTGGTCTGAAATTGGCCTAAAATAAGACTAAACTAGAACTAAACCAGGACTAAAGTACAACAGGACTATTGGTGGATTCTGCGCACTGCATGTTCTTCAGGATGTGGTAGTTCAGCATGTCTGGAAGAGAGAAACGGGTCTGAAACAGGTCTGAAACTGGAACTGGTCTTAAACAGGTCTGAAACTGGTCTAAAGCTGATCAGAAACTGGTCTGACATAGGACTAAACCAGGACTAAAGTAAGACTAAAGCACGACTAAACCAGGACTTTTCAGTCTCAAAACTGATCTAAAACTGATCTAAAACTAGTCTGAAACTGGTCTAAAATTGGTCTGAAATAGGTCTGAAACAGGTCTGAAACAGGTCTGGAACTAGTCTTAAATAGGGCTAGACCAGGACTAAAGAAGGACTAAAGTAGGACTAAACCAGGACTATTGGTGGACTCTGCACACTGCAAGTTCTTCAGGATTTGGAAGCTCAACATGCAATATAGAACTGGGCCTGAATCTGGTCTAAAATAGGGCTAAACCAGGCCTAAACCAGGCCTAAACCAGGACTAAACCAGGACTAAACCAGGACTAAACCAGGACTAAACCAGGACTAAACCAGGGCTAAATCAGGACTAAACCAGGACTAAACCAGGACTAAACCAGGACTAAACCAGGCCTAAACCAGGACTAAACCAGGACTAAACCAGGGCTAAATCAGGACTAAACCAGGACTAAACCAGGCCTAAACCAGGACTAAACCAGGACTAAACCAGGGCTAAATCAGGACTAAACCAGGACTAAACCAGGACTAAACCAGGACTAAACCAGGACTAAACCAGGACTAAACCAGGACTAAACCAGGACTAAACCAGGGCTAAATCAGGACTAAACCAGGACTAAACCAGGATTAAACCATGACGAAAGCAGGCCTCACCTCTCAGAGCGACAGGGTCTCCGAGGATGCGGTTGAGAGTTTCCGGTGGGATCTTCTCAAAAGCGTCGTTTGTCGGTGCAAAGATGGTGTATTGTCCTCCAGACTCCAACATGGCCGTGAGCCCAGCGGCCGCGATCGCCGTCTGTCAGAAACACGGGTCAGTGACACGACGCCGAAAACTTCTGTTCAATTACAATTTCCTCAGTTAAAAAGGTTTAAATTTCATAATAAGTAGCACCTCTGGCCTCCAGGGAATCAAATCATTTTTTTCATAATAACAGACAAAGTCGACTTGGGTGAACGGTTCTTTAGGCATTTTTCTTCATTTTCAGCATTTTCCAGGGCAGTAGTTTGTTCATTAAACACAAACAGGTGACGTCATATTGGAGCAAAAGAAAATATCAATATGCATTAAAAATATAAAGAAATATACACTTCATATTACTCACAACTTAGATTAATATAACAACCATGTTTTAGAAAATAAAACTATTTTCAGGTTATTCTCGGTCGCACCACACGACATTTTACACTAAAAATGCTTCATATAAATGTTAAACACAGATTTATGCTCCTGACACTGGAAATATGTGAAAAACCTCAAGAGAAACTCATATTTTTTATATTTTTTAAATTTGCCTGTTCAAAATCCTTGTACGTCATCGATCCATGGGCGCTTTATCTTTGCGCCAGTGAGGAACTTTTTGTTATTTTTTTATTCGTTGATAAGATTTGCACTGTAGAGGGTGGAATAAATAACTTTTATGACTCATTATAGGTATAAACAAACTGCTAAAGTGTTTTATTCGATGGTTTATTTATTGCAGCTCATGTTTTTAGAAGAATTTTGGATAATCCTGTTTCAGTTGCCATAAATTAGTATTATCGTTTGTCTTCGATATTGTCTTCGCCGATATATAACACTTCAAAATTTCCTATCGTGCCAGTGGTAGTGTGGTGTTTGAAGTATTTGAAGTATTAGTAGTTAAACTTCTGTTGTGTTTTTACCCTGAGCGTCTCCAGATCGTCGTCCACCTCGATGAGCGTATGGACGTCGTTGGAGATGGCGGTGATGACCCGGTCCACCACGTGCACAATGCCGTTTGTGGCGTGCTGGTCGGGTTTGATGAGGCGGGCGCAGTTCACCGTCACAATCTGCAGGGGGCGCACAAACGTGGACAGAACGTGAGCGCACGCGACATGAACCTTCAAACGTTTGGACAGACCTCCTCATTCTGTGTTACATTTCCGAGCCCTGAGATAGTTCTGTTTTTTTACACATTAGTCCTGGTTTAGATCCGGCTTGGACTTGACAATAGTCCTGGTTTCAGACATTTTTAGTCTTGGTTTAGACCTGGTTGAGTTCTGGTTTAGTCCGGTTTCAAGATAAAGAATAGATGTGTTATTTATGATCATTTAAATACATATTTTTAAACTTCCCTTTTTCAATTTTTAGACATTTTACAGAAACTGCTTTTCCTTCTGCTTTCCATGGTGTTTAATTCCGGTTTCAGTCCTAGTTCTGTATTTAGTCCTGGTCCAGTCCTGGTTTAGTTCTGGTTCAGTTCTATAGCAGTCCAACCTCAGCACTGGTTCAGTCCTGGATTAGTCTTGGCTCTCTTAAATCCTGGTTTTGTCCTTGTAAAATTCTGCTGAATACCTGGTTTTGTCTTCAATCAGTCCTTGTCCTGGTTCAATCCTGGTCCAGTCCTGGTCCAGTCCTGGTTTAGTTCTGGTTCAGTTCTATAGCAGTCCAACCTCAGCACTGGTTCAGTCCTGGATTAGTCTCGGCTCTCTTAAATCCTGGTTTAGTCCTTGCAAAATTCTCTTGAATACCTGGTTTAGTCTTCAATCAGTCCTTGTCCTGGTTCAATCCTGGTCCAGTCCTGGTCCAGTCTTGGTTTAGTTCTAGTTCAGTTCTAGAGCAGTCCAACCTCAGCACTGGTTAAGTCCTGGATTAGTTTTGGGCTCTCGTAAATCCTGGTTTAGTCCTTGTAAAATTCTGCTGAAGACCTGGTTTCGTCTTCACTCAGTCCTTGTCCTGGTTCAGTCCTGGTCCAGTCTTAGTCCAGTCCTGGTCCAGTCTTGGTTTAGTTCTAGTTTAGTTCTAGAGCAGTCCAACCTCAGCACTGGTTCAGACCTGGATTAGTCTTGGGCTCTCGTAAATCCTGGTTTAGTCCTTGTAAAATTCTGCTGAAGACCTGGTTTCGTCTTCACTCAGTCCTTGTCTTGGTTCAATCCTGGTCCAGTCTTAGTCCAGTCCTGGTCCAGTCCTGGTCCAGTCCCGGTTCTCTCCTCACCCCGTTGGAGTAGTGCTGCACGTGCACGTTGAAGTCCTGGTACATGGAGGTGAAGCTGGCTCCGTGCTTCAGTTCTTCTGAGGTCAGTCTCTTGTTCACCATGTGGTAGTGCAGAGCGTTCAGCAGCTCGATGTTCACGTTACTCACCAGGGCGTCCAAGATCTCCTACAAACAACATTAAAAAAACCACAAAACATCACCAGGGCGTCCAAGATCTCCTACAAACAACATAAAAAAACCCACAAAACATCACCAGGGCGTCCAAGATCTCCTACAAACATAAAAACACAACACAAAACATCACCACAGTGTCCAAGATCTCCTACAAACATAAAAACACAACACACCTTCTCGTTCTGTTATGTTTCTGAGCCCTGAGGTAGTTCTGTTTTTTTTTTTTAGCTTTAGTCCTGGTTTAGATTCGGCTTGGGCTTTACAATAGCCATGGTTTCAGACATGGTTTAGTCTTGGTTTAGACCTTGTTGAGTCCTGGTTTAGTCTGGTTTCAAGATAAAGAATAGATGCGTTATATATTAATAATTTAAATACAGATTTTTTTTAAACTTCCCTTTTTCAGTTTTTAGACTTGTCTAATGTATCGAAACTGCTTTTCCTTCTGCTTTCCATGGTGTTTCAGTCCTAGTTCTGTATTTAGTCCTGGTTTAGTCTTATTTAGTTCTGGTTCAGTTCTACAGCAGTCCAACTTCAGCACTGGTTCAGTCCTGGATTAGTCTTAGGCTCTCTTAAATCCTGGTTTAGTCCTTGTAAAATTCTGATTAAGAACTGGTTTAGTCTTCACTCAGTCCTTGTCCTGGTCCAGTCCTGGTCCAGTTCCTGTTGGAGTAGTGCTGCACGGTAAAGTCCTGGTACATGGAAGTGAAGACCACAACAGGCTTTATCACAACAGCTGGAAATTCCCCGATTTAGGACTGCAGAACTTCTGGTTAATGGTTTTCTATGGCAAAATGTGTCTGTGGAAATGTCTCACGTATTCTCCACCAGCACCGGCTCGTTTAATCGGGACGCAAGGACGCCGCCCTCCCTAAAATTTCAATATCAAAATCTCCATCAGCATAATAACAGTACGAAGAAACCGTACAGTTTGCTCCTGAAATAAACCTATCGATGCAAAACTCTGATGAAGCATTGTGGTGCGATTTGTCCCTCTCAAATTCACTTTAAAATGAGATTGCTCTTCGTTAGAAACACAGAAAGCTCTCCCCTTAAATCTGGCATTGGCCAAACCAGAGTCTATCAGGATTTGAAACATGTTCGCAATAATTTCGCCAATAAAAGTTTTTCATTGGCGCATTTAACTTTGGACTGTGGGCACATAACTTAGGCATCCAGACCAGTGATATCATTCTCTATTTATTTAGTCTAGTGTAATTGGACAGCTCCAAACTGCCCGTGACTCACAGTGTGTTAGGATGACTACAGAACTGAGCGCATCACAGACTGCAGGAAAAAAAAAACTGGACTAAGTGAGTGTAACGTCTCCACAGAGTTCAGCTCAAATGAGGCTCGTGATGGAGTTAATGGAGCCAGAGCCAGAGGATCCGGAAGAGCCTCCTGGCATCACCAAATCTTCAGCCAACAACGTCCACAAAGGAGAAACATTCTTCATGAAGAATTTATCCACAACGATCAAGGGAAGAAAGAGGAAATCTTAAAGGAAACAACGACGAGCATCAGTGAAACGACTGAGCAGCACTAACGTTCTGGTCCTGGAGACGTGTCACATTCACCTGCACAAATCTGTCTGAGTCACATCAGGAAATGGAGTTTTTATTGTAATTGTAGAATCTGAACAAGTTCCTTCTGTTTCCTCCAGGACCAGAACGTTAGTGTTGCTCAGTCGTTTCACTGATGCTTTAGGATGACCACACGTCCCTGTGTCCTCTGTCCCCACAGATTTGTCCAAAAACACTGATTTGTCCCAGTTTTATACAAGAAAAGTCCCAGTGTCCCTATTTTGGACCAATCTTCCTGCAACAGTAAAGAGGCAGAAATTGACATTTTATTATCACCGACCAACGCAAACCAGGGACGTCCCAGTGTTTTATTTTGAAAATCTGGTCACTTTAATAATGCTGGTCATTGTTTCATTTAAGCTTTTGTCTTTCTTCCCTTGATCGTTGTGGATAAATTCTTCCTGAAGAATGTTTCTCCTTTGTGGACCTTGTTGGTAGAAGATTTGGTGATGGGGCAGATTTATGAAGCTGCTGGAGAATACGCCAGACATTTACATACCGCAGACAGAGAGGTGACAATATTTCAGCATAAAGTCGACCCAGCCAGAGTCAGAAGGAGGTGAAAATGCCCCATGAACCCGTCCATTTATATTTACAGTCTGTCAGTAGTAGTAGTTGTAGTTATAGTAGGAGGAGGTGGTGCAGTAACAGGAGAGCTGATGGAAACTGGTGATGCGAACAACCAAAAATCACAAAACATCAGAACAACATCCAGCAGCTCCCCTCCAGCAGGTTATGTGCTCAAACATAATGTCTCATGCGGTTTCCAGACTCTGCGGTCCCTGATCTGTCGACGCAGCAGCTTCAGTCGCCTTCAGGCCTCCTCAGAACTGCATTTTAGTTTTACAGCTCGTATTTCAGTCTGTCCAAAGTTAACGCTCCTGAACATGAACCTTTAACACGTTGTCTCCAAAAACATTCAACACAAAATGAACAAAAACATTCAACACACATGACACGGCTCAAACGACCGCAGAGAAACTAAAGAAACAGCACAGAGACAGAGCGCTCCAACGAACACAAACCAGAGACAACAGGAGGAGTTGTAGGCGAAGTAGTAGTACTAGTACTAGTAATAGTTGTAGTAGGAGGTGGAGTAGTAGTTGTAGTAGTAGTAGAAGAAGATGAAGACGTACAAGTAGTAGTAGCAGTAGTCGGAAAAGGAGGTGGAAGTGCAGTAGTAGTAGTTGTAGTAGACGTAAAAGTAGTTGTCGTAGTATTAGTCGCAGTAAAAGTACTAGTAGTGGCACTAGTAGTAGTAGTAGAAGAAGTACAAGTAGTGGTAATAGCAGTAATAAGAGGAGGAGGTGGAGGAGTAATAGTTGTAGTAGAAGTAGTTAATAGTAGTACTAGTAGTAGTAGTAGGAGGAGAAAGTGGAGTAGTATTAGTTGCACTAGAAGTAAAAGTAGCTGTGGTAGTATTAATCATAGTAAAAGTACTAGTAGTAGAAGATGAAGAAGTACAAGTAGTAAGGTAAGGTAACTTTATTTCTATAAAGCTTTTCACACATACGTGTCCCCAAAGACACTTTCCAGAGCTTTATTAACACACATTCTTCATTCACTCCAGACCCGGTGGTGGTGAATTACTGTTGTTAGACAGGAAGTTGTTGTTCAGGCCTTAGCAAGATGGCCGCTCTTGTGTTCTGGTGTTTCTCCTTTGTTGTCTGTTTAAGCATCGTCTGTAAGTATTTCTTGGGTGAAACATCATTATACACCTGTACTATCACCTTTTATAATGGAAATGTATGAGTTAGAACGGTTTTTGTGTGCGATTGTTATGTAAATTAGTCATTTATTTGTATGCTAATTTGCGTTGCTAACCGTTATGCTAACTTAAACTTTAAATGTCTAGCACTGATATTAATGGCGATTTTTGTTTATTGTTAGGGTTCACTGTTGCAGTTTCACAAAAAGGGTTGGAAGTACATTTCACCAAAGTCACCTGCTGTCTGTGAAGTTCGTCTGGGCCCAAGTTTAGCTGTTTGGAGCTAGCGCAGCAGCTAGCAAGGCCATTTACAAGAACTACTCGGGGTGGTATTAGTAGTAGAAGAAGAAGTACAAGTAGTAGAAGTAGTAAAAGGAGGAGGAGGTGCAGTAGTTGTAGTAGAAATAATAGTAGCAGTGGTAGTAGTACAAGAAGAAGTCAAAATATTAATGGCAGTGGTTGTAGTAGGTGGTGGTGCAGTATTGGTAGTATTGGGAGTATTGGGAGTGTTCGTAGTATTTGTGGTATTCGTAGTATTCGCAGCAGTACTTACGTTGGGTAGTGCGGCCCAGGCCTCGTTACTCGGGGCGAAGAAGGTGAAGCTTCCGGGTCCTTCGATCTCGGGTCTGAGCTGAGCCCGGTCCGAGTACATCTGTGTAGTAGTGGCCCCGACCGCCCCCAGGGTGTGGTAAATGTTCACCAGCGGCAGAGCTGCGCACAAGTACTGTGATTAGTACTACAAGAGTACTGCGATTAGTACTACAACGAGAGTACTGTGATTAGTACTACGAGAGTACTGCGATTAGTACTACAGCAAAAGTACTGTGATTAGTACTTCAATGAAAGTACTGCAATTAGTACTACAACAAGAGTACTGCATTTACTACTACAGCACAAGTACTGCAATTAGTATGACACACAAGTACTGCGATTAGTACTTTAACGAGAGTACTGCAATTAGTACTTCAGCAAGAGTACTGCGATTAGTACTTCAGTAGTAGTAGCAGTAGCAGTAGTAGCAGTAGTAGTATTCATAGTAGTAGTAGTAGTAGTAGTATTCGTAGTAGTAGTCGTCGTCGTTGTCGTCGTAGTAGTAGTAGTAGCAGTAGTAGTAGTAGTATTCGTAGTAGTAGTAGCAGTAGCAGTAGTAGTAGTATTCGTAGTAGTAGTATTCATAGTAATATTCGTAGTATTCGTAGTATTCATAGTAGTAGTAGTAGTAGTATTCGTAGTAGTAGTATTCATAGTATTCGTAGTATTCGTAGTATTCATAGTAGTAGTAGTAGTAATATTCGTAGTAGTAGTATTCATAGCAGTAGCAGTAGTAGTATTCGTAGTAGTAGTATTCATAGTATTCGTAGTATTCATAGTAGTAGTAGTAGTAGTATTCATAGCAGTAGCAGTAGTAGTAGTAGTAGTAGTAGTAGTAGTAGTAGCAGTAGAAGTAGTATTCATAGTATTTGTAGTATTCGTAGTAGTATTCGTAGTAGTGGTAGTATTCGTAGTAGTATTCGTAGTAGTGGTAGTATTCGTAGTAGTATTCGTAGTAGTATTCGTAGTAGTAGTATTCGTAGTAGTAGTAATAGTAGTAGTAGTAGTAGTAGTAGTATTCATAGTAGTAGTAGTAGTAGTAGTAGTATTCGTAGTAGTATTCGTAGTAGTAGTATTCATAGTAATATTCGTAGTATTCGTAGTATTCATAGTAGTAGTAGTAGTAGTATTCGTAGTAGTAGTATTCATAGTATTCGTAGTATTCGTAGTATTCATAGTAGTAGTAGTAGTAATATTCGTAGTAGTAGTATTCATAGCAGTAGCAGTAGTAGTATTCGTAGTAGTAGTATTCATAGTATTCGTAGTATTCATAGTAGTAGTAGTAGTAGTATTCATAGCAGTAGCAGTAGTAGTAGTAGTAGTAGTAGTAGTAGTAGTAGCAGTAGAAGTAGTATTCATAGTATTTGTAGTATTCGTAGTAGTATTCGTAGTAGTGGTGGTGGTGTTCGTAGTAGTGATTCGTAGTGGTGGTGGTATTGGTAGTAGTATGGTAGTAGTGGTGATGGTAGTAGTGGTGTAGTAGTAGTAATAGTAGTAGTAGTAGTAGTAGTAGTATTCATAGTAGTAGTAGTAGTAGTAGTAGTAGTATTCGTAGTAGTATTCGTAGTAGTATTCACAGTATTCGTAGTAGTAGTAGTAGTAGTAGTAGTAGTAGTAGTAGTATTCGTAGTAGTATTCGTAGTAGTATTCACAGTATTCGTAGTAGTAGTAGTAGTAGTAGTAGTAGTAGTATTCGTAGTATTCGTAGTACTCACCGGCGGGACAGCCCTTCTCTCCTTGGACCTTCTCGTACCCGGGGCAGCATTCGTAGGTGATCACACTGCAACAGAAGAACTCCGGGGTTAAAATACTTTTAGTACAACAGAAATACAGTAAAACGGGTCATTAAACGTGTTTGTCGAGCATCAGAAACACGAGAAGAAGAAATAACACTTTTGTACCTTTACGTTTAGACTAAATTTTGCCGATCTGGGTCGATATTCACGTGGATGTTTTCCCTCGTTCTAAAGATCAGACTCTCGATATTCTGTCCGTTTAATCCAGTTCACACACACTGATATGTAAATGAGCTGTGAATAGAGGTGTGAATTATCCGCATTTAGCAGATCATTAATTACCGCGGCGCACACGCATTTACCGCTAAAGGCTAACAGCGGGAGTTTACTTACAGAACTTTCTTTACAGGTTAGAATACCGTACAAAAACACCATCAGGCCGAGCGACTCTTTAAATATGACGTAAAGAGGCAGAAGTGGTCCAGCCACATTACGCACCTCTGATTTGAAAAATTTTAGACCAATTTCAAAGCTTCCATTTTTATCCAAAGTTTTAGAGAAAGTCGTTTCTAACCAGCTTTTAGATTTTATGAATAGTAATCACATCTTTGAGAAATTTCAATCAGGTTTTAAAGCATCACACAGCACTGAAACAGCCCTCCTCAAACGATCTTTTAGCCGCGGACACAGGAGAGTGCTCGATTTGCATTCTTTTAGATTTAAGTGCCACTTTTGATACCGTTGACGATGCAATTTTAATAAACCTCCTCAAAAACTGGGTTGGCGTCCGAGACACTGCACTTGGCTGGTTTTACTCCCATCTTTTAAACAGAACCTTTTCGGTCACTATAGGCAATTTTACCTCCTCCTCTGCCCCCATTGCCTGTGGTGTGCCGCAAGGTTCTATTTCAGGTCCTGTTTTATTTTCTATTTATATGCTCCCTCTAGGACACGTTATAGCCCGTCATAACGTGTCCTTCCACTGTTATGCTGAGAACACACAGATGTACCTCCCGCTGAGACCAAACGACCCCGGGAGCCTGGCCGCTGTGTTAAACTGCTTCAGTGACGTGAACAGCTGGATGGCACAGAACTTCCTACAGCTCACCAGCTCCAAATCTGAAATTATTCTAATAAATCCCCCCCCAGTCCACCTCCCATATCAGCAATAGTCTCGGCCCTCTCACTCCCAGCATCACCCCCGCTGCCAGAAACCTCGGCGTCATTTTCGACTCTCACCTCAACCTCCACCTTCATATCAAAAAAAGTCGCCCAATCCTGTTTCCTCTACCTCCGCACAATTAGCAAAATCAAAACTATCCTCTCCCGTCCCGATCTTGGAAAAGTCATCCACGCGCTCATCTGCTCACGTCTAGACAATTGCAACTCCCTCCTCTCCGGCCTCGACTCCAAATCCATCTCCCGCCTCCAGCTGGTTCAGACGCAGCAGCTCCTCACCGGTTTGAACAGACATCAGCACATTCCCCCTGCTTTAGCTTCTCTTCACTGGCTCCGGTGTGTTTTAGAATTGATTTTAAGATTTTACTGATCACTTTTAAAGCTCGTTAAGGTCTTGCACCAAGTTACATTTCAGAACTTTTAATCCCGTACGAGCCTCCCGCAGCCTCAGACCCTCAGACCCTCAGGTCCCTGTGGCTGTTCCGAAGTCCAGGCTCCGGGCGAAGGCGACCGATCCTTTTCAGTCCGGGGCCTCGACTCTGGAACGACCTGCCTGAGGAAACGAGGCGGCACCATCAGGATCATCTTTAAATCACTGCTTAAAACCCATTTTTATCGGTTGGCCTTCGTTTGACTGGTTATAGTTCTTTTTATTCCCTATTTATTTTCATTTTATCTCTTTTATTTAGTTATTTATTAGGTCTAATCTGATTTGTTGGATCATTGACTATTTTCTTTGTCGTATGTGCTATTTTTCTGTGTTTCGTATTGTCCATTGCTGCTTGTACAGCACTTTGTAAACCTTGTTTTTAAAAGTGCTTTAGAAATAAAGGTTTATTATTACAGATTTAGAAGAACAACTGTCGCCTAAATAAACCCGACTGAAAATCCAACAGAGCCAAGCCAGGGCCCTGGTTAAAACCACACTGCGGAACATTCTCCACAGATATAATATTATTAATGTTACAGCAACACTGATCAAAGTCAACAACATTTCTATGGAAACGAGCGAAAAGACGCACGTCTCCAGGACAGACACGAGTCAGGTTTGTGGAGAGGCGAGCCCGCTCAGTCAGGACTCATGTTTTTGTAAATTTTTCAGTGAAAAAAATAAAATAAAAATAAAAATCCAACCAAAATAAAAAGGAAAAAAAAACACATACTTTTATTTGGCTAAAATGTTCCGTACTGTGGCTTTAAAGGTGCACTGCGTCCACTTGACTCCGTGTAGACGTTTTTGATTTGTTTTTTCCCTGGAATGTTCCGCAGGAAGTCATTTAATTTCACCTCTAATTTAACTGATCTCCATGGAGACGAGCGGCCGCATCGCCAAGGCCGAGCGACGGGTCAGATCTGCGGAGAAGCGCTTTCGCTCGCAGGAAGAACGACCGTTTTTAAGGCAGTTTAGAGACATAAAAAACTCCTTTAATTGAATAAACGCACAAACGTCACCATGGAGACGAGCAGCCCTAGTTTGGACGTAAATATGTTTTTATTTCAGTTTGCTCCTCTGTGTTTTTAAACGGCAGCTGAGCATTTCCTCCACAAACACCAAACTGCGTAAAATCGTCTCACCCTGGAGTTTAGAGCCGTGCGTGTTCAGAAATGTCCCGGTGCGTCAGATGCCCTCCCCGCGTCTCCATGGAAACACAAAATAAGCCGATAATCACATTCAGAACGAGACGGAGGAGCTGAGTCAGCACCGACTCACAGGAGGCACCACAGACTCATAAAGACCAGACCAGGACTAAACCAGGACTAAACCAGGACTAAACCAGGACTAAACCAGGACTAAACCAGGACTGAACCAGGACTGAACCAGGACTAAACCAGGACTAAACCAGGACTAAACCAGGACTAAACCAGGACTGAACCAGGACTGAACCAGGACTAAACCAGGACTGAAACAGTACTAAACCAGGACTGAAACAGGACTAAACCAGGACTAAACCAGGACTAAACCAGGACTGAAACAGGACTAAACCAGGACTAAACCAGGACTAAACCAGGACTAAACCAGGACTAAACCAGGACTGAACCAGGACTGAACCAGGACTAAACCAGGACTAAACCAGGACTAAACCAGGACTAAACCAGGACTGAACCAGGACTGAACCAGGACTAAACCAGGACTGAAACAGTACTAAACCAGGACTGAAACAGGACTAAACCAGGACTAAACCAGGACTAAACCAGGACTGAACCAGGACTGAACCAGGACTAAACCAGGACTGAAACAGGACTAAACCAGGACTAAACCAGGACTAAACCAGGACTAAACCAGGACTGAAACAGGACTAAACCAGGACTGAAACAGGACTAAACCAGGACTAAACCAGGACTAAACCAGGACTGAAACAGGACTAAACCAGGACTGAACCAGGACTAAACCAGGACTGAACCAGGACTGAAACAGGACTAAACCAGGACTGAACCAGGACTAAACCAGGACTGAACCAGGACTAAACCAGGCCTAAACTAGGACTGAACCAGGACTAAACCAGGACTAAACTAGGACTGAACCAGGACTAAACCAGGACTAAACACAAGGATTAAACTATGACTAAACTAGAACTAAACTAACACTAAATCAGGACTAAACCAGGTCTGGTTTGGATTGATCTGAATCAAGACTGTACTAGGACTAATCCAGGCCTGAGTCAGGAGTAATCTAGAACTAAACCAGGTCTGAACCAGGACAACACTAAGACTAAACCAGGTATAAATCCGGACCTGGACTGTACTGGGTCCAAAATAACTGAGTATTAGACTGAACTAAACCAGGTCTAAACCAAGACTGACACACGAAACCGGACCAGATCAGCCTAAGCCAGGACAGGACCATTTTCAGGACTAATTAAGATCCAAACCAGGACTGACCCATCAGATATATGTTTGCACGGTCCTCTCACACGGACAGATCCTGGTCTAGACCTGGTTTTTCACTTATCAGACCACAGACCTCTTCATAAGGATCTGGCCTGGTCCCGGTCCAAAATCAACAGCGTGCGCCTCCTATGGAATGTGTATGAAGTGAAATATCGCAGTAGCAGCACCAGGGGAGCACTTCGGAAGTACTTTTGTGGCCGGTGTGGAGACAGCCCGACAGACTCTGGGGGTAATTCAAATATGGACCGACGAATACTGCGATTCTCTGGAGTCCTGCAGTAACCGAAGGAACAGGCCCGACCAAAACCAGCGAAAACCAACGAAAACGTGAGGTACGAGTTTTCAGGACACACAGAAAATCTCCAAACTCGGGCGGTTTTTAGAGACCGACACAGAGCTTAACAGTGAAAACAGACGCGGTTCTAAAAGCACATTTTCCATTCATTTTTCCCACACACTTGAATTAAATATCAAAGGTTTCGAGGCATGACTCAGGCCCACCAGGCTCAGGCTCCGCGGTGACGACGTCCACAGTGATGACTAAGAACTTTTCAGGCCAAGAACACATTTACAAAAGGTGCAGTGTCTCCTGTGTGATTCCACGGAAATTTAAACCAAACTTTGAAACATTTTGCATGGAGGTAGATGAGGTGGAGGTAATGTTTTTTGTGGAAGATTAAAGAAGCATGATGTTGAGACAGAGAGCTCAACCTGATATTTCTAGGCGAGTTTCAGCTGACGTCGTTATTATTAAATTGAGGCAGACGGCAAAAAAAAACTCAGAGCGTGACTTTGTGTCTCTCAGTTTACCTGCAGTAATGGTGAATTCCTGCTGCATTATCGGACACACAAACAGAAGAAAGAAAGAAGGAAAAGGTCTTTTCCGTATTCTGAGTGAAAAGAAACACCAGCGTCGGATTAAACGACTTTTAGAAATCTTCAGAGCGAATATTGACCCGACAAGAACGCGAATGTTGGGCCCATTTCTGGACAGGTTTGTGGATTTCTTTAAAATTCATGATTTTATGATTTTGCTGTGAACGGCCCAAGACTTTCCCAAGTAATCGTGGATATCGCCGAAGTGGATGTTCGGAAACGTAGTTGGCGATTTAGACCAGAATCCTTTTGGTTTTGTCGGGGTTAAAGGGTGATCTGTCCTTCGATGCTCATGACTAAATTCTGGTCAAATCATCTTCGTTCCTCTGCAGTTACAGCCGATAAATTACCTGGATCGGAACTTTTTCGCGCTTTCTCGCCACATTCGTGATGTTTCGTGCCGACGACCAAAATATTTCCCAGCTGCAACTCGGGCTTTTGTCAACAATGAAACTCACCTGTTCAATTACAGGTGGTTTTATAGCTCAAAAAATATCTAGAAAAACAGACAAACTGTAACTTGGCCTTGTAGCGACAATTCCTTGTTTCCTTTAGAAATGGAAAATGTTGTAGTCAAGACTTGCACTAATCAAGACCAAGACCTGTCCAAGACCACAGGGTCCCGAGACCAGGACCAGACCCAGACCTCCGAGGGTCGAGATCAAGACAAGACCAAGACTTTTAACGGCCAAGACCGAGATAAACCCGAGACCACGGCCCATCGCGACCAAATCGAGACCATCTTTGTTATTTTCGACATTTATTTGTATTTTACAGTTATTTTGGCGCAAATACACCAATGTTTTCATCGATCTATCTCCATTCTATCATCGTTGAGTGTCAGACCTCGAGACCGAGACAAGACCAAGTCCAAACTCCTTCAAGACCGAGACTAGACCGAGTCCAAACTGTCTCAAGGCCGATCTCGAGTATTACGACAGTAGAAATGGAAATGTTTAAGGCCGTGCTGGAGATTCCGCTCAAAGCAAAGACATCGCAAAACAAGCTGTTGGCGGATCCTCCACCAGAAAAATGACACAGTGCAGCTTTAACTTATAACTCTACACAGTTTCATACATATTTCAGCTTTTACATAAAATTCTAGGTCTAGTGGCTTTAGTAGTTTAGTTACCACGTAGCAGGATTAACTAGTTTTCAATCTTCTTTCTCGTAAAGAGTCTGTGGAAAAAGCGATCGGGGAGTTCAGCCTTCAGCCTCGTGCTGGGGAGTCCCTCATGAGCCTCAGGATCATTTTCAGTCTGGTGTAGGTGTCGGCTGGACATTTCCCCAGAACTAAATATGCAGGATTACTCAAAAAGATGGAAAACTAAAGGAAAAGTTTAGGAAAATTCAATTCTTTGAAGCCTCTGTGGGCCAAGGTGTTTTGTGCCTGGTGAAGTCTTTTGTTGAATTTATTTGGTCTTTACTTCTGGTTTATTTATTATTTTACTGTTTTTCTGCAGGATTTGTGTGTTAAACCTGCGAGAATGAAACAAAACACGACTCCAGGTCTGTTTTTGAGGAGGTAACAACATTCTAACGTGTCTTAAAGCTCACACAGAGTCCATGCTGCGCCACAGAGGCTCTTAAAGCTTTATTTCTCCCGTCAATCACTAAACCAAAGCCTAAACCTCGGCACAGTAGCCGTATTGTTCCCACAGTAGTCTGGTGCCGTCAGCGTTCCTCATCCCCCTCGTCACGCTTCATGGCTCCTGTTTCCTCTTTTTGACAAATGCTGAACCCTGAACTTCTGCACCGTCACGACTTTAAACCCCGACGCAGATTTATGAGCGCCTCCTCCGGGCCCAAAGTGCAATGCCGTATGTCGGACGCGTTTGCCAGAATCCATCCGTCGTCACTCAGGCTCAGAACGTGGGAGGGTTGGGTTCACTCTCCACTGCAGACGCTTTAAACTTTCACTTTATCTTTAGTCCAGAATCACATCCAATACAACTCTGAAGGTGAACAAGACGAGGCTCTGAGCCAGGACTGAACCAGGACTGAACCAGGACCAAACTAGGACTAAACCAGGACTAAACCAGGACTAAACAGGACTAAACCAGGACTAAACTAGGACTACACCAGGACTAAACTAGGACTACACCAGGCCTAAACCAGGACTAAACTAGGACTACACCAGGCCTAAACCAGGACTAAACTAGGACTAAACCAGGACTAAACAGGACTAAACCAGGACTAAACTAGGACTAAACCAGGACCAAACTAGGACTAAACCAGGACTAAACTAGGACTAAACCAGGACTAAACCAGGACTAAACTAGGACTACACCAGGCCTAAACCAGGACTAAACTAGGACTAAACCAGGACTAAACAGGACTAAACCAGGACTAAACTAGGACTAAACCAGGACCAAACTAGGACTAAACCAGGACTAAACTAGGACTAAACCAGGACTAAACCAGGACTAAACTAGGACTACACCAGGCCTAAACCAGGACTAAACTAGGACTAAACCAGGACTAAACTAGGACTAAACCAGGACTAAACAGGACTAAACCAGGACTAAACAGGACTAAACCAGGACTAAACAGGACTAAACCAGGACTAAACTAGGACTAAACCAGGACCAAACTAGGACTAAACCAGGACTAAACTAGGACTAAACCAGGACTAAACCAGGACTAAACTAGGACTACACCAGGCCTAAACCAGGACTAAACTAGGACTAAACCAGGACTAAACTAGGACTAAACCAGGACTAAACAGGACTAAACCAGGACTAAACAGGACTAAACCAGGACTAAACAGGACTAAACCAGGCCTAAACAACTGAGATCAAACCATGAACCAAGACTAAACCGTGACTAAACTAGAACAAGTCTGAACCAAGGCTTCACTTCAATTTCACAAAATGAACCAAGATTTATTCTCTTAAATCTAGACAAAAAAATCTTATGCTCGTGTTTTAAGGGATATTTACTAAATGACTGTGACATATGTAAGATTATGAGGCTTATTTCAAGAAAATATTTTGTTTTTACTTCTATAAACTAGTTAAAATGCACAAAAACAAACAAAACAAATGTTCAGATGGAGTTTAAGACATTTTTCTGGATGTAAATGAACTGAAATTGTCCAGAATCTCTGAACCTTCTGTTTGTGACATGGAAACATTAAAAGATTTAAAAGTTTTAGGAGAGCTGCAATTTGTCAATAGTTAGTCTTAAAATAAGGAAATAAAGAATTTCATTCACTAAAATCAAGAATAAAACTGTCAATAACAGCTTTATGTTCTAGTTTTAAGAGTTTTTATCTTAATTTATTCTTAGAATTAGTGTTTTATGTTTTATTTGAGATCATTTAAACTGAGATTATTGCTTAGAATAAGTGATTTTATTTTATTTGCAGATTTATGAAGCCTGGATATATTTTCTTATTTTAAGATTTCTTGAAAAGCAAATTTCTCTTCCTGCACAGATCATTTCACCTGTTTTTGTAGCATTTTAACTTAAAACAAGTGGATTTTTATAGTTTTAAGGAGGGGGATTTGTCTGAACCACGACTAATCTCAGACTAAACTATGACTAAACCAGGTCTTCCAGATTTATGCCCCTCTGGGCCCAAAGTGCCGTCGGACGTGAAAACCCAGAAGAACAGAAGAAGGTGGGAGGTTTGGTCTCTGCAGCCAGGCCCGTCCCACTCAAGTTTCAATAACGTGAATTAAGAAAATATTATTTAGATTTTAGTAAATTTCACATATCAAGTTTTATTTGACGTGCTTTCCTGTTTTAAGTACAAAAAGTCTCGATCCATTGGTAGATAATTTTACTTGATATGTGAAATTTACTCAAATCAAGATAACTTTTTCTTAACGTCATTGTAATTTGGGCAGATTTTGCACTATTGTTTCCAGATGCTTTTAGAAATCTTCACGTTCAGACATCTTTGAACTTTTCTTAATTTTAAATCCAGTTTCAAATCCAATCCAACTCTGAAGGTGAAAGAGACGAGGCTGCCCATTTGTTCCCTTTAGTATTTAAAGTTCTGCACAATGCAAAACGTAAACTTTAAGCCACGTTATGATGTCGTTATCTCCTCAGAAACAGTAGAGACGGGCAATTCCAGGGTTGAAATTGCATTATATTAGAAAACATCAGATTTTTACTGTCAATTTTCTATTTTCTTTTAAACCAGTGGTCCAACGTTCTTCCTCACGGACTGCACCTTCTGCATTTAGAGCATCTCAATTCTCCACCACGATGAATTTATGAGCACGTTTTACTACCCAAAAAACAACAAAAAGTCAAGCTTCATCTTTTTAAAAGTGCTTTTTGATTTTTTGGTTATTGGGGCGGGGGGGGAAATCACTTGATCTTAACTTTTTTTTACCACTGTCACACGACTCCTGCTTTTTGTGCCACAGCGTAAAACTGACAATCAGCAGTCGACAGGAGGAAGGGAACATTCTGTGTAAGAACTTTTCACAAGATGCATTTGTCATTATAACGAACCAATGAAAAGACGACAAAATTCTGCCTCTAATCATATGCACACATAATCAAAATACTATATATTCAGTCTACATAAAACAAATGTGTGAGGTCGTCCAAAAAAGTACAATTCCTCCAACTGTCGTCACAGGTTTTGTTTGAAGCTGTGAACAGATTTGACGATCGTAAACTATCCTGGAAACTTTTCTGTGGTAAAAGATAAACCTCATCACTGCAGAGGCTGTAGTCATACTTTTTAATCATTTCTAAAAGCTGAACTCCGGCACACTTGAAGCTAAAGTCCGTTGCTAGAGGTGGTTGAATTCTGTCAGAAGCCAAAAAACGGCACAGATCACGTGGAAGTTCAGAACTTGCCCCCATCACTGCACTAGTTCAGAACTTGCCCCCATCACTACACTAGTTCAGAACTTGCCCCATCACTACACTAGTTCAGAACTTGCCCCATCACTACACTAGTTCAGAACTTGCCCCCATCACTACACTAGTTCAGAACTTGCCCCATCACTGCACTAGTTCAGAACTTGCCCCCATCACTACACTAGTTCAGAACTTGCCCCCATCACTACACTAGTTCAGAACTTGCCCCCATCACTGCACTAGTTCAGAACTTGCCCCATCACTGCACTAGTTCAGAACTTGCCCCCATCACTGCACTAGTTCAGAACTTGCCCCATCACTACACTAGTTCAGAACTTGCCCCCATCACTACACTAGTTCAGAACTTGCCCCCATCACTGCACTAGTTCAGAACTTGCCCCATCACTACACTAGTTCAGAACTTGCCCCCATCACTACACTAGTTCAGAACTTGCCCCCATCACTACACTAGTTCAGAACTTGCCCCCCATCACTGCACTAGTTCAGAACTTGCCCCCATCACTACACTAGTTCAGAACTTGCCCCATCACTACACTAGTTCAGAACTTGCCCCCATCACTGCACTAGTTCAGAACTTGCCCCCATCACTACACTAGTTCAGAACTTGCCCCATCACTACACTAGTTCAGAACTTGCCCCCATCACTACACTAGTTCAGAACTTGCCCCCATCACTACACTAGTTCAGAACTTGCCCCCATCACTACACTAGTTCAGAACTTGCCCCCATCACTACACTAGTTCAGAACTTGCCCCATCACTGCACTAGTTCAGAACTTGCCCCCATCACTACACTAGTTCAGAACTTGCCCCCATCACTGCACTAGTTCAGAACTTGCCCCCATCACTACACTAGTTCAGAACTTGCCCCCATCACTACACTAGTTCAGAACTTGCCCCCATCACTACACTAGTTCAGAACTTGCCCCATCACTGCACTAGTTCAGAACTTGCCCCCATCACTGCACTAGTTCAGAACTTGCCCCCCATCACTACACTAGTTCAGAACTTGCCCCCATCACTACACTAGTTCAGAACTTGCCCCATCACTGCACTAGTTCAGAACTTGCCCCCATCACTACACTAGTTCAGAACTTGCCCCATCACTGCACTAGTTCAGAACTTGCCCCCATCACTGCACTAGTTCAGAACTTGCCCCCATCACTGCACTAGTTCAGAACTTGCCCCATCACTACACTAGTTCAGAACTTGCCCCCATCACTACACTAGTTCAGAACTTGCCCCATCACTGCACTAGTTCAGAACTTGCCCCCATCACTGCACTAGTTCAGAACTTGCCCCCATCACTGCACTAGTTCAGAACTTGCCCCATCACTACACTAGTTCAGAACTTGCCCCCATCACTACACTAGTTCAGAACTTGCCCCCATCACTACACTAGTTCAGAACTTGCCCCATCACTGCACTAGTTCAGAACTTGCCCCCATCACTACACTAGTTCAGAACTTGCCCCATCACTGCACTAGTTCAGAACTTGCCCCCATCACTACACTAGTTCAGAACTTGCCCCCATCACTGCACTAGTTCAGAACTTGCCCCCATCACTACACTAGTTCAGAACTTGCCCCCATCACTACACTAGTTCAGAACTTGCCCCCATCACTACACTAGTTCAGAACTTGCCCCCATCACTACACTAGTTCAGAACTTGCCCCATCACTACACTAGTTCAGAACTTGCCCCATCACTGCACTAGTTCAGAACTTGCCCCCATCACTGTACTAGTTCAGAACTTGCCCCCATCACTACACTAGTTCAGAACTTGCCCCCATCATTACACTAGTTCAGAACTTGCCCCATCACTACACTAGTTCAGAACTTGCCCCCATCACTACACTAGTTCAGAACTTGCCCCATCACTGCACTAGTTCAGAACTTGCCCCATCACTACACTAGTTCAGAACTTGCCCCCATCACTACACTAGTTCAGAACTTGCCCCATCACTACACTAGTTCAGAACTTGCCCCCATCACTGCACTAGTTCAGAACTTGCCCCATCACTACACTAGTTCAGAACTTGCCCCCATCACTACACTAGTTCAGAACTTGCCCCCATCACTACACTAGTTCAGAACTTGCCCCCATCACTGCACTAGTTCAGAACTTGCCCCCATCACTGTACTAGTTCAGAACTTGCCCCCATCACTGTACTAGTTCAGAACTTGCCCCCATCACTACACTAGTTCAGAACTTGCCCCCATCACTGCACTAGTTCAGAACTTGCCCCCATCACTACACTAGTTTGTTGCCTTGACAGACTCACACACAGTGAGATCTCCACTGAGGAAACACTGATCTGTGCCGTTTTTTGGCTCCTGGCAGAATTCCACCTCCTCTAACAACGGACTTTAGCTTCAGACGGCCCGAGTTCAGCTTTAACATTTAACATCATACAGTGGTTCTGCTTTTAGACGCGACGACTCGCAAAAAGAAGCATGTGGCTGACTGTCTTAACCATCTAATCACCTGGAAATCGTCTCCCATCTTGGGCATAAAGATGACAGACTGGAGGTTAGGAGCACAAAGACACAAATTTAAATTATTGTGCATTTATGTCAAATAAACTAAACGTGATGGTAGTTTGGAAAATTGCAATTTGGAATTACATAGCAACAAAGGCCTATCAAAAATAAGAAGCAAAAAAACAATTTTGAGGTAAAAATGCCCTATTTTAAGTGAAATTTTCTGCCAGTGCAGTAAGAAATTTTCACTTACCAAGTTTTCTTAAAACAAGATGAAATATGAATCTTGTTCTAAGCAGAAAACACGAGTTTCAAGTATTTATGACAAGATTTTTCCCCTTATTGGTTTGAGGAGGAAGTTAAAGAGGCTTAACCTGGACTGAGTTCATGTAAAAAGTGCTTAGAATAAGTTGTAATATCGAGATAAGATAAATCAGGATGAATATCTTGAAACAAGTTAAAACATCTCATCTCATTAAGTAAAAAAAAATCTTAAAATTGGTCTTTTAAGATGAATCTGCTGAATTCAAGTCAGTTTAACTATGCTAGAAAATCCTTTTTTGCAGTGTATTCATTTGTCAGTCTGCCGCACATTCACTTTACATATGAAGTCTAAATATAAAACATATTGAATTTGTGTGAATATGGAGCGATTCAGAATGTTTTTTTATTCCATTTATACTATTTCTATAAAAACGCATGTGTTTTGTCAGAAGTTCTACACAAAAAGTTACCGTAGCCCAAACAACTGTGATCGTCGTGTGACAGTGGTAAAAATGATTGAAATCGAGTCATTTTTCCCCCCAACTGGAACCAAAAAATAAAAAAAGCACTTTTCAAGGTTCAAGATTCAAGTATTTATTGTCATTGCTATAAAAAGAACAACGAAATTGCGTTTGGAGCATCCACGTGCAAAGTTGTTAAAGTGCAAAACCCAAGTGAAATAAATAAGCCCTAAATAACCCAGTGGGAAGCATTAGTTAAGATAAGTTTGATTTTTTTGTTGTTTTTTGACTAGTAAAACGTGCTCATGAACTCTTTGTGGTGGAGAATCGGGAGGCTCTGAACGCAAAAAGTTTTATTTTTAGCATTATTTTGTGGACCACCCTAACTAGCATGCAAACACACTTCCTGAGCAATTGCAGACAGTGCTCAAAAGACTTATTCTGACCTCAAGAGCCGCTTGTACAGTACATCTGCACTGAGGCAAGACACATGATCCTCAATAACATGTTAAAGGAATCTATAAACGGGCCTTGAACACTTTTATATGAAATTCCAGCCCCTGTTCTGTGATATTTCCATTAAAAATTCAATATCTGTGAAAAAGATCCAAAGATTCGCCTGGTTCCACGGTGAACAGTAGTGCAGGACCTGAACTCGCACAGTTTTCCCATCACAGCGGGAGAATAGAGCTTTTGTTTTGGACACATGTGTTTTATGGGACCCCCGCCAAGGCCCACGCTGCAGCTGCTAACGCCATTAAAGCCGCCGTGTTTCACTTCTGTGGGTTTAACCGCTAACACAGAACACACTCACATCACCGCCGTTACCTTTTACTGTTTTGGAAAGATATACTCGCCAAAAACAACACATGAATGTGTTGTTTTGTCATTTTCACTTTCGTTTTTGACCTTCTGAACGCCTCTTTCTTTGCTCCAAGCGCTTATGTAGCACGGCACATCGCACCAGGTTTGTGACGTCATAGTGCTGAGTTTTGTGTCATATTTTGTATATTTGTGAAGACTTGTCGTGCCTCGTACTGAATCGTACAGCGAACCGTAAAGAATACTGGGAAAAAAAACAGTACCTGAGTAAATTAAAATGACTTAAATGAAAAAGATTTTACTTTATTTGAGTTGTTTCAACTTGTGAAATGATCTGCCAGTGGAATAAGTGTTTTAAGTGTATTTAGTGATTGTGTTTTTTGCAGTGAAGGTTTACATAGGACTCGGGAGAGATCTCTAGATTGCTCAAACATGCATGGATGACTCTAAAACCTCCTCGGGCAAGTTTTGGAGGAGGGAACAGCATTATAACAGGGTAGAAAGCTAAAAAAAACGTCTACTAATACTTATTCAATCCCAACAGCTACTTCTGCCATTACTGAGCTACTGCTACAGCTGCGACTTTAGTGGAAACATTATGAAGTGGATGTTCTCTGCATTTGACCCATCCTCAGTGTCTCTGGGGTGAAGCGCTACACTGTGAAACATTCTAGACTAGGGATGTTAACCGGTCACTGTTTGACCGACTCAACATTAACCGGTCAAAATGTTTTGACCGCGGGTTAAATGGAAGCTTACGTAAAGGTGCTTGAGGCTCGGTTCCACAGTCCGAGTGTGAGTCGCCCTGAACGATCACAGACCGGAGCCTAAACGCATTTTCTGTGACGCGACGTCTCGATGCTCAAAATGCGACACCCTCAAACCTCTTCCACAGGAGAGAAAAGCCAACCTACCGTGCTAACTATGCTAACCGTGCTAACTATGCTAACCGTGCTAACTATGCTAATCGTGCTAACTGTGCTAACTGTGCTAACTATGCTAACCGTGCTAACTGTGCCCGCCAAGTGCTTTCTCTGTGTTTCTGTTTATCTCTACAGCTTTAGTGCTTTAGAGCAGGTGTTTGTGTTTCCACAGAAGCTTTTGACTGTTGGACTGTTGGATGTTTTGGCGTTTTATCCTCTCGGTTTTGTGCGTATTGTGACTAAAGTCATGTCGCCGGGTTAAACTGAGCCTGACGTGTCCGTGTATAAATGCTTCACGTGGCGTTGACAGACTTGTGCTCCTCGGTCTATAAGCGGCGTCTCTTCGGTCGTTTTCTGAAATGAGCCGCGGCGACGTTTCAAATGAGCTTCTGACCCTCGACTAACGCCTTTATCTTCAGCGCCGACACGTGTACGAGCCGAGTCCAAATGCACCTTATTTCAAACAGAGATTAGATTTAGAATAGACTTTAAACTGAACGGTTAATCGATTTAACTGGTTAACGAGGCTCAGTGGTCGGTAAAGATTTGTTTTTTGTTGTGTTTTCGCCCTCCCTTTTCCAGACAAAACAAAAACATCTCCCTGGAGAAAAGCATTTGGTTACACAGTGCAGCTTTAAAGAGTCAGGACGTAACATCTGATTTATAATTTAAAGTTAATGTAATTTCAAGGACTTTATATAAAGCACAAAATCTGGTATTTTTAAAAGTTAGACGCAAAAATTAGACAATCTGAATCATATCTGAACGAGCGGAGCAAAAAACACAAATAAAACTTCACATAAAACTTCAAGTCAAGTAATAAAAATATGACTCAAGTAGGAGTAAAAATCTGCTGCTAAAACTGGACCAAAAATGTATAATTTCATCCAAAAGTTCCTCAAGTAAATGTAACTGAGCAAAAGTAACAGCGGGAGGAGTTGGATCCTGCAAATCTTTCTACAAGGACGTTTCAATTGGATTTTAAACGCAAACGTCGGAGCTGCGTGTTGTTTTAACTCCCCTGACGGTTCGGGCAGAAGGCATAAAAACCACATTGCACAAACGGAATGTACAGCACCAACATGGCCGTCACGATTAAACCAGATGTGCGTCCATCACAGGAGCTGGGGACGGCTGTGGGAATATTCACAAACACCGAGGAAGTGCTGAGAGGAGCGGAGGAGCCATCAAAACACAAGCGCCGCTCGTAAATTATGTAAGAAGGATCAACACGGCCCCCACGGCGTCCACGCACACACCACGCTAAAACCCTGAGCCTGGACCAGGACCAAACCAGGACTGGACCAGGTCTGGGGCGGTTAAAGGGTCTGAAACTGATTTAATGTTTTCTTGGAAAGATAAATGCGCTTTACTCCATGTACTGTGTGGTAAAAGATGGGGAATAAAATAAAATCTACTCATTTTACGTTGCATTTTCTGAGGAAGTGACTCCCACAGAAGCTCCAGACACCAAAGTCCACCAGGTTTTTGTCCAATCAGGCACTTTGTCACTAAGAATCATGGGAACCCACTGCCCGACACCATCGCAGACACTTTGTCAGTCACGGGTCATTTTCAAGAGTAACACAAACAAACAAGTGCCCCCTGGCTGTGGCCTGCAGATCGGGGAGTGACTCAACATGGACGGAGCTCAACATTTGACCTCGCCTACTTTACCTCCTACTTTACCACCTTCAAGTATCCAGGCTGGCGCCCCCTAGTGCCTCCACTCAGTTTCATTTCTCTCCAGGGACTCGTCAGGGATCACAGGACACTAGACGGTTCACAAAAACTTCAGAAGTTGTCGTTGGAGCACCGGCCAAGCAGCGAAGATGTGTTGGCCAGAACCACCCCGAGTTGTGAATGCCGACGACTGGTTAAATTAAAAGAGTACCCCCCTACTGTCGAGCGAACAAATCGTAACGCTGCGAGGTCACGCGGTTTCACTTCGTGGAAATTTTCAAGAGTAACATCATGGATCGATAATAAGAGCTGGATAAGGCCGCAGATTGAGTTGTGGCAGAGTGAGGTACTGCAGCCCAGGAAAAACTCTCCCATAAAAGCACAGAGCATTTAAGTGATTTTGTAATAATATGAACTTGATTTTTTATTTTTTTTTTAATAAAGCTGCAGAAGTAAAAAGTTAGGAAAAAATTGAAAACAATCCGGTGCCATCTTGGATTCATCTTCCAGATTTTATTATATTTCTATGAGTAACACAACCAAAATGTAGTAACTATAAGGAAACATGTCCTGACACTGTCTCAGTAGATTCTGTCTCATGGTGCAACATCACAGTGACTGAAGCTCCTGAGCTCCAGCTGAGCCCGTTTTCTCCTTCTGGACTGAAACCCGTCTGTGAACGAAGTGCTGTACATCAAAACTGTACAACTATAAGCACTCCTGTGCAATCATTATATGATATAGTGCTTTTTTAGGTGTAAAGTGGAGTGTGCGTGGGTGTTAGTGGTACACTACAAAAAAGGATTTTCTAGCATCGTTAAACTGACTTGAATTAAGCAGATTCATCTTAAAAGATCAATTTAAAAAAAATTGTACTTAATAAAATGAGATTTTTTTTACTTGTTTCAAGATATTCCATCCTGATTTATCTTATCTAAATATTACAACTTATTCTAAGCACTTTTTATATTAACTCAGTCCAGGTTAAGCCTCTTTAACTTCCTCCTCAAACCAATAAGAGGAAAAATCTTTCCATAAAAACTCGAAACTCGTGTTTTCTGCTTAGAACAAGATTCATATTTCGTCTTGTTTTAAGAAAATTTGGTAAGTGGAATTTTCTTACTGCACTGGCAGAAAAGTTCACTTAAAATCTGCATTTTTACCTCAAAATTGGTATTTTTTTCTTATTTGTTGACAGGCCTTTTTTGCAGTGTGGCTCACTCCCATCGGGTCTGGAGTGAATGAACAAGTCTGTTATTAAAGCTCTGTGCAGCGTCTTTGAGGACATCTGTCTGTGAAAAAGTATTACAGCTGTTGTAAGGGGACCTTGGGAGTCCAGAAAGCCCCTAAATAAATCAAATGTATGATTATTATTATTATTATTTTGAACAAAGATCATTTCACTTCATTCACTCGCACACACAGGGTGGAACTAAGAGCCTTTTGTAGTCACAGACTGAGGGAAGTGAGGCGGCCAGTCTGCACCATCAGGAATCACTTATGCACACGTCACATTCGCACTAAACAACCTGAGGACACCAACAGTTTCCCGCTCGGTCTGACTTCATTTCAGAGGAAAATTACAAAGTGTTACAGCCACAGTCCGGATCCTGCCAATGAGTCCTGACGGCGCAGCTACAGACGCTAAAAGCTCAAACGAGGGACAATGTTCATTGTGTAACTTTTTGGTTGGGGGTCCATCACCTGCTTGTTTCTATGGATACGTCACTGCTTAGCCCAGAATGTCCCACAGTGTGACATTAAACAGCTCTACTTTACATTTATAATGTTACAAGTGGTTTTATAGCTCAAAAACACCTCGAAAAACAGACATTCTGACTGTGAGCGGGGTCGCCTCTCCACAGATCTGACCTGTAACTTGGTCTGGTTTGGTTTCCATGACAACAGAAAAGATTGACTGACAGATTTGACGGGTCCTCCACCAGAAAACGTACAAAATGCACCTTTAAGACAGAAAGTGCCATCATTTCTAGTGCAATTACTGACCTGCGTGAAGTCGCCCATCAAACACAAACCTGCACAAAAACTGTCAACCGTTTGTGCTTCGTTTGTGCTGCAAAAAGTTTGGTTTGTGCTTCTTTAGTTTTGGAGAAATTAACGATTCTTTTACAGGTCAAACTGGGGTCAGACCCACAGGAAGAAGAAAAATGCACTAAAACGCCCAGAATGGATTAAATCGTTCTTCATTGTTGTTCTTCATTTGTGCTGCAAAACGTTTCATTTGTGCGATTCTGGTTCTTCAGATATTTTCAGTTTTATTTTGGTCGCTCAGCTGACGGCGACAAACTCCACAAAACTAGTGAAGAGAAACGACCTGAGGCTGAGGAGAAGTCTGTATGTTTATATAAAATATGAATCAAAAGAAAATGACTAAAGAAACAGACTTTTCCTCAGCCTCAGGTCGTTTCTCTTCACTAGTTTTGTGGAGTTTGTCTCCGTCAGCTGAGCAGAAATGACGTCCTGTAATTACCACAGAAATAATAATGAAGAATTTTAGAAATAAACTCACACAAATGAAACTGTCACAGCACAAAACAGCACAAACCAAATACAAACGATTGACATCATTTTCTGCTGTTTTGAGGCTGTTTCACATTCTGAGGTTCTGGACGACCAAAATAAAACTGCGAATGTCTTAAGAACCAGAATCGCACAAACGAAACTTTTTGCAGCACAAACGACTGACAGAGTTTTTGTGCAGGTTTGAGTTTGGTGGGCGACATCACAGAGGTCGATTACTGCTGCAACGTTCGATCAGAAATATGCAAAAATAAACATCCAAACTGCCTTAATCTCTGCGCTTTAGGCGTTTCCGAGTGCTTGTTCCGAGTGCTTGAGAGTTTGTCCAAAAGTGTGGCTGTTCTAGCGTCAGAACCTGCCCCCGTGCCCCCGTGCCCTCCTCACCCTCTCACAGCTCAAGTGGCTCATTGAAACGTGAGCCCGAATCTGCTGAGGAAACATTTTAAAACCCCGAGTGTGAACGCTGGGCTCTGCAGACAGACCGGCATTCATGCGCCGCGGAAACTCCAGGACAGGCCCGGCTTTGTGCGGCCCGGGGTCGCACGGGGGGGCAGAGGTCAGCGGGTGAGGGACAGATAGGGCTGTAGGGGTCAAAGGTCAACGACTGGAGCCCTATAAACGTCCCTTAACTCGGCGGAGACGGACGCTGAACACTTTACAGCCTCTTTTCCCACTCGCACGGAGCTCTCGGGACTTTTCCTCCGTGAGACGCTGACGTCACCCAAACATTTAGTGGGTTTTCTGAATGAATCAGCTCTAAATTCTACCTGAAGTGTCGTCATAGTGATGAGTACGATCTCAGCCATTCACAAAATGACGTTTAGGAATTTCGTAAAAAGTTTGTGGGGCCAGTCCCAGTTTTGAGCCCTGTGTTTGTTTGGGGTTCATCTCCTATTCTGACACTTTTTGACACCGCCATTCCGACAATACTTGAACTCCTCCACTTGAGGCAGGCAGTGATGCGGTCGCTGTATCGGACCGTTGTGGTGAAGAGGAGCTGAGCCGAAAGGCGAAGCTCTCAATTTACCTCAATCTACGTTCCTCCCCTCACCTATGGTCATGAGCTCTGGGTAATGACCGAAAGAACGAGATCGCGGATACAAGCGGCTGAAATGAGTTTCCTCCACAGAGTGGCCGGGCGCTCCCTTAGAGATAGGGTGAGGAGCTCGGTCACACGGGAGGAGCTCGGAGTAGAGTCGCTGCTCCTCCACGTCGAGAGGAGCAGCTGAGGGGAGGGCATCTGGTCCGGATGCCTCCTGGACGCCTCCCTCAGGAGGTGTTCATGTCCCACCAGGAGGAGGCCCCGGGGCAGACCCAGGACACACTGGAGGGACTATGTCTCTGGGCCTGGGAACGCCTCAGGGTCCAGGAGGAGCTGGAGGAAGTGTCTGGGGAGAATGAAGCTTGGGAGCCCCTGCTTAGACTGCTGCCCCCGCGACCCGGCCCCGGATAAGCGGAAGAAGATGGATGGATGGATTCTGACAATTTACTCAGGAGGTTCCGGCGCGAGGAGGTGCGTTGGTTTAGACCTGCTTTTAGTCCTGATTTAGACCTGGTTTTAGTCCTGGCATAGACCTGCTTTTAAACCAGGACTAAACCAGGTCTATACAAGGACTAAACCAGGTCTAAACCGTGTCTAAAACTAAACCCGGACTAAAATCAGGACTCAAACCAGGTCTAAATCAGGTCTAAACCAGGTCTAAATCAGGACTAAACCAGGTCTATAACAGGACTAAACCAGGACTACAACAGGATTTAACCAGGATTAAACCAGGCCTACGCTCTTATGCCTCCAGTCTGTGAAAATCTGATCCTGAATAGAGCAGTCGGCAGCCAGGTGTCCGTATTTTTGACCAGCCTGATCACACCGACAGTAAAGAGGAGGATATTATAATTTATTCAGCCAAAATACAGAAAACTACTTGAAAACGAGCAAAATTCTTTTTCCAGTCGAGAATGGACAATGTTGTGCTCTCTTTTCACTGATACCAAAAATCTCAGTTTTCGAAAATCCAGCCACAAACCCATTTCCAATTCATCGTCAGCGTTTTCTGCATTTACGTCAGTCCACAGCTCGTTCTAGCCTCTCTTTACCGCGGCGGGTTTGGCTCATGTAGATGTTTTATACACTGGAAATATCATCTGCCTGATCTTTACACACAGTAAACAGGAAACAGCTGCGGCTAATGGGCTACAAACAGCTCAGGATATAAGTCAGAACTGTAAATACTGCGGTTCATCACAGCTCGAGCTCAGGGTTTGGTTTATATTTACATCTGCCTTCGTGTTTTGGCCTCACTCGGTGTTCGCTCTGGTCCAGTCGTCTGTTTCATTGTTTTAGCCACACCTGGAGCCGTACAGTACCACGCCGGCCCCCGGACCGGCCCCTGGACCGGCCCCCGGACCGGCCCCACGCCGGCCCCCGGACCGACCCCACGCCGGCCCCTGGACCGGCCCCTGGACCGGTCCCACACCGGCCCCTGGACCGGCCCCCGGACCGGCCCCTGGACCGGACCCACACCGGCCCCTGGACCAGCCCCTGGACCGGCCCCACACCGGCCCCGGCCCCTCTGGAGCTGGTGCTCTCCAGGGTCAGACCCTCGAAGTGCGTTTGGCTTCTCTGTAAACAGTTTAGACTCCAATGGAAACAAGAATAATGTGCAGCCTGAAGCCGTTAGACGAACGCTACGACCACTGGAGCTGTGAACCGGGAACCGTTTGACCGAAACAACGTGAACCAGAATGTTCTGACCGTGGGTTAAATGGAACCTCCATAATGGTGCTTGAGCTCCGAGTGTCGCTCTAAACGATCACAGACAAATATGTGTTTTCACAAATGATCTAAAACAAAACTACTGCTACATTTCAGAATTGTACAAATACAATTTCATTGCAATTACATTTCAGGATAAATTAGAATTACGAACAAACTGTGAAGAACACAGTCATTTTTAGGTAAAAATGATTATGTAATTTTAATGTTATTTTGTGTAAATATGATCCAACTAAGATGTGTTTCTACAGTTTTACCTTTACGTTTTTAGGAATAATGAAGTTAATGAAGTTAATACTTTTCTCCACGGAGATGTTATGGGTTTGTCTGTAATGTTTCACAGTGTGGCTTTAAACCTTTCTCGATCTGTGCAGAGTGAACTACGCCTGCTGCTACTGTTCCTACTGCTAATAAACCTTAAAGAAAGTAATATTTGGCTAAAGTGACAGTGTTATGTAACGTAATGTAATTTAGTGTAAATCTGGTGGAGCTGAAGTGTTTCTGCAGCTGATCCCGTTACGTTTTGATGAATAATGAAGTTAATACTGTAACTGAGACGTGACCCTGGAGCTGCTGCTCACGTCCTGGAGTCTGTCCCTGATTAGATCCAGAGGCGAGTTTTCCGACAGGAGCGACAGGAGCAGAACAGGAGCACTTTGAGTGGCAGGAGCTTCCTGTCTCTGCTGGAGGACGCACAGGAATGTGCCTTATGTAACCGCAGCGAGACAGAAACACAGGCCAAAGAAAATACTGCGGGAGAAATAAAGAAAATACTGCGGAAGAAATAAAGAAAATACTGCGGAAGAAATACAGAAAATACTGCGGAAGAAATACAGAAAATACTGCGGAAGAAATAAAGAAAATACTGCGGAAGAAATAAAGAAAATACTGCGGAAGAAATAAAGAAAATACTGCAGGAGAAATAAAGAAAATACTGCGGAAGAAATAAAGAAAATACTGCAGGAGAAAAAGAAAATACTGCGGAAGAAATACAGAAAATACTGTGGAAGAAATACAGAAAATACTGCGGAAGAAATACAGAAAATACTGCGGAAGAAATACAGAAAATACTGCGGAAGAAATACAGAAAATACTGCGGAAGAAATACAGAAAATACTGCGGAAGAAATACAGAAAATACTGCGGAAGAAATACAGAAAATACTGCGGAAGAAATACAGAAAATACTGCGGAAGAAATACAGAAAATACTGCGGAAGAAATACAGAAAATACTGCGGAAGAAATACAGAAAATACTGCGGAAGAAATACAGAAAATACTGCGGAAGAAATACAGAAAATACTGCGGAAGAAATAAAGACGCAGAAAGATCTCAGAGCGACAGGTGAAGAATATGTCAGGGCCTAGTAACCACTATGTACTATCAGTATTTCATTATACAGCATTTCGTTGACGATAATCAGGAAGTGTGTGTTAGCATGCTAGTTGTTGACACCAGACTCCGCCCTCGGGTCCCTGACAGTTCTGAGCTGTGAAAAGCTTTTATAAACTCGTCGTGGTGAATAATTCGGACGCCCTGAATACGACTTTTCGGTTTGGGGTTTTTCTCGTTCTCCTGTTTGTTTCCATGGATACGTCACTGCTCTGCCCTGAATGTTCCACAGTGTGAGATTAAACAGCTCTACTGTACTTTTATTACTCTGTCATTCAGGGAAAAGAAGTTGAGTTTGTCTCTGAATATAAATCCCTCGGGGCGATTATATTATCGGCAGCGCCCGACGCTTTGAATTTAACACAAAGACGGTTCTTTTTAAGGAAAATTAATTATTTTAACGTTGGTAATGTTCTTATGACTGTTTTTATCAGAGTTTTATTGAATCTATTCTTGCATTTTGTGTCGCCCGTTGGTTCGGTGCTTCTCTGCGTTCAGTAGAATTCGTCTGGCTCGGTCGGTCAAAGTGGCAGGTAAAATGATCGGCTCACAGCTGCAGGACGTCTATAACAGAAGGTGATTTGCAAAGGCCCAACAAATAAAGGAGAGATCAGCCGCTCTGTGAGGAGTTTAACCTCCTTCCTTCTGAGCGGCGTCTGAGAACGGCCCAGATCAGGACTCAGAGCTCGGACGTCCTTTATTTCTGAAGCCAAAACCAGGAGGAACGCTCTTACAGCTCGGATCAGTGGTGGTGAAATGCAGATATACACAACACCTGTTCTTTTTTGCCTATTCTAAAGGGAATGTTTGTCTGCAATGTTGAGCTAAAGTGGAACTCGGTCCGTCTGAAGCTAAAGTCCATGTCTAGAGGAGGTGGAATTCTGTCAGAAGCCAAAAAACGGCACAGATCAGAGTTTCCTCGGTGGAGATCTCACTGTGGCAGTGAGTCTGTCAAGGCAACAAACTAGTGTAGTGATGGGGGCAAGTTCTGAACTAGTGTAGTGATGGGGCAAGTTCTGAACTAGTGTAGTGATGGGGGCAAGTTCTGAACTAGTGTAGTGATGGGGGCAAGTTCTGAACTAGTGCAGTGATGGGGCAAGTTCTGAACTAGTGCAGTGATGGGGGCAAGTTCTGAACTAGTGTAGTGATGGGGGCAAGTTCTGAACTAGTGCAGTGATGGGGCAAGTTCTGAACTAGTGTAGTGATGGGGGCAAGTTCTGAACTAGTGCAGTGATGGGGGCAAGTTCTGAACTAGTGTAGTGATGGGGGCAAGTTCTGAACTAGTGTAGTGATGGGGCAAGTTCTGAACTAGTGCAGTGATGGGGCAAGTTCTGAACTAGTGTAGTGATGGGGGCAAGTTCTGAACTAGTGTAGTGATGGGGGCAAGTTCTGAACTAGTGTAGTGATGGGGGCAAGTTCTGAACTAGTGCAGTGATGGGGGCAAGTTCTGAACTAGTGTAGTGATGGGGGCAAGTTCTGAACTAGTGTAGTGATGGGGGCAAGTTCTGAACTAGTGCAGTGATGGGGCAAGTTCTGAACTAGTGCAGTGATGGGGCAAGTTCTGAACTAGTGCAGTGATGGGGCAAGTTCTGAACTAGTGCAGTGATGGGGCAAGTTCTGAACTAGTGTAGTGATGGGGGCAAGTTCTGAACTAGTGTAGTGATGGGGCAAGTTCTGAACTAGTGTAGTGATGGGGCAAGTTCTGAACTAGTGTAGTGATGGGGGCAAGTTCTGAACTAGTGTAGTGATGGGGGCAAGTTCTGAACTAGTGTAGTGATGGGGGCAAGTTCTGAACTAGTGTAGTGATGGGGCAAGTTCTGATCTAGTGTAGCGATGGGGGGCAAGTTCTGAACTAGTGTAGTGATGGGGGCAAGTTCTGAACTAGTGTAGTGATGGGGGCAAGTTCTGAACTAGTGCAGTGATGGGGCAAGTTCTGAACTAGTGCAGTGATGGGGCAAGTTCTGAACTAGTGCAGTGATGGGGCAAGTTCTGAACTAGTGTAGTGATGGGGCAAGTTCTGAACTAGTGTAGTGATGGGGCAAGTTCTGAACTAGTGTAGTGATGGGGCAAGTTCTGAACTAGTGTAGTGATGGGGGCAAGTTCTGAACTAGTGTAGTGATGGGGGCAAGTTCTGAACTAGTGCAGTGATGGGGGCAAGTTCTGAACTAGTGCAGTGATGGGGGCAAGTTCTGAACTAGTGTAGTGATGGGGGCAAGTTCTGAACTAGTGTAGTGATGGGGGCAAGTTCTGAACTAGTGTAGTGATGGGGGCAAGTTCTGAACTAGTGTAGTGATGGGGGCAAGTTCTGAACTAGTGTAGTGATGGGGGCAAGTTCTGAACTAGTGTAGTGATGGGGGCAAGTTCTGAACTAGTGCAGTGATGGGGGCAAGTTCTGAACTAGTGTAGTGATGGGGGCAAGTTCTGAACTAGTGTAGTGATGGGGGCAAGTTCTGAACTAGTGTAGTGATGGGGGCAAGTTCTGAACTAGTGCAGTGATGGGGCAAGTTCTGAACTAGTGCAGTGATGGGGCAAGTTCTGAACTAGTGCAGTGATGGGGCAAGTTCTGAACTAGTGTAGTGATGGGGGCAAGTTCTGAACTAGTGTAGTGATGGGGCAAGTTCTGAACTAGTGTAGTGATGGGGCAAGTTCTGAACTAGTGTAGTGATGGGGGCAAGTTCTGAACTAGTGTAGTGATGGGGGCAAGTTCTGAACTAGTGCAGTGATGGGGGCAAGTTCTGAACTAGTGTAGTGATGGGGGCAAGTTCTGAACTAGTGTAGTGATGGGGCAAGTTCTGAACTAGTGTAGTGATGGGGGCAAGTTCTGAACTAGTGTAGTGATGGGGGCAAGTTCTGAACTAGTGTAGTGATGGGGGCAAGTTCTGAACTAGTGTAGTGATGGGGGCAAGTTCTGAACTTTATAAGCACCTCACACTTCCCTCTGCTGATTTCCCACTGCACAGACCAAAGCCCAAAAGACTCGACTGTCGACTCCAGAAGCAACAAGTGAGAATCGACTACTGATGGTGAAGAAGAAGAGAAACTGAAAGGTGTTGAAAGAAAATAGTTCGGGAATGTGTTTTTTAGCGTTTTTCAAAAAATATAATTCACTGGTAAATAAACAGGATTAGAAACGACGTCGGCGATCGAGTCTTTTGGGCTTTGGCCTGTGCAGTAGGAAATCAGCAGAGGGAAGTGTGAGGTGTTTATAAAGATGTTTTCTAACGTTTCCAGACACTAATGAGTGAACCAGGCAGAGCGTTTGGTTTGTTAGACTCGTGGCTGTTGTCAGATGGGTTAAAGTGGAGTTAAGCTTCTTCAGTGTGAAGCAAACTGGTGTTTTACGTGGAAGTTCAGAACTTGCCCCCATCACTGCACTAGTTCAGAACTTGCCCCCATCACTGCACTAGTTCAGAACTTGCCCCCATCACTACACTAGTTCAGAACTTGCCCCATCACTACACTAGTTCAGAACTTGCCCCCATCACTACACTAGTTCAGAACTTGCCCCCATCACTACACTAGTTCAGAACTTGCCCCCATCACTACACTAGTTCAGAACTTGCCCCCATCACTACACTAGTTCAGAACTTGCCCCCATCACTGCACTAGTTCAGAACTTGCCCCCATCACTACACTAGTTCAGAACTTGCCCCCATCACTGCACTAGTTCAGAACTTGCCCCCATCACTGCACTAGTTCAGAACTTGCCCCCATCACTACACTAGTTCAGAACTTGCCCCCATCACTACACTAGTTCAGAACTTGCCCCATCACTGCACTAGTTCAGAACTTGCCCCCATCACTACACTAGTTTGTTGCCTTGACAGACTCACTGCCACAGTGAGATCTCCACCGAGGAAACACTGACACTGATGCACAATAATCTCCCTCTGGGACAATAATAACGTTGAAGTTGAAGACACACACACACACACTCAAACACACACACACTATACAAACACACACACACACACACACTCTCACACACACACACACACAGTGCAGAGGGCTGGACTCACGTCGGTTGCCCGCAGATCTTACGGTGGTACCACTGTTTACAGTTGGTGAAATATTTCCTCTCCGTCCCCTTGATCTGCTGCATGGCACAGACGTTAGGACTGAGGAGACAAGGAGACAAGGACACACGTTAGGACTGAGGAGTCAAGGAGACAAGGACACACGTTAGGACTGAGGAGACAAGGAGACAAGGACACACGTTAGGACTGAGGAGACAAGGAGACAAGGACACACGTTAGGACTGAGGAGACAAGGACACACGTTAGGACTGAGGAGACAAGGACACATGTTAGAACTGAGGAGACAAGGAGACAAGGACACACGTTAGGACTGAGGAGACAAGGAGGCACGTTAGGAAACACGTTAGGACTGAGGAGACAAGGAGGCACGTTCGGAGGCACGTTGGGACTGAGGAGACAAGGAGGCACGTTAGGAGGCACGTTAGGCCTGAGGAGACAAGGACACATTAGGACTGAGGAGACAAGGACACACGTTAGGACTGATTAGACAAGGAGGCATGTTAGGAGGCACGTTAGGACTGAGGAGACAAGGAGGCACGTTAGGACTGAGGAGACATGGAGGCACGTTAGGACTGAGGAGACAAGGAGGCACGTTAGGAGACACGTTAGGACTGAGGAGACAAGGAGGCATGTCAGGAGACCTCTTAGGACTGAGGACAAGGAGACACATTAGGAGACACGTTAGGACTGCGGAGACAACGAGTCATGTTAGGAGACAAGGAGACACGTTAGGATTGAGAAGACAAGGAGGCACGTTCGGACTGAGGAGACAAGGAGGCACGTTAGGAGACAAGGATACACATTAGGACTGAGGACGAGGAGGCACGTTAGGACTGAGGAGACACGTTAGGACTGAGGAGACAAGGAGTCACGTTTGGACTGAGGAGACAAGGACACACAGGACTGAGGAGACACGTTAGGACTGAGGAGACAAGGAGATACGTTAGGACTGAGGGCACGAGGAGACAAGGATTAGACAACAAGGAGACATGGAGAAGACAAGAGAGAAGGAGACGAGAAGAGGACATGGAAAAGATGCTTAGGAGACAGAAGGGAGGGTAACAAAGAGAAGAGGGAGGAGAGAGAGAGGGAGAGGAGGCGAAAGAGGAGAAAGAGCGATGTGAAAGGATGAAGGGAGAAGGACAGATGAGTTTCCAAACTTAAACAATCGCACTTTTATTTGTGACTTGCCTTAAAACAGAGGAGTGAGAAAAGGAAAGAAGGAGAGAAGACAAGGAAAGAAGGAGAGGAGACAAGGAGGAGAGGAGGAGGTAAGACAAGAAGAGGAGACCAGGAGAAACAGAAGGAGCCAAAGAGGAGACAAGTCGAGGAAACAATGAGGAGACATGGATGGACAGAAGGAAAGAAGGACAGGAGGAGAGAAGGATGAAACATGGAGGAGACAAACAGACAAGGAGGAGAGGAGACAAAGATAGGAGGAAGCAAGGAGGGGAGGAGACAAGAACAGAGGTCAAGGAGAGGAGGAAGCAAGGAGAGGAGATGAGGAGGGACAGAAGGAGACAAGTAGGAAAGGAAGAGACAAAAAGAGGAGGGGACAAAGAAACAAGAAGGAGAGAAGGAGACAAGGAGAGGACAGAAGGAGACAAGGATATACTGAAGAGAGGAGGAGGAGATAAGGAGACAAGAGAGGAGGAGATGAGGAGGAAACAAGGAGGAGACATGGATGGACAGAAGGAAACAAGGACAGGAGGAGAGAAGGATGAAACATGAAGGAGAGGAGGAGGAGACAAGGGAAGGAGGAGACGAAGACAGAAGTCAAGGAGACAAGGAGAAAAAATGGAGGAGACAAGGAGGAGACAAGGAAACAAGGATGACCAGAAGGAAAGGAGACAAGGACACAATGAAGAGAGCAGGAGACAAGGAGAGGAGGAAAGAAGGAGTGGAGGAGACTGAGAGGAGACAAAGAAAGACAGAAGGAGACAAGGACACAAGGAGGAGCAGGAGGAGATAAGGAGACAAGAGAGGAGGAGAGGAGAGGAGACAAGAACAGAAGTCAAGGAAACAAGGAGAAGAAATGAAGGACAGAAGGAGACAAAGAAAGGAGGAAACAAGGAGAGAAGGAGACATGGAAAAGATGCACAGGAGACAAAAAGGAGACGAGGAGGAGGACAGAGAAAAGAGAGAAAAGGAGAAAGACTTCAGTCCTGGTTTAGTCCTGGTTTAGTCCTGGTTTAGTCCTGGTTTAGTCCTGGTTTAGTCCTGGTTTAGTCCTGGTTCAGTCCTGGTTTAGTCCTGGTTTAGTCCTGGTTCAGTCCTGGTTTAGTCCTAGTTTAGTCCTGGTTTAGTCCTGGTTCAGTCCTGGTTTAGTCCTGGTTTAGTCCTGGTTTAGTCCTGGTTTAGTCCTGGTTTAGTCCTGGTTCAGTCCTGGTTTAGTCCTGGTTTAGTCCTGGTTCAGTCCTAGTTTAGTCCTGGTTTAGTCCTGGTTTAGTCCTGGTTTAGTCCTGGTTTAGCCCTGGTTTAGTCCTGGTTTAGTCCTGGTTTAGTCCTGGTTTAGTCCTGGTTTAGCCCTGGTTTAGTCCTGGTTTAGTCCTGGTTTAGTCCTGGTTCAGTCCTGGTTTAGTCCTGGTTCAGTCCTGGTTTAGTCCTGGTTTAGTCCTGGTTCAGTCCTGGTTTAGTCCTGGTTCAGTCCTGGTTTAGTTCTGGTTCAGTCCTTCACTCGTCACAGATCTTTGTAAACCACAAATAAACCCGACAATAAACCAAGTTTGGTTTAGACTGATCCAGGCTCAACCAAAACCAGGTCTAAACCAGGTCTAAACCAGGTCTAAATCAGGTCTAAACCAGGTCTAAACCAGGTCTAAACCAGGTCTAAATCAGGTCTAAACCAGGTCTAAACCAGGTCTAAATCAGGTCTAAACCAGGACTAAACCAGGTCTAAACCAGGACTAAACAAGGGCTAAAGCAGGACTAACCCAGGTCTAAGACAGAACTAAACCTGGTCTAAAGCAGGACTAAACCAGGTTTAAACCAGGACTAACCCAGGACTAAACCTGGTCTAAAGCAGGACTAACCCAGGACTAACCCAGGACAAAACCAGGACTAACCCAGGACTAAAGCAGGACTAAACATGGTCTAAAGCAGGACTAACCCAGGTCTAAACCAGGTCTAAACCAGGTCTAAATCAGGTCTAAACCAGGTCTAAACCAGGTCTAAACCAGGTCTAAATCAGGTCTAAACCAGGTCTAAACCAGGTCTAAATCAGGTCTAAACCAGGACTAAACCAGGTCTAAACCTGGTCTAAAGCAGGACTAACCCAGGACTAACCCAGGACAAAACCAGGACTAACCCAGGACTAAAGCAGGACTAAACATGGTCTAAAGCAGGACTAACCCAGGTCTAAAGCAGGACTAACCCAGGTCTAACCCAGGACTAACCCAGGTCTAAAGCAGGACTAACCCAGGTGTTAGTCAGGACTAAACCGGGTCCAGGCTGGGTCCTTACCCCTGCTGTCGTCCCCGGATGCGGCTGTGCTGCAGAACCGCCTGGTACGGGGACCGGGCCCCCGAGACCAGGACCAGGACTTGGGCCAGGATCAGGACCAGGATCTGCCTCATGTTTGCTGTAGTCCGGACCAGAGGCAGACTGAGAGCTGAATGGGACCGAGCGGGGCCGGACCGGAGACCAGGGGCCCGGGGGCGGGGCTACGGGGAGGGGGCGGGGCTGAGGGGAGAGGGCGGGGCTACGGGGGAGGGGCTGGACCTGAGGCCGGGGCTGAGGGGAGGGGGCGGGGCTACGGGGAGGGGGCGGGGCTACGGGGAGGGGGCGGGGCTGAAGGACCGGACCTGAGACCAGGGGGGCGGGGGCTGAGGGGGAGAGGGCGGGGCTGAGGGGAGAGGGCGGGGCTGAGGGGGCGGGGCCTCTCCCCCTCAGCCCCGCCCTCTGCCTATAAAAGTCAGACCCGGCGCCTCCTGAGGGAAAGTGGAAACAGGAAGATTTGAACTTTAAAGAGGAAGAATTAGGTAAAAATGAACTTTATAGAATTTTCCCTCATCAAAGACAAAGAACTAAACTTAAACCTGGACTAAACCAGGTCCAGTCCAGAACTAAACCTGGACTAAACCAGGTCCAGTCCAGACCTAAACCAGGACTAAACCAGGTCCAGTCCAGAACTAAACCTGGACTAAACCAGGTCCAGTCCAGAACTAAACCTGGACTAAACCAGGTCCAGTCCAGAACTAAACCTGGACTAAACCAGGTCCAGTCCAGAACTAAACCTGGACTAAACCAGGTCCAGTCCAGAACTAAACCTGGACTAAACCAGGTCCAGTCCAGAACTAAACCTGGACTAAAGAAGAACTAAGCTTAAGTCGAGCTAAAGTCTGAGAAAATGAAGGAAAAATGAGAAAATGTCCCAGTTTTCTTCATCTCCAACCAAATTCCTCTCTCTCTTCTCTCCTCTTTCTTTCTCTCTTTTCTCTTTTTTCTCTTCTCTCTCTCTTTCTCTTCTCTCTTTCTCTTCTCTCTGTCTTCTTACTCTCTCTTTCTCTTCTCTCTCTTTCTCTTCTCTCTGTCTTCTTACTCTCTCTTTCTCTTCTCTCGTTCTCTTCTCTCTGTCTTCTTACTCTCTCTTTCTCTTCTCTCTTTCTCTTCTCTCTTTCTCTTCTCTCTGTCTTCTTACTCTCTCTTCTCTCTCTTTGTCTCTTTCTTTTCTATTTTCAACAGTTCCCCCAGTTTCTCCACAGATGCACGACTCTCTCTCTCTGCCCTGATCTCCTGCCCCTTGTGGCTCCTGCAGGTGGTGGGTCCAGGGGAGGGTGGCCCCTGTCGTCCCTGTGGGCTGTACGGGGCCCCATGGGCAAAGGCCGGGCCCCCAGATGCCCTCCAGGGCCCAGGCTCCAGGTGGGGCCCCGGTGACGCCTCTGTGTTTTCCTCATCATAAGGGTCTGAACCGAGTCGGATCTGCCCCCTGGACCTGTCGCCTGGACCTGCCCCCTGGACCTGCCCCCTGGACCTGCCCCCTGGACCTGCTCCCTGGACCTGCCCCCTGGACCTGTCGCCTGGACCTGCCCCCTGGACCTGTCGCCTGGACCTGCCCCCTGGACCTGCCCCCTGGACCTGCTCCCTGGACCTGCCCCCTGGACCTGTCGCCTGGACCTGCCCCCTGGACCTGCCCCCTGGACCTGTCGCCTGGACCTGCCCCCTGGACCTGCCCCCTGGACCTGCCCCCTGGACCTGTCGCCTGGACCTGCCCCCTGGACCTGCCCCCTGGACCTGTCGCCTGGACCTGCCCCCTGGACCTGCCCCCTGGACCTGTCGCCTGGACCTGTCGCCTGGACCTGCCCCCTGGACCTGCCCCCTGGACCTGCCCCCTGGACCTGTCGCCTGGACCTGCCCCCTGGACCTGCCCCCTGGACCTGAGTTGTCGTAGTCGCAGTTTGGGCTGAAACGATTCATCGAGTAAATCCATTAAATCCATGAGAAAAATGCATCGATTCTTATTTTTTTGCCTCGATGCTTCGTTTCATTGGCCGGAACCTCCTGCGGTGGAGGTGAAGTTTCCTTCTGCGGTGGAGGTAAAGTTTCCTTCTGCGGTGGAGGTAAAGTTTCCTTCTGCGGTGGAGGT